>JASVER010000156.1:939919-1072918 GCA_030449065.1 Oceanodroma leucorhoa | reverse complement strand
CCGCCCGCCCCGCCGCTCCGCCCGCCGGCTCCCCGGGGGTGGGTGGGCAAACAGGGGAGGGCCAAGGGGAGAAGGGGTCTGCCAGGGAGGAGCAGTCCAGTAGGAAGCCGTCCAGCTGAGCGTCGGGATCCGCCTGGTCCCAGAAGAGAAATTCGGGAGCGGCGTCTTCCCGCGCGAAGCTGTCACAAAGTTCCTCCATCCTCTGTGCCAATCTGAAGCGAGCCAATGGAAATATTTACGACTTCAGACTGAACTGATTATCAGGAAAATGAGATTCTGATTTCATTAATACCCTCCCTCGCCCCAAAAAGTGTCAGAGGCAGAGAGTCCTGGTTGCGTCCTTGAGGAAGACTATCGTGAAAGTTTCCCCAGTCGCAAATCCAAGTGGGACTCCTGATTTAAATACTTCATGGCTCCTCAGCAGGGGAATGATCCTATTCTTCTCCACTCAAAACTAATTAGTACATGTGCTTCTCTTTTTATTAGCTGTTGACTACAAAACAATATGAATGAATGTAACAAGAGAGAATGAATTTTCTATTGACATTCTGCTGGAAAATCCATTGAAGCAGTCATTGAGTTCTTCCACAAGTTCAGTCTCTCCACTTGCTATTTAGAGTAGGGTTCACMCAGGGATTTTGTTGCTATTGTTATTGGTTTTGGTTAGGAGTGGTTGGAGGAAGAAACAAAATACAGTCCTTTATCTTTTTGGTAAAGTGTTAATAGCTCCACGTTCTCCTGTGGCTGGAGAAACAAAACAGTATTATAATGCTGTCAGAAACATATGATTCTGCCCTCTTTGACAGCAGAAGCTAGYGGCATCTTCTGCACTTCTAGCAAGAAAATGGTTGGGATAAAGATACGGGATGCTGTGTTAAATTGGAACACAGTGGTACCTCACATTAAGTAAGCCAACACCACCTCATTTGGTTACTATATTTTTTGATTCACACTTAAATTACGCATTTGTGGGTGATGCAGACATTTGGTGCTCTGTCTCAAACCATACTAAGCACTGGAAAATAGCAGCAGCTGGAACAACCACAATGARTGCAGTCCTGGAATGGTGATCAAGGTGGGCCACATCTTGGGAAGTGCTGGAAACCAGGAGAGTAGCAGTTGTCCRGCATCACAGGGGTGGACAAATGGGGTGGAAGGTGTTAAGCACCATCAGAACTTTAAGGCAAGTAYATAATATAAGTGGGTGCTTCAGTACCTTTGATTTCCATGATACTTAAGTCAATGTTTAAATTCATTCGGAAGTAGTTYAAGTGATATTTTAAGGATTTAAATTAATGGAATGGCAACATGTTTTAAGTTAGAGAAAGCCTAAATGCTTTTCCTGAAGCATGTCATAAAGAAATTTTATCAAGACACTTAATCAAATGCTTGAGTTCATGCACAGACTTACGTCCTACTGCTGTGTGAAGTCTCTTGAAAGATGTCTACTGTGAAGTTTATGAGCCACAGACAGCTTCCTGATAGGACAACTGAAAGCAGAAATCTCAATAGCTTCATACAAAGAGCCAGAGAGCAGAAAATGACCTGTATTTTCAATAGATCCAAAAGGATGATCCGGTCCTCCATCTAACAGTGACTTAGGATGCAGTCCATTGTATGGTAGCTTTACCCTGTGAATAGAGGGGTTTATTTTAAGATAAGGTATAGGCTATTAATGAGTCTTCTTAGTAACCTGGGATTTTGCSTTGTGGCAATTCTACCTGCTCCAGGAAGTTTAAGGCAATAGAAAACAGGCTGCAGAAAATGCTTTTACAAAGAGTAGATGTGAAGTAGATGTGAGAAACACTAGGACTATCTTTTTTTTCTTGTTGTGCAAGTTGAACCAGGAACTCTTGTATCCGTAAATCTGCTTGACAAAGGAAAATACCAAGTGTCAATACCTGACAGGGCAAATAGCGGTTAAATAAGGAGTACGTGTCTGTCTTTCTCTGGTCAGCTCAGGGCACAAAGTTTCTACTAGTTTTGTACAAAGTAAATCATTTCTCATGATACCAACATACCCAACAACAAAACACTAGTATGGTGAAAGCCTGTGGTGACAGGCAGCTTCTGCTCCAGTTGAATCCCAACAAGGGACAAGGCTGCTGGCTAGAGAGCAGGAGGGGATGTGGGAAGGGTGAAAGGAACGGCCACAGTCACAGCTGGCAGAGCTGAGACTTGAACTTGGGTCAATTGATGCAGAGTTCATTCTCCAATGGTTTCTTTTAAATCCTATCACTGCGTTTCCCAGCATCTTGTACAAGCAATGTGCCCAAACAAAACAGCTTACTACAGTCCCCAGGGTTGGCAGTGGGGCTGCATGTCYGATCCCAGCAGTCCCTTCTACACCCTTGCAAGAAGATTTGGGCGCAGCTATGCAGAAAACAGGCAGCTATGCAGAAAACAGGCAGCAGAAAAGCYTTCCTGCCTGAGCTCCCTACCTTTGCATGCTGCACCACCTCTACCCAAAACACCTCTGCAGCACTGCTGCTGCATTGTTGGGCTCCCATGGATGCTTTGCAGTTCCCACATTTCAGATTCTCTATTAGATGCTTCTATGGCTCCCCAGTCACTRTTTAACTCAGCACTTGGTAGTGCTCATTTGGACACCTTAGGCACAAATGTAGGACACTTGAAAATACCAAAATCAGCAAGAGAACAGCAGGTCTTCTTCTGAACAGGACTCTGGAGGAGACAGTTGTTGTCCACCGGGAGCAATCGGCAGAGACAAGGAGGCTCAGCAAATAACATGGTTAGTTTTATGTGCTGGGTTCCTCTTTCTCAGCAGATGCTTCTTCAGTGCTTAATGTTCCCTTCCAGATCCATCACTRCTAATAGTGTTGCCTGGGGATATGTCTGGCTCCACAGATGGAGAGCAGATGTTCCAGCAAGCCTACTTTTAGCGTGTTCGAGGGGAATTTGGCTCTCTTAGAGAGATTCTGGACAAAGCAGAAGGGGAGAGGGGAGGGGAAGAAAGAGAGAAAAGCAAGAAAAGATTTTCCCTATGAAAGAGGTCAGGTCTCGGAAGAGAAGCTGAGGTTCCCATCCCTCATATGAACAACCCTTACCACAACTTCAGACCTGTTGCACTCCCAGTGTTACTGCAACTCTGTTTGTCAGAGATGGAGGGAATGTACAACTAATTGGGCTAATTTTGCCCTTGTCTGGAAGATGTGGGTGAAGGAGTCTCCAACAGGGAACGAGGTAGCATGGGTACCACACTGAATGGGGGTGCTGTTGATTATGACATGTTGGAATAATTTCAAGATCTGCTCAACCACTATTTTCCCCAAAACCTCTTCAGACGCAGTGGGATCCAGAAATAACATTTGGCTGCCGGTCATTTTTAAYCAGTAGGGTCTAATGAAAGCAAATTCTTGAGTGAGAAACTTTGTCCTGGGTTTATGTCCATGATAGGCAATGGAGTCATGGTTGGTTGGGTTTGAATTCTTCCGGGTCTAGATATCTACGTCTCCCTTTATAATCTTCCCTATTCATACTGGGAACTACCCTCCCCAGTCCTGTCCCCCTTTCTCTGTCATCTAAACAAATACACCCATAGCAGACTCTGCRATTTTGCCTATTTCATAGAGTTTTGGGTACAAACCTGCTTTCAGGGAATATTTCCACTGCAATTTTTTTCTTCACAGTGCCTTAGCAGCTGAATTCTGTTACCCTGTACCTGTATCTCAAAGATAACAGGGTGTCCTGATGTTATTTTGGAGGTAGGTTTTTCTCCCTCCTCTCGTCCTATTTGACTTATTTGAGACTCAGCTTGGRGAACCTTCCCAATGACATTTTTAGTGGAGCCAGTGAAACCTCCTAGGTCTGGCAAAATGGCGGGGTTTTTTTTTTTTTTTTTTTCCCCCTGGGAATTCAGTTTGAGCATGTTTCCATCATCTTTAATTRCTTAAGAAAGGGAGTCAGTCCTTGGCCTGGACAAAGAACAGATGTAGAAAGGACCAGATGCTTTAATTTCAAATTAGATGACTCCAAAGTACAACAAGTCCACCATGTCACTGCTGCTAATCCAATGTTATGCTGTGCAGCTCTTCATCAGAGCTGGGAACTGGGTCCCAGATGAACAGCGAAGACCAGATGAAAGATGCCAAAAATCTTGGTGAATGCTCTATCCGAGTGGGAGAGTGCAGCTCTTGGTGGTGTGGCTCACTCAACATGTGTTGGTAATGGCACTGCCAAACTACAGCTACAGAAAGGGATCTCCAGGACCTGAGCTGGCCTCGTAATTGGCTGGTTGAGCTCCTTASAGCCACAGCTAAAGGGTGGACCACCAAGCTCCTATACCTTCTTTTGAGCCACATGCCATGCCTGGGATACCTGAACTACTGGGCACATGGCTTGTGAAGTGCTGGGGGCAAGAAAAGTGCAAGTATTATCATTTAACAATGGAATGTTCTTCTTTTTAACCTAAAACAATAGCAAATGTAGCGATGTAATGAAAAGCAGAACAAGGATTTCCAGGGCAAGAGAATTTCAAAGCAGTAATGGTTATTTCTGAGATGCTCAAATAATTGTGAAATGAAACCTTCATAGCATATGCAGGATGTTGATTTTAAGTGAAAAAGGTAACAGAACCTTTATTATTTGCAGGGTAGAAACATCAGACGTTAAACTTTGTGGAGGAAGGCACTGGTGAATGATTGTTAATACAACTTTGATTTATTTCRTTATTAGTATAAACTAGTCAAGACAGTCTTTGCTTTAAAAGTCTTTGGTGTTTAAAAGTGAGCACAGTCACTTTAACCTTTCTACAGGGTGTTTGCAAAGTTACAGAAAATTAATCCCAGTCTCTAAGAGAAGGAAGGTATTTTCTCTAATAAAAACTCTCACTCGTTGTTTCCCCTTTTTCATAGAGCTTTTTATGAGTTGGGGGATGACCTCTAAACTCTTACTGCCAAATAGTTCCTCATCCAAGTCACTGCAYTGGGGTCTGTGACTGTTTATTTGAGTGAACGGTCATCTTTGGGAGACAACATGTACATCAGCCTATGCTTAGCTGCACAGTTTTGATCTCAAGGGGATGGAAGTGCCCATGGGAACTTCTGAAGGAAAGTGGTGTTCCTCGTGCAATGGCCTTAGGAAGGCTGCTTGTCCTGCGTTTCACTGTGTCTTCTTCATCCACCTGAAGCATACCCCTAGCAAGGTTAACATAACACTGCCTCCAGGGATTGCAGATAGTGCCCATGGATAATCCTATTTCCATAACCAATGAGAAATATCTCCAGGGATAGAAAGAACTGCCATTCGTGTGACATATAGTGCCATTATTAGTGGTTTTATTTGGCTATCTCAAAGCAGTGACTTTAGGTACACCACTCCCGTTCATGGGTGACTCAGCCTTCAGGAACTAAGAAAATCATTCTGCCCCTTTCTTCTCGAGGAAATCAAATCTCAACCCCTTTGCAAAACTGGTGTAGAAAACATCCCCTCTGCAAGGTGCATGAACAGTTTTTAAAGGGATGGGTTTTCCACTTCTGGGGGCCAGGTGCCCTTTCTTTGGGTACAACAAATCCTGAATAGCTGCACCGTTTGTGGTCTTGATTTAATGAAAAATATTAAAAAAAAAAAAAAAAAAAAGACCACAAATTCTGATCTGTACTGAGGCTAATTTGTTCATTAGCCTTTCTGCTTTCCCTAAGGAGAGAGCTGATGAGGAGACACAGCTGGGCTGGGCCCAGCCAAAGGGATGGGACAGAGAAGAGACCCATGCAGCTTGCACCCCTGTCAGAAATCTCATGATGTTTCCCATTAACATGTTGTGTTTGTGGGATTTTGGAGCCTGAGGCTCTCGCTGTGCACCAGAGCAGAGCCTGAAGTCCAGGCTGGCATAGCTGATGGCAGGGCTCTGGCCGGGCTGGGACCCGCTCGCTGGTTCCCCCCCAAGCCCCGCTCCCTTCCTGCTCGCTGCACCCGCACAGAGGTCCTTGGGACTTGTTAATCACGCAGGCRGCACCTCATAGACCTGCCTGGAGACCGTGGGTTGGAAAACAGAGTCACCCGGACAGATTTACAGAGTGATGTCTGTTTGACTGACAGCTGTTGCTGCTTTATGGGAAGCCAGCACAYGTTCGCACTATAAAACAGGAACAATAGTTTGGGAAAACCTCCGCCTGCGTGAGATGCTTCAGCCCCACTCTCCATCTGGGAGGTGGTTCTTCCTGGCTGCTACCAACCACCTTAGATGTGCTTTGGATGCAGTTCAGTCCCTCGTAGCCTTGGTTGACTGAGGCAGAAGCTAAGAAGGCACTGAAGTGTGGCACCACCGTCGTGCCCTTGCYGAAGGTGCAGCTTCAGGCAATTTTCTCTGAAAAACCCCTTTGGCTCCACAACTACTGCTGAGGACACAGTGGCAGAACCGAGCACACAGGAAATCTGTTTCTACTGGAGACCTGTCACACCATGTTATCATGATGCTGCACTTGGGGAGAGAAGAGGGKTTTTTTTTCCATCGGGTTGTTTTGTGTTGCAGAAATGTCTCTAAGAAATCGGGAGAGAATAATCAGAAATCTGGGAACAAGATCAGATGCCAGCCATGACAACAAACTAATCTGGAAGAGAAAACTCTCTCCYAAATCTGCGTGGGGATAAAGACAGTAACAGATGGGGACAAAGGAATGTGAGGGGCCTGCTGTACTCCATGGAAAATGCAAAGATTAAGTCTTAAAAAGCAATTTTGGAACCACCTGGATGGTCTGTTTGCTGGGCGTGGTTGGCGAGGACACAGGTCTGCAGTTGGACCCCACACCAGCATGCCCTGCGTGGGAGGCTTGGGATGACCAGCGCCACGGTCCCCTCCCAGGGATGCTCAGCTGATGATGAGCTCACTCTATTTTTCAGTGTTTTCTCCTTTTTCCTGCCGGCAGGTCATAGCTGGATCAAAGACAGGGCTCAGTGGTCTCTGTGTGAAAGACAAGTGTCTCACAGCAATAAGGAGAGAGCCAGAGTCTTGGTGAAGATTCGGATCAGATGAATCACCCTAAATCAAAAACAAGCTTAATTCCACCATCTCCCATCCTTCCCTGCCTGCTCTGAATCAGTGGTGATCAGCAGTGGCACCATGTTCTGGGGCAGGTCTGCAGAAGAGCAAGGTCATGATTACTGGACTGCATGAGAGAAAGAGACAGTGGCAAACGAACGAGCATCGGAGTTGTTTAGATCCGCTGAGGTGGCTGCCAGTCCACTTGGGTAGGGTCCCAAGTGTGAATTCCTGCTCTATGAATTCAGCATCAACAAGAAGCAAGTTTTCATAGGATTTAAAGCCAGAAGAGAATCATTAAGATCCTCTAGTCTGATCGCTGTGATAACACACGCCTTTGGTTGTTACCCAGCAACTTTGRCCCCAAACCTGGTGGGGATCTTCTTGTTGCAGTTGGATATTTTTTAAAAGGATACATCGAATCTTGATTCAAAGTCTCAGAGTGATAGACCACCAAAGGATCTGCCTATGTTGACAGGCCGTTATTGTCTTTCCTGAAGGTGTGCATCTGATTTCCTGGCCAAAGACCAGGAATACGTTCCCGTATTTACTGCCAAGYGGCCAGGTCGGAAAGGTCAGATTTGAAGCGTGGCTTGGCACTGGGGAACCAACTAGCAAATCCCCTGGAGGCAGAGCACASCCTCCCCAGTAGCAAAACCACTGGGAAGACCCAGACCACAGGCAGGACCTCTGCCAGCGGCACCTCGGGGCTGCACAGCCGCAGCCAAAGGAGTGAGCGGATAGAGACGGACAAGGGAAGCACAGTCCAGTGCTGCTCCCCAGTGAGGCACCTAATTCCCACTCCCTGTTAGCTAGGGACCTGCATGGGAAGCTGGATCACAAAGTCATCCTGTAAAGCTAACTTCAGCTGCCTATGAAGGAGATACTGACACCTRAACTGGCTGAATGGGCTCTCTTTCCTGATGCCGGCAGGAAGTCAGAAGGGGTGGGATGAGTTGCCTATGAATGGGAGGGGGATGCCTCTACAACAACTTCCAGGAGRTGAATATCACTTACAGTGACCACAGCCTCCCTGGCAGTCTCTAAGMTGGCCTAAAGGCTGCTAAGCTGGGTCTGTTTTGTTACTTGAGTCTTTATTCAGCAAGCCCASAAGCAAGTCCGTTTACAGAAGCTTTGGACAAGGGAGTGTCTGCAAATGCATGGTTCCTTCTACATACCTATGTATGTCTCCTTCGCTGCCCAGATATTCAGGCTGCATCTCAAACCCATGAGGAAAGAAGCCCTGACTTTTCAAATAGTTGCAACCTCAGCATGAACCAGCCACAGCTCCAGAAGTCCCTAAATTGCAGGTTGTTGGAAGCTAGGGGAGAATGCCAGGGAAATTATTAGCATGAGCAGATTCCTGTGCTCTTTCCATGAGCATCCAGTACTGGCTACATCAGAGCCAGGAGAGCGTGGACTCCTGGCCAGGCACAGTATGGCTGCTCCTGTGAAACCCGTAGGCAAGTATCTGTTACTGCCCAGCAGAACTGGTCAATTAGGTCATGACGTTAGCTTAAAAAGCCTTCCTCTCTTTTCCATCTGAATGCATTTGGGGGAGGCTAATTGTCTTTAGTCTGTAGGGGTTATATATTCTGTTTTTCCCAGAAAAAAAAGGAAAAAAAAAAAACCTGAGCTTTTCATGAAATCTTCTGTTTCCAAAACTTGGCACTCGGAGAAGACTATCAAACACTATTAGCCTTGCACTGAAATTTGAGTCAGTCTTCAAGGAATTTGTCTGAAATTTCTAGCCATAGTAGGGAAGACTTAAATGGGAAATCTCTTGAGAAACCTGTATGCTCTGGGGAGTTCTGCTGCTTCACGGTTCTGGGCAGCCAGCAAATTGTGATGAGAGCAGCTTTTTGCAAACTCTGCCCCTGCTGTCAGCTGGAACTGTGAGTTGCACAAGCCACTGACATGAATAATAACGCAGGGGAAGACATTGCACAACACTTTCAGACCCCAAAGGCTCTGCAGTTCATGCCATTCATGGGCAAAGGTTGGGTCCATTCCTTATTTTAGCTGGAGAGATGCATTTAACTGTGGCTACTGCATGAAGGCAAAAGCACATGGCTGGGATGTTTCCAAGAGGTAGGTTATTAAATAGTGTAGCTGTGGCTGGTGAATAGAGTGCTGGAGCTCCCAGAAGGCCGGTTGRCAGTGTGCAGTTCCCCCAGAGAGTTTATCTATATGCTGTGGTGGCCAAATAACATTCAGCTGTTATGGAGACCGTATGAAAGGAAGAAGAGTTTTTTAAAGGTGCTGCATGAAAATCTCATTTTCAGATGGAGAAAATGAGGCATACCATGGGTACCAGCTCAGGAGGCCAGCAAGCCAGCCACGTGGAGGAAGGATTGAATTTCATCAGGCTCTGYCTGCTAGGAAACACCATCGCCCCAGCTCCAACAGTTGAGCTCTTAGTGGATGCCCAGAAGGTACTGGCTGGTTTGTGTCTTACTGTTGTTGTGCTCTCTGGGCAATATGTCCTTCCAGGAATATGCCATTCGTTTAAAATATTGAGCCCCATTTTAAAACATGTTTTGTGTTTTGAGTGTAGGTCAAATAGCAGACACTTTTGATTAATGCAACATCGAGATATTGCAAAAAAAAAAAAAAAATCACATGCCTCAGTGGGAAAAGGTATAAAGGACAAACATTCAGTGCTGTTCAACATTTTGGGGAGGTGGGGAATGAGCAGGAATGATCATACTTAAATAGAAAGCCAAAGCCAATGCTTGCAATTGCCAAGGCATCAGCCAAAAGGAAAACACAACTCTGATCGCAGTAAAATCATGTATGAGTCATGATGGGCCAAGAAGAAGTTTGCTTTCTTTTCCCCCTCATTAAACAGATGATGATTAAAAGATAAATCATGCTTGGAGCCAAATCAAGTGATTGGATTAAAGTTTAGTTGAGTATTTAGAGACTGTTTGGGACACAATGGAAAGCTAATTGAAAACTTACATTTGTGAGACCCTTGAACTTTCCAGGTCTTAATAAAATACTACTGCAAAGTACACAAGGATTCCCTGTGGGAGAGATTCCTCTCCACAAGTGCTTTTATTCCTCAGGTATGTGGAAAAATGGTATTCATTTTCTTTACAAGTTCACCAAAGAAAAGTATGTTCATGATCATAATTCAACTATTGCTCATGATGCAGTAACTTAATCCATGCAGCTCACTGAAAATCAGTGAAGCAAGACAAAGGAAAGTCACTTCTTTAAAAAATGAAATTTTAAATACTTCATTCTTTTAACTAGTCTTTGCTCTTCCGAGCAGCTGGTATTCCAGAGTGACTGGCTGCCTACATTGGGCTGAAGTGACTCTGGAGTCTTAAAAACGATGTAAAAATTCCTTCTAGATGTGCTGTAGTAGGAAATGTCATGCTTTGTTTGCAAAATAGTATAATTGCATTCTGGAATCACCCCCAGTCCTTAAGGAACATACCCATCCTCCAGCTTCAAAGCACCGTCCTTTTTGGTGGAAATACCAGTCAAACCCACAAATAAAGAGAATAAACTTCCCCATGTCCACACACACACACACACGAACACACAGAAATGAAAAACCTCGTTCTTTATTTGGCCTCTATGTAACCAAGCACAAGTCTTTCTTGGTAATCCTTAGCATTGAAGTGAAGCTGCAGAGACTCTGTGGTCGGGTTCATTTGCCCCTTTGCACTTTCTAACTCTTGTAGATTCTTTATCTGACTTTTTACTGCCCTGGAGGAGGGGAGAACATAGATGGCAACAAGGCATTTTGCAGCCGGAGCCCGCATGCTACAGGGCATTATAAGCCAGCCCTATTTAAGCTACTACCAGCAGAATTGAGAAGCAGGGCTCTTCAACGACCCTCACACGTGCAGGTCAGATGTGAATCCACACCATCCAGGTTTGCTTCCAGGGGGAGGAAAGGGGCTGCCCTCAGTCTGCACGGCTCCTGTAGGACCTGGGCAGGCTCTTGAGTTTCGTGGCCCATTGGTCCAAAAATGGGTGATGAATGAGTCCTAAGAGGAGCAYGGTAGAGCTGTCTTCTCGTCCCTGTGCAAGAGTTTATATTTCTCCAACTAGCTTGATCTTTAGGACAGCTTTTCTGCAAAAGGATGTGTGCGCAAAGACTATCGGTGAAAAGCTTAAGTATAGAAAATTTGGGGGGGGAGAATGGGAATAAGTTATGCTTATTTCAGATGATGAATATAAATTACTTTTCAGACACACTTTTCAGATTGGCACAGATAAATCTAAGGTAAACCTGACCAGGTGGTTTAGTAGGTGTGATCCCAGTGTGATCAGCRTGATGCTTTAAACCCATGAGGTTTAGCATTGGTCATAGTCTTATAATTCAGCCAGAAGCACTGCAGTACCACTAGAGAATCAGGTATGTTGCAAAAGCAAAAACTCTAAAAAAAATCACCAAATCCCCAAAATATGACAWTTACTTTGCATGTCTTCCTGTTGGACAGTGTGGCTGTAAAGGACTGCAGGAAGCCATGCAATCCCTCTTCTTTCCCTAATGCATGACCAATGGCACCTTTTCAGTCCTAACAGACACATCTTACCTGTTCTTAAAGGCTGGCAGTGATTGCAGCCTCACTTAGTGCTTTCCCATCCTTGCTAATAGAAGATAGTTCCTAATGTTTAAACTGATTTTTTCCTTGCTTCCACTGGTACCTGTGCCTCCACAGTCTGTCCCCATGTTCTGTCTTCCTCTTTGCCTTTTACTTAGTTGATGGGCTTAGCATGGCTCCCTTTAACTTTTCCACATAAGTCATGTGTCCTCAGCCTCCTGCCATTCCCTTTCCTGGGATACATTTCAGACCAACAGGTCATGTAGTCACAGCAGAGTAAGCTGGTACCAGGAATAGCCTAACTCCAGCAACTCCAAGCTCTTCGTGAACTACCTCACCTTTGCCAAGGTAAGCATGGTATCTCTACAGTACATGGCTTTGTGCAGCTTGGCTGTATCTGCTATAGACAACTGAGACAGAGGTGAAGACAAGGCATGTGGGGTTAATGTTTTGGGGCTAATTCAAGTTACCAACCTGGGTTAAAATCTAGCCTGTTGAAGAGTTCGCCTCATTGCCTAACCATTGCCTCCCACTAACTTCAGTGGAGCTTTCACTGAGTGCATTGTTCTTTAGYATCGGTGTCTCATATGCGTCAAACAAAATTAAAGTATTAAAATAGTCACAAAGCTAACCTTCTGTTTGTGCTAATTAATGCCAATTGCATGCATCAAAATGGGAAGTTCACTGTAGTAGCAGTGCTACATGATATGCCCACAAAAGCTAGCCTAGCATTTGCTTTTTCCTAACAGCTGTAGTTTGTTCTTCATTAGAAAGCTTTATTATGTCTTAAAGAGATTAATGTGTTCTGGGAGGACTGGGTAATAAGCCAGCAGTCACAAGCTATAGGAGACTCCTTGGTGGATTAGAGGAAAATAGATCAGAAAGATTAATAAGTTTCTGTTTGTTGTTGCAGATTCTGAGATGTTTCATCTCAGAGCTGAAGAATATGGGATGGACGCAGTGCTGGAGGTGACACTGTGTCTTGCTCAAGGCCAGCTGCATGCACGTGACTTCTCTGTGAGGAGCTACCAAGAACATGTTAGAGTGAGGAACATTTTGAAGAYGGAGAAACAGCTGCTTTGGTGGTGATGGTACTTGCACGGCATTGGGAAGAAGTGAGAAGGCTACGTTTTGTGATGCSTGAGATGACAACTGTGTGAATGAACATCCTTTCATTTGGGGAAGCTTTGTTTTATACCGATATCTGGTCTGAAGTATGATGGGAGGGTGCAATGCAAATATATGTGGTSACCTCAGCTTGCATATGGTTATACTAGGGAACAGGAACGCTTTGTACCCATTTTGGCTGGGTGATGTGACAGGCTTAATTAGCACTTATTGGAACCAATATGGTAGCAGTCTGAGAAATGCTGTGTCTTCCTTACAGTACGATAGGTTATGTTTTTGCTGTGCCTGCTTCAGCCGTGAGCAGATATTCACTCTGCCTACCCTGGCTCCCCTTGCTGCCAGAGATCTCCTCCCTTCGGCTCTGCCAGCAGAAGGCATGAGTCACTGCTCTCAAACCTGCACCCCTGCAAAATCCGGCAGCAGGAGCAAACAAGCCTGGGTTTTGCTGTGCAGCCTCTAGCTTCATGCTTTCATTTCAACAGCTGTGGGGYTTATTTAGTGGAATAGATACCCCAGCTAAAAAATCGTTCAATCTCGGGGTGGAATATTTGAATTGACTGAGCTCATGGTGTCAAAGCATTGCCTTACATGGGAAAAATGCCTTGCATTTCCCCCTCACTGTGGGGGAATGAAGAGTTGAGGGAGTTTTTGATCTGGTCTTGAACAAAAAGGAAACGTACCTGCTTTCTTCAGAATGGGCAGCATTTTCTGAGCTTGGAGAGCACCTCTGGGTGCTCTGAAATAGCAAGCTGAACATGGACTGAGATGCGGCAACTCTGTGTAAGAGCCGTAGCTGGGAGTAGCTTTGAAGTCCCCTGTGACTGAGGCCATGATACCTCATAACGTGGCATTTTATCAAATAACTTGTAGGTCTCTCTTCACTACTACTGCTGGATTTTTTGAGATAGGCTGTCTGGGTGCTTTGGCTCGGACCGCAGTTTGTATTGGGTATCATAAAAAAGGTATGCATGATTTCAGGCTCTCCTCCCCTTACGGGTCTCTCATCTCCTCTACTTTAATGAAAGTAATAATAATTATAACAATAAGATGATATGCATTATCCTAAGGGCCTGTACACTGAGTGGTAAGCCAGGAGCCTTTGTGTCCCCCTGAGAGCTCTTCTGTCAACTGCTCTTAATATTTCTGGCTCTTTGCAACCCTTATGGTTAGCAAACCTCCATGAGGGGGAAACTCCTCCAGCTACATGCACAAAATATGACCAAAAAGCTGAACAAGATCACATTAGGCGGAGTCTGGGGACATAGGGCCCTGGATAGATGCTAGGAGGACGGCACGAATCTTCCTCCTCGCCTTTGAGAACAACTGTGTTCAATTACATGTTGCGCAAACTCATTCTGGTTTGGTTTTCCCCTCTAAAGGCTAGGGCAGATGTTGTCTTATGAGGCTGTGGTGGGGTTCCAGCTAACGACCCTGGGCTGCGTTTCAGGTCTAAATCTCCCACTTTATGACACTTCTTTTATGGGTGGGCAGGCAGCTGAACAAAAGGGAATTAAAGCTGTTGGACATCTTTGCTACCCTCCGAACGCCCTGTGCTTTGTACCTACAGACTCGTATTTTGCAGAAGCAAAGGCAGTTTGAGAGAAGTGGGATATGGGACCAAAGTGGGATATGGGACCAAAGTGGGTTATGGGACCAAGGGACACGGAGCCTCCGAATTAGCTGAAAGACAGGATGAAAACCAATGGAGGTCTATATGCTGAGCTCTGTGGCATTTCCATGGGAAGTGCAACAGGAGAGATGAATATTGCAGGGTACTGATATTTGTTTGCCTTTGGGAAACAAAAACAGTCTCCTAGCTGCAGGAGTACAGAGTTTGTGCTGTATTCATGGGAGTCCTTTGAGAAAGTAAAGCACGTGTGCTGGCCATTTCCTCAAATAAAATATTCTTTGTGAAAGCTAATAATTTTAGCAGGGATTCTTTTCTTCCTCTTGAGGAGAGTTAAATGAAGTTATGGGTCAGTGAGAGGGCATCTGTACAACACAGAGGAAGAATTTCCAAAGCTTGAACGCAGTCCCTTCATTTGGAGAAGACCTCGTCAAATTGGCTTTCCAAAACATTTTCTTTATTAAAGATTTTATGAGTGCTTTTTGCTGGTTTGCAGAGGTTGTTAAGCCACTCTGAATTGGTAGGACTCAATAGATGGAACTGATAGAAAGCCTAGGAAAGTTTCAACAATTTTCCTTCCACAAAGCTGAACTTCCCAGTAGTCTCCACCATACTTGTCCAGATTTCTTGATACAAATATTGTGTAATTTCCAGCTGTGAGTGGCATTGTTCCTCCTTCCAGATGATAAAAGCATTGCCATCTAGGCTCATGAAATGCTAGGACAAGGTTTGGTATGCCAAGGTCTTTCTGCATTTTCTCAAGTGCGCACAAAATCCCTTTTATTCTGAGATATGAGATCGGATGCTCTCCAGGCAACTTCACTGATATCGTTCAGACCTCATGTGTGTGGGAACTGAGCAGCCAATAGCTCTCTTTTGAGCTGTAATTTCCTCACTCAGAAATCACTTTAAATCGGAATCGAAGCTCGATGAGGACTGTACATTCATAAGTGAAATTAGTAACTGGCTGTTGAGTTTGCAGTTCCCTTGAATGAGGGAACCCTTGGAAAGGCATTGGGTAAAAAACTGACTTGTGATGGGAGAGCAGGGGCCAGAAGCTGAAACTAATCGTGGTGAAAAAGGGTATCCAACAAGTGGCTGCAGAGCTGTACAGTCTGCCTGCTCAAATCTCCATTGCATCATGCTTCTTTGCGTACCGATTTTGAAAGCCCAATTTCCTAAGAGATTGCATGATTATTCTTTTTTAATCTAAAATGTATGGCTGAAAGAAAAAGCATTTTAAAAAAATAACTGGCAATGCAAATGAGATCATTGAGCGGTTTGCTGGAAATGCTGTACATTSTGTTGCCCAAAACTTGGCATTTTTGGAAGTGACCAGCAGGGAGGAAATGGAATTGTTCTCATGGCCAGTGTCAACTTGGATCATCAAGCCACACCGCAGATTTGGCGTCTCTGATGGAAAAGAGAGGCTTTCCAGTCTGGTACAATTCCGCTTCACAGCGTCAGTTGTTGCGTAGGTTGGGGTCGGTGAGGATTGACAACTGGGTGGGACAGCATTGTATAAGTCTGGAGCTTTCTTGTCTCAGATTAATGATCTTCAAATCTGGTTTTCAGGGACACAGACTCACTCACACGTAAATAAAAAACAGAGGGAAGCTTTTAAAAGACTCAGATGCTATTCCAAGCAACAGCTAATGCAATGCCTTGCTAAGACATCCCATTGACTGAGAACGGTCCTTTTGTGCCTTACCTTTTCCCTAGGATATCTCTCTGAAGGGGGATTCAAAGCTGCTTTTCACACTGAGCTCTTGATCCTGGTTTCCTGGCTTCAACTAAAAATTTAACCTCCCTTTAGCAGGCTCCTGCAAAAGACACCTGCCTCCGGAAGGTGGTACAGGCTGCTCAAGGTCTGAATCAGCCCCTGAAGGGGTCTCTTTATTGACAGATGAAATTTAAGGCAGCTCCTTGCCTTAACTTTGCTGCTGTAGAGAGGTGCCCATAGCTGGGGAGGATGGACCCAGGTCCGAGTTCATGCAGGTCTGAGCAGTTGTGGTCCAGGAGGATGCACCCATGCAGAGGTGCAGCAGGCTGAAGCTTGTGCAGCCAAGGTGAAGGAGGTGAAGCTGTTGTCATGTGGCCCCTCTTGTGTTCGATATTTCACGAGCCTTTGTTGGAACAACCCCACCTGGTCTGGTCAGACTGTGCCAGCACCATGGGCCAAGATTCAATAAAGTTGTTGTTTCCAATAAAAAAAAAAAATGCACTACAGCTATAGAAACTGAGAAGCCCACATCTTGGCAGAGGATGGGCTTGAACACCATTTCAATGCAGTAACAACATTAAAGCCCCATCCTGTTCCCATTGAAGTTGGTGGCAAAGCTCCCATTGACCTCAGTGGGAGTAGGATCAGGCCCCCATACGTAAACACAGTTGGGACAGATTCACAAGACCCTCACTCCTGGTTTGGGGTCTGTGGATGTCAGTGGTGTTTCCACTGAGGCAATGCTGGTGGAGCAGTGGCGTGGGTCAGGACCGGAATTGCATCTAATCAGTGCCCCGTGGCTCTCCATGCATTTATCAAATGGAATTTCAGGCCGAAAACAAAGGGATTGAAAGGTTGAAAAACAACGAAGGAATGCACACTTGGCAGCTCTGCTAACCAGATGTTTGTTTCTTTTTCCTTGTTCTTAACAATGACTAAAAAACTCGTGAACAGATTCAAGCCCAGCACAAGGTCAGCCTGAAACTAGGTAAGAGGTGTCGCAACAAGGCGGAACGAACATCTGGGAATGGAAAATGTTAATTTATACCAGGATCCGGTCCTGTGGCTCAGAAAACACGGCCGAACCTTCAGAAGGCTGGGTACATGTGTGCTTTCCCTTCCTACAGCAAGCCCCATCACTCGTGCGAAGCTCTGGCGGAAGTTTGCAGTATTCCCTTTGTGCTGTTGTGTGAACTGCTTCCAAGAGCAGTTGAACTGTTGTGCTGGAGTCAGAGCAGAAAGAAGCCAATGTTAAGGCAAATATATATGTGCATATAAATACATGCATCCATTTCCAGGAAAATGCATGCCTAAATAATCTAGCAACAAGTTGTATGTTGTGCTTCGCAGAGCTTTCAAGGGAGAGAATAGCCCTTATAGAGTTAGTCTTATTAAATAGAGTTTTTCATTACATTGCAAGAGGTGCCTTTCTGAAGAATCCCTCGTTGGTTTGGATATAATCAATCCAAAAAGGGAAAATTCCCGGGTGGGAAGCAGCAATATAAAGCCCTGAGGCTGCAGAGCAGCCTCTCTGCTGTGTCACCCCTGACAATATGCACTTCTTCAGCAGCATCTCCACAAGACTGTTCCCAGGACCAGCATCCTTTTGCCTTGTTTCACAGAAAAACACCTCATTAATCAGTCTGCATAACATCACAGTGAAGTAGAAAAATTTAAAAAAAAAAAAAAAAGAAGAAAGAAGAAAATCTTATTCATTTTTATTAGTAGGGAAACTAAGCCAGAGAGGTAGAAGTGACTCATTCGTGACTTACTTGTTCGTTAATGATGGGATTAAGAGCTGAGCTCTTGTTATCTGACCAACTGGCTTTTTTTCAGATCACATCTGTCTAGTAGCGACTCCACAGCCAAACAGCACGCTTGGCCAGGAGGCAGCATTTTACTAAACCGTTCTGTTTGAGATTGTGATTGCCTGACCTTACTCTTACTTAAATCAATGCAGCAAACAAATCATCTTTTAACAATTGCTTCTATCAGGTATAACCATTTCCAGGGAAAAAAGAGATTGGATATATTTAAGCTGAAGTACTTAAGCATGGGCAGTATGTGACGGTGAATCAGTTTAATTGGTTTATATTTGTAAGAAAATAGTACTATCAACAGGGTTAGGATTAGGGTTAGGGCAGCAGGTGATCATCAGTACAACTTGCAAAAGTCGTGCAGCTCAATGCATATGAGCGTGACATTAATTAATGTAAATCGAGTGAGTAAAACCAGACTACACTGCCTGAGGAGGACAACCCTGGACAAAATCAAGCTGTAGTCCCCAGAAGAATATGCTATTAGGGTGGTTTCAAAGTGGCAGGAGCCTGGATAAGGGCAGTGAGGATGCTCTAGCCATAGCAACAATCCCAGCAGCTCTTAGGAGGAAGGAGAGGAGGAAACTAGTTTATTAAGCAGTTTCTTCCTGAACATCTAGTAGCTTGCAGGTCTGCTTAGAGCTTTCAGCTGGGAAAACCTGCCTTGCCACAGGTACTGGAGCTCTCACAAAGAAAGGTTTCCTATCAGCCCTCTCATCTGCTTCCCCTGCCTTACCAGCAGCTGAGTAGCCTCCCAAACTCAGCCTTTACGCATTTCAGAGTTGATTCCTCTCTGTCTCATAGCCTCAGCATAACAGGCRTGTGGAGCAGCACAGGCTCTCCTTATGCCACCCACTGGGCTCAGGGACATAATTAACATGCTCAGTGAAGAGCAGCTATTGTCTGGACCACCTCAATACCTAGAGGGATAACAGAAAAAATTCATTCTAGAAGAGCTCCTGTGCAAGAGTCCAAGTTGCTCCATTTTCATCCATGATCCAGCAGGGATGTTGGATGTGCCTCCACACCTGGAAAAGCACTTGCCTGACCTGCTGTGATGTACCCAAGCCTGTCCATCCTTCTTCTGGCTGAAGCAGCATGTTTCCTCAGCCTGCCAGCACTGTCTAATGCCCTCGGGCAAGGCAGACCCTCAAGCAAGCAYGTTTAGTGCACTTTGCAAGGGGTCTCTCCCTCGTAATTAGAGCATCTTGCCGTCCAAGCTGGATGTCGCGATGGTGTAATGTGCAGGAGAGGTGAAGGCTCATTTTTGTGCTGTGTTTGGGAGAAACACTCGCCAGTGCTGAGGCTATAATCCTCCCTCCTCCTTCTGCTTCCCAGATCTCTGGCTCTCTTCAGAACCACATTGAAAAGAAATCTTTGTTTGTTTATGGAGTTTCTGGGAGCCTCAGGTTTGTTTTCCTCCCTCTTGCCTCCTGCCAACACTGGAAGTGCCAAAACATAAAAGAGAGGCATTTCTCTTGGAGTTGCCAGCCATGGTTGGAAGGAGGTGTGCCAGAAATCTCAGGAGAAATCTGCTCCTGATCTTCCCAGCACTGCCTGGCAGAGTGGAGGGATGGGGAGAGTTCAGCAAAGCATCTGGGCTGCTGGATGCCAACACAGCCTGCGTTCCAGCTGGGGGTGTGTCATTACTCCTTTCGATAAGGACAGTGACACGCAAAGTCGAGGCCAGAGGAAGGACTGCCGAATGCTCCAGAAGCGGTAGCCATCTGCTTGCAGATTTTCTGTGCATGAAAGCATCGGTTCACTGTGTATTTTGCGCAGATGTTAAAGCCAAAGCCTCCAGACCCATATTTCGGGCCGCTTCGGTGGCACTGCGGGCTTCAGTGATGGGCTGCCTTTTTGCTGCAATGTGTGGTCTTAACCAAGCCCCACCTCTGCCACCTGACTAACATGTTTCACCATACCSAAAAAGCTGCTTTGAAAGCAAAGCTTCACTCCCCCTTTGAAGATCTGAGGAATGGGAGTGACCCAGAAAACAAGTTTGATTCTGCCTTAATGGGCTTCCAGGGTGGAGTTAAGCCTTCCCGTTCCTGAAGAGATGTTGGTGGGAGCAGTGGGACATCCAAGAAAAGGCATTGAATCCTTCCTGGAGACTTGTGTCTGAGCTGATGTTCTGCTGAGGTACCAAAGTTCCCATCAGAGAGGCATAATACAGGGAAGAACCGAATTTTCTTGCAGTCCGACATAGATGGCCACAGAAGGCCTTTGATTTTAACCTGGGGCTTATGGGTGGGACCAGTTTGAATTAAATTTGGCACGTCTCACGTGCCAAAAGGCAGACTTTTGCTCTTGCTTTGATGTGCRTGTTACTCTGGTGGGTGGGAAGGGTACTGTGCAGATGAGGGAGCTTCAGCCTCCGGCATCAAGGTCGTCTGTGAGCACAGGAGATCCTGCATGGGAAAAAATCTGCTTCAGGCCACCAAGGACTTAAAAGCATGAAACAGGAGATGAGATTTTATCGGTATGTTGCTTGTRTATCCAAGAAGGAAGACACTGGGGACACTCTGTAAGCTGATGGCAACACAGGGCRGCATGGTCTTCCCGTGTCCACCAGTTGCTGTGACCTGTTGCTGAGGGCAGCCAGGAGTTGAATGGATTTCTAACTGTGTGTGAATCTTTACTTGATCTCACTCTATTTCCTGTTACTATTATCTCATTTCATGGCTTTCCTTGGCTGCAGTCCCAGCACAATTTATCTGAAGAGGTCTTTATGTAAGCTGAGAGAGAGGCACCTTCCTTAAAAATGGGTGTTTGGAGGGATTTTCTCTATGCCTTATTCCCTTATAGCATTAAGATCTGTCAGGGTTGGACTTCTGCCTGACTTTCTTCCTCTGCTATCCAACCCTGCTGCTACCTGCCTCACCAGAGAAAGAGACTGTTATCTTTAAGCCMTCATTCAGAGGACTCAGAAAGTCAYGGGTCAAGACCTAGATCACCTTCTCTTCTTAACCAGTACACAAGTAGCTTCACTGAGCTGTCCCCCTACAAGCTTCCAAGCCTGTGGAAGAAGTTGGGTGAAAAGTTCAGCAAACCACAATCCATTTTACAGCAGACCTGCAAAGCACAAATATTAATACCAATAAAACAAGGAGGGGGTGATGGTGGAATTCAGTTGCCAGTGGCTGATAGAACTTCAAATACTTAAACTGTGAGCAAGGCTTTTAGTCCACACACAATAAACCGTCCTACCTCCAGCATCAGAAGAAAACTGCTTTTTTTTAAGCTGGATTATCACAAAAAAAAGAAAAAAAAAAGAAAAAAAAAACCAAAAAACCTTGACATTGTTGAGCTTTCCTGTAAACCATCAGTCTGGATATATTTTATGATGTGATTTATAGAGAGTTTGTTTCTTAAGACTCAAAGCAACATTGCTATAAAAGTATAAAAGATGCGTGTTTTGGTAGTGGATGAATGCCATTGCCTTTTTTCCCCAGCTGGGAACCTGCTGAGTGGGTTAACGCCACTTGGAAATATTAATTCTTCATGTGTGGGCATTTGTGTGCAGCCTCGAAGCAGCACAGATTATAGTGCCATCATCCTTCTGGTCAAGAGCAACACCATAGCAGCTACTCAAGATAAAAGATTCATTAATGAGTTTGAAGCCAAGGGGAATGTGCTTCCTTGGACTTCCAGCACTGGTTTTGCTGATTCTTTCTTCTGCAGGCATTTTCACATCACTTTCGCAGCACAGTTTTAGTGTTGCTGTTTTCTGTTCAAGTCATGGAATAGATTAGATAATCCCTAGGCCTTTTCCACCTCTAACACTTGTGGTTCTGGTTAAATAGCTGTCAAGTTCTGAATTTAAAAGAGCAGAACAAGCCAAGGCTTTTGAGGTTCTGCTGGGAGGATTACAACTTGTAACACATTCCATAGCCTTCCAAAAGTGCCTGCACTTTCGGGTTTCCGGACAAAAACTGTTATTCAGCTTTCTGCAGAACTTCTTTGTAGTTCACCACACAATCCAACTTTTCTTTCTGCATGAAGATACCACTAGCCTATTAAGGCTGGCTTCAGTGGAAATATACCCTCCCTTTCATTGTTTATGACTAAAGATGTTTGCCTATGGCTGAAGCAAAACAAATGTCCTTACAATAAAAAATTGCATCTGCCAATTCACTTTTAAATGCGGCTCTTGGAATTTATAGGAAAGTAAAAGGTCCCAGGGAAATGAATTGCTGTCTTGTAACCTTGCCAAGTATACATAAAAGAGCTGATAGGTCTTTGGCCTACTTGCTTGTATTGTGACCTATAAGCTGCACATAAATATTGTATCTCAGATGGCGCAGTTTAGGGCTGTGGAGTTTTCAAAGTAGGTTAAGGAGTTTTCACCTCCAAATCATTTCTCTGAACCTGGCTGGCTGCTGCTTTTTGTAGTGAGTCATCACAGCGGAGAAGCAACTGATCTGTGGTCCTAACGGAAATGCCAAGGAATTGCCAGGGCATGAGATGCACATCAGCATAACATCATTGGATTCAACAGGGTTGCACCCATGTAGCCGGAAAATCTGATCTCTCACCCAGAGAGGCTCTCCTGGTGGAAATGCTGTGGGGAGGCACACGCTCCCCTCCCTTGGCATCCAAGAGATGGCTTATTTTGGTGTCTCTTCTGCTGAGACCCAAGTAAGAGCCCCAGTCAATTGCCAATAGAGCATTGCAATGCAGCAAGAAGTCATGTCGTGATGGTGCTGTTTGGTATTGCAACACAAGTGTGACTTCTCAGAGGTCTGATCCACAGGCTTGCCAGTGGCCAAGTGTGAAGTTTTTATTATCTGGGTCTTTCTTCCTTTCCTCGCACTATTTGTTAATAGTACTGGAATTTCAGCCTTGTTCTTTTGAGAGCATCCTCCTTGCTATTAGATCTTTGCACAGCTTTATTAGCACTGGTTGCTCCTTCTTTTGTATATCATCTTTGGTGTTAGAGCCCAGCTGCATTAGGTGCACCATAAACACTCCATCAGCGCAAAAGGCATGTGTCTGCCTTCCTTGGGAAGGAGAAAGTGACAGAAAATTAATCTCCAGGAGATGAAAGGTCTCTTTTTCAAGACAAGGAGCCTGGCATCTTTGTAGGTTTGAGTTCGGAAGCAACTGGTGGCTGTGAACTCAGCAGAAATAGGACGGGTTGCCCTATCGTAGGTGAGTGGCTTTAGCAAGCTCTTGTGGTAAAATCCTTCTCCTCTATAAAGAAAACCTTGAAGAATTTGGTGGTGAGGCTTGGTCTTTGAAATTGTGTGTATCTGGGGGAAGGCTTATTAACTTGGCATCTGGATTTGAGGTTGTTAGAGCACCAGAGGCTGTAGCCAAAGATTGTGGGTTTCGGGAAGGGAGAGGCTGTTGGTTTTGTGTTAGCTATATGCCATGTTAATTAATACAGAACATATTAATATTAATTATAACATTTGTATTATATTCTACTATCATTCTTCTTTAGCACTGTTGTGGGCACTTTGTTTGCTTGTCACTGTAACCACATGCTGTTTGCCACCGATGGGACTGCTTTCCAGAAAATAGCTTGTGTCTATAGGGAAAACGGGGCTCTGCACGTCCCTTTTCTATTCCCTAGGCAATCACGGTGCAATGTGACGGCAGTCAGGAATGTTTGGCAGTCAGGACAGTGTGGGAAAGAGACTGGTGTACTTACTGCCTCTGCGCGACAGCACATACCATGTGTTTTCCTTAGTTTCTAGATCAGCTAACCTTACAAAAACCATGCTCTGGGTAACCCTGGGACAATCTGGACCATATTTCTATGTCAGTCATAAAAGTCCATTAGACTGGCTTTGRCTGCAAATCAGAGTAGTTCAGGGCACTTAGTGTAACACGGGAAACAGATCTGGGAGAYGCCGGTTCACAAACCTTATGGTGGACCTATGAGATGTTCACAATTCTTCTCTCTCCCTTCTCCATCACTTAATTGTAACTATTAAAATTCTGAATCTTCACTTAAAGCAGACCCGGGTTTCTCACTCAAAGTAAGGAGTTGACTTCCTACTTTTGGGCAAATCCCAGGATTATCTTCCTCAAAGTTAAAGCTTTGAAATGGGGTGGATATCCTAGCTAATTCTGCAAGTACACCTGCATTTTACAAACCGGATCTTCTCTGAAGCTGGGACTCTCTTTTGTGTCCCAAAGGATCCTAAGATGGGAAAATGCAGACTTTCCAAACTTTTGATGTGAGCAAAATTGTTTTCTTGTTACTTAGAAGAAATATAATCTATAAATTGAAAGTTAAATTGTAAGGATATCAACATTTTGGGATTATAAAGGCAGCAGACAAAACTCTGAAACAGAAGACTACAGAGAGCTGAACAAATTGCCATGTTTCTCCAACAGCCAGTTTCCATGCAGCTACTCTGTATTTTTAATAACAGAGAGAATGCATATGTAGCTTTGCTGCAAAGTCCCTTCATGCCTCCTAATCTCCAGAAGTGTTTGGCATCAGTTAACTCTTTTCCTGCTGAAACCAATGGCAGCACAAAACTGCTTCTACCCTGGGTTTCCTTGCTTATATTTTAAGAATTTTTTTTCATTGACTTTAAGGAATGATGCTGATTTGTTGCTTGGTCAAAAAGATTTAGCTTCTTCCTTCATACTTTTTTCAGCAATCCACATGCATCACAGGGGTGGAGGAGAAATAATTGGCCTATAACTTTGCACAGCTCAGGGAAAACATACAATTAGCATTGCTGCAAATTGCTCCCGGATGAAATTGGTGAGTTGAAAAGTAGAAAAGCCAAAGAGCCCTTGAAGTTGGAAAATTTCCCTGTTCACCTTAGGATGTTTATGGTCTTAAGACATCAGCTGTATCTCTGGGTCTTGTTTTCGTAACGAAGTATCTCTTGAGATTTTTTTCACCGGCATTGTCAGTGTTAGCGTGGAAGACATCAAAGCAAAGCCAGATAACTGGCAACTGGGCATGGCAGCGTGGGGTAAAAGGTGAGCGCTTTGTGAAACGATGCCTGCAGGCTGTATATTCCACATCAAATGCAGGCTCTCCCGAGCTTTAAAACCAGAGCACCATAAAACTCTAGGTGACTCCCTTAATGGGTTTAAAAATAATTCTCCCAAGCTTGCTCCCTGTTGTTCACATAGCCTCTCAGCTGCGATAGAGAGCAGCGGCAGGCTGCAGAGAAGGGGTGAGAGGGGAGAGGAGACACAGAGCAGGAAGGAGGCAGAGGCAGCTGGTAGTCCTGCAGGGTAACATAACTGCTCCGGCGCTCCCCAGGGCCAGGGGCCAGGTGCAAGGGTGGATGTTCAAAGGAGGCTGAGGAGGGAGGTGCCCAAATCTCACGTAAAAACACCGCAAATTGGGCAGTTATTTGCCTTAGGCTTCCATGCTTTGTAGTAATCGCTGTGGGGGGGAGAAAAGGAGTCTGCGTATCTTAGGCGTTAAAGGGTGAGATGGTATTTCGACCATTTCTCTCTCTCTTGTGCAGTTTGGTGCGCCCAGCTCTTTCCTTTCCAATCCTGTTTTTGTTCCATGTGTAAAGTCTGAAGAGGTTCAGTTGGCAAGGATCATGCACGAGGGGAGCAGTTCATTTGAGACACGGAGCCACTTTGAACAGAGACTTCTGTGCCCCAGTATGGTGGGGAGATGCCAACCCTGACCAACCCGTGGCAGGGAATAAACCATTCCCTAACCTTGACCTGTTCCCTTGTATCACTAGAATACACCCAAGAACAGTTGAAATGTCCCTTGTTCTCAGTGAACGCTACCAAAGGTCTCCCAACAACAAGAAGCATGGGGAGCTGAGACATGATATTTCTAATAGAAACAGAGATCTGGGAAAACTGAGGAGCTGCTTACAGCTGGAGTGGACTGCCAGGCCAGATGTACCTGAATCCTTGCACCAGTGGAAAATAACCCAAAGTACATTTTTTTTCCCCTCGTTTAATTTTTTCTCTCTCGCTAATGAGTTCACCTCATGGTGGTTGGAGCTATTTCATGGCACAATTTTTTTCTTTCGTGGTTGAGTTGTCCCCCCTTACTCAAAGCAGGGGTGACCATCACAGTTAGTTTCCATTCAATCTGATGCCAGGTCTTGCTGTCTCCTAGCCTAAAGCCCAGGGACATGCCACCTCAGGCATGTCCCAATCAAAGGAGTGGCATGAAGCCTGCTAAAGACCAATTGATTCTCTACTGCCCACAGGCTCCTCTGCTTAGGAGCACTTTTCAGGCAGAAGGTTACGTGTCTCTGGGGAATGAGGGAGAGGAGGAGTTAGCAAGGTCTGAAGTGGTGTGATGAGTGCTGGCAGGATGGGACTGACTCTGTGGYGCTCTGGGAATAAATGCATTAGGAAACCCTCATTTCACTGCCCAGCAAATGCTCATTCTGAGGAAAAGGGTTTATCACCAGATTATTTTGAGGGTGTGAGCAAGCAAACATTGAGTGCAGCAGGTCCTGGACACTCGGSGAGTTGGAGGTGATGCCAAAGACAGGGAGCCAGAGACAGGCTCACTGGTAATAGCAGCAAGAAAGTGCCTGGTATCCATGGCTCTGCAGAAAAAATGAGAGCGATGTAATTGGCACGAGAAAGCAGGTGTGAAAACCCCAAAGGMATTATCTTAAAACAGCCACAGCCACTTAAAAATCAATTCCCAACCACCCTCAGAAGCATTTCTCCCCTTGTATCTCTGCTCAGGGCTTCCATGGGAGGGAACAGTCCCGCCATTCTCTCCTTCCATGGACGTCTAATTGGGACTTTTTGGAGCAGCCAGACCATGAAGGAGCAATTTACTGTGGACTCTGTCTAGGAAATGAGAACCATGCCCCTGCGAGATGGGTCTGGTCTGCCCGAGCCAGCAGCTCTGGGAACAGGGGCAGAAGAGGAAGGAGCTCTTGCAAAGCACATAAAAATGGTCATCTGGAGACGGCAGCCACTGTGGGGYTGTATGTGTTTTTTTAAAAAACTGGAGAGGTGGGGTTTTTTTTCATTATTTCCAGGCTGTTGGAGTCATTAAGCTGAACGTCGTGTGCGAGAGGTATGGCACTGTCTTGAAGCAGGCGGGAAGTACCTAAATGGTCATTATAGGGAGCAACAGCCCATGCATAAGGGCAGGAATCTGGCCCCAAAGAGAGGGCCGTCCAGCGGCAGCATTACTTAGAAACAATAACCAGGACAGCCTTCTTAGACMTGACTGCCTTGTGCTGCAATGTGGGACCTGTCCCTGGAGGACTATGGCTGCAAAGGGGTGTGAGTGGAGGACCACAGTCTCCATGGAAGGAAGGAAGGCAGATGGAGGTGTCTGATAGTTGTAGAGACCTCTTCCCATGTGATCTCATTGGGTGTTGGATCTATACAGCAGAGGCTGAGAGGATGCTCAAGGTCACAGCAGGAGCTTGGAGCTGGGTCTTGGACTGCCTCATTACAAAACTAGTTGGACCTGTTTCTTCCCAGCTTGGTGGAAGAGAGGATCAAAGCTGCTAACACCTCTCAGTCCTTTCCTTGAAGCATGTTTTGTCCGTACAGCAGCGGTATGACCCTGGGCTCTGAGAAATATCCTCTCCTCATCCCCTAAGTGGTGTGCAACATCAGTTAATCATCTTCAAACCCTGCCATTTCCTTCCTCTACTTTGCAGTGCTCAAAAGGATTTTGAAAGCCTGTGGAGGTAGCTCCATATTGACATGGTTCTGCCCTTAGAAGTGCACAACACGTGCATTTCTGTCCTTTGTCTCCTCTGTGGCCCATTGGCTGGGACCGGGCCACAAAAAAGAACCTGAGCACAGCATCCTGTCTCCTCTGGGCAATAGCAGTTGTGTCCTATGGAGAAAGTATGATGACGGGTGCCAATGGAAGCTAACTGGAGTTCATGCATTGCTGGTGATATGAGTTTCTAGCACACTGTGGCTTTTACTTATTAAATTCTGCTCCCCCCACCCCAAAGGAAACTTAGGAAACCTAAAAATTTAATTTTTTGTAGGTGAAGTCAAGTGTTCAAATCCTAGGAAATGCCAGATTTATACTTGCCACTGTAATCTCGCACATGTGCTTTGATACAGCCTTTAGTAACCYGACTCCTTGCCTTTCCCAAAAAGACTGCATAGGGAGCTGAATTATGGCTGCCCAGATAAGCTTGGATGAGGCATTTCCAGCTTCTGAGTACCTAACTCTCCCACCTAAGCAGCTCTTTGACACCGTGTGGTGTAAGCATGCATGCAAGGCAGATGGACAGCCCCTGTGTTTCATGTGCTGGGTAGCTCAGGGTGGTACAAGGGGAGAACATGCAGGTCACGCCGGTGGTGTATGAATTTGAGGGTGCTTCACCCGCRAGCTGACCCTGATCATCTCTTCTCCCAGAGCACTTAACAAATTTTGTAGGTTTTCTGCTGCAGTGGTTTTACTTTTGCAGGCAGCTTTGAAATGTGGTGGCATCTGACCTCCACTGACACCAAAGGCATGATTCTATTGGGCTCTGAGCACTGCCTGTAGTATCCACTCTGGAAATCCCTGGAGGTGCATTCCCCACTGAGCCCACCTGTGTTTGTTACAGTATGACAGAAAGCAAAATATTTTTTCTGTGAGGATGGAGCTAATATCTTCTTCATTCATGACTCTGTTTAGGAATTCATACTATAGATATTACCCCACTACAGAATCCAGTAGCAGCACCTTGTGAGCAGGTTTTGGTTGCAATAAGCAAGCCATGAGAGTGCAGCCTGGATGGGAAGGCATAGAGGACTGGGAGATCAAGCTGCTGGCTAGGAAATTGCACCTGAGTATTGGTTTCTGGTTTCGGGATAACAGTGAGACCTGCCCATGTCTCCCTGTTCATGGTGTSTGGCACCCCGAAGCAAGCAAGGGTTAAGGTCATTAATGGTAGTTTCTAGAGGTGTGTCTTATTGCAGRCTGGGACTCTGGGGTTCAGTGGTGTCCATCAGCATGGTCTCAATTTACAGTGTTGTGCTGAAAGTATGTGTGGGTTAGGACAGGAGACAGAGCCACAAAGGCCCAGATCTACATGGACTGAGGTGATGGATTGCATTGGAGTGGCTCCTCAGAGACAAACTCGAGGGCATGCATACCAGCATCATGAACCCAGTCTAAGTCTCCTATGGCACTTCTCTGGCTTCTCAGCTGATGGTCTGCATGGTAAGATAGTGTTTCCTTTTATGTCTTTCCTATTTATCTGTGAAAAAAAATCCTACTTTGTATCTTCTTTTTTTGTTGCTTTTGTGTCAAAGTGGATCTTTGATTGCAAGCCTTCGCATATCTTAATCAAGTTGGGTCCTTTCTTGTGCACACACTGCTGAAGATAACAAAGCCTCTGCAAAACGTACTTTGCTAACAACTTTGTGTCCTGTGGGCAGGACACATCCAGGTGTTTCTCCTGTAGCTGTGCAGAATKTGTCATGGCAGTCAGTGTAAGGAATGTTTTTGGTATAACTTTACCCTGTTGCTTTTCTGACGCTGACCACGCTTGGAGGTACTCTGCAAAGCAAACCAGAAAAAGAACAGGAGGCTTTGTTTCTCTTGACGGCTTTAGTCTCCTCCTTTCTTCTGCAAAAACTTTTGATTTTGTCTGTCTACAGAGGACTTTGACTAGAAAATTAGAGAAATTATGTCAAGAGATTAAAGCTGGCAGGGGAAGGGCCTGCTTTAATTTTCCTATGGTGTACACAGCTCCTGTTCAAGGACCATGAACATTGTCTTGCAGCTGTTGCCCCAGTGCAGAATTAAAAGATGGTAGGACTGGAGTTAGCTCACGTGAATACCCACACCAAGCTCCACCACTGCCCCACGATCAGCTTCATGCCTGCTACGCCCTACTGCAGTGGCTTCAAAGCAGTACCCACCCCCTAGTTTGGAAAAAGCAAACTGAACCACCTAATGAAGCTGCTTAATAAGAAGGACATTGGACAATACCTTGGATAGGGTGTCAAGATGGTGTGGGGTCACTCTGGGCTTGTGGTCTTGGCTGAGTCTCCAGGTTGCATGCAGTGGGCCCCAACCACAGTCCATGGGAGGGATGCTCTCCTGAGAAGATGGTACAGAAAATGCTCTTTGCAGGATGGGTTTTGGCTGCTGGAAGAGAAYGATGAATCTGCTTGCCTAACAGACTCGTGTAACAGAAAAGGTCCAGCCAACACTAGGGTTGCTCTGACCTGTGCTTYACTCCCAAGCCCCAGGTAGAGGTAGAGTTTTGCCAATGAAAGGTTCCTGTGTGTTTTCTTCTCCTATGTTGAGCCTCCAGTATCCTTCATGTCTCAGAGAAAGAGTGATTAAAGCTAGTGCAGAGGACTTGTACTCTGTTCCCCACTTATTCCCCCAGTAATCCAAACCTGAACTGAACTACCTTCATAGCGGCATGTATGCCTTATAGTAATTTACAGTAGAAGATATGATTCTGATGAGCTGAGCCGATTCATATCCTTTGAAAGGAGAAGTGACACATCTATTTCTTGAGAGGTGGAATGTATCCCAGTAGCTCAAGGAACTGGACATGCGAGTGAATCAGATGGATGAATCATGAATCACTCACAGAGCAGTCAAAATACATTTCAGTTTCCTTTAAAAATTGGTCATTAAAAGCCAGCTGTCAGAAGATCAGCTGAAACTGATATGGCCTTGCGTTGTCTCTGATCTGAAGGCTGAATAATTGTGTTGTTGACCTAATCATACAAAAATGTTAACCTTAATGACTAACAGAAATTCCCCACTTAAAGAAAATATTTGCATGTTGCAAAATTCAAATGTTTGGATATTACAAGTTAGGACCATCTCTGAAAAATAATTTCCCTGAATTCAGAACTTTCTTGGTCTTTAGCAATGATTTACATCACAGCTTGTGTTTAGCTAACCATGCTTCCTTTTAAGCTATCTGGTGGGATCCAATTCAGGCCACGTTGGAGGATTTCTGTCTATCATCTCAACCTGTTATTTAAAAATGGTCTCCTTGACTAATTCTTTCATATAATACCAGCAGTGGGAGTCCACTCTCAATTGAAGATGCAATAAAAGGGAGAGGGTACAGGAAGACCRATGGAAAACAGACCTTCCTTGGAAGAAGAGCAAGTGTTGACTTGCTCCCAGTCTATAAATACCTCTTTGGGGAGACAATTTTGGATATGAGAGGATTTTATGCAGAAGGTGAAGACATAGGGATGTATAACCTCAGGAGAAGACTGTCAGAAGTCCACTGATTCTACAGCGAGGAAGGTAATTCCCATTCTCACAATTCCCATGCTGCTCCTGGATTGCACTAAAATCGCTTCATTTGGATGTGGGAAGCAATATACCTTGTTCTTTTTCAGATTCATCTTAGTGCACTTTAGCACTAGACGAGCTATCCATGGGGAGAGAAAAGAGGAGGGAGAGTATTACTCAAATGAAAGGCAAAGCTCTTGACTACAGATTTGAAAGCGATTACAGGGAGAAGGCATCATCAAGAAAATGCAAACTTTAAAATGTATCAGATGTGGCTCCTTACCAGCCAGAGGGGCAGAAGCCACAGGAACCATCAGTGAAGCTCTGTTGTGTCTTAGGGATTGGTGTCCTTCTCCATTCCATTTATGCTTAGTTAGTATAGTGGTCTTGGCTGAGCTGTAGCTTTGGATGAGCTGCTTTGCATCTGTTCAGGAGCTCTTGGCACATGCATAAAGCAATTTAAGATCACTTACCCTGTTGGTGCCTAAAGAAGATTCCCTGCATGCTGGTCCTTTCACCCTTCTGTCTTTTCTCTTGAGGAGTCTGTTAAATCACGATTGGAAACATCCATTGCAATATTTTCATTTCACATATCTTTATTAGGTATTTTTTCATTGAGTTGCAGTTCCATTTGCCTGTAATTTACTAACATCATTCAGAGACCACATATGATGAACTAATGCGCTCTGCTTGCACTGGTGTTGTCATATCTCTGATGCCTTCTTGGGCTGTATGCTGCAGTCAGATGTAAACTATTGTGCCTGATCCAGGGAAGTCCTCTGATTTGTGTGATGCATGAGGTCAGGGTAGGTTGCCACTATGCTCTGTTTGGCTATGAGCTATTAAACAAAGAAATCTTCTAAATGAAAGGCTGACAGTGGAAATTTTTGGCCAAAAAGAGAGATAGCAGAAGTCTTTGCCCACTGTCATCTTTGAGATCTTGGTGACAGAGCAGGACGTGGTGGGCAAGGGATAAAAGCATGGAAATGAAGAGCAAGTAAGTGCTCCATAAAAATGTTCTGGCTGAGCCTGGAAGCAAAGYGTATGTCTTGAGCCTGTCTGAATTTGGAACAAAAGAGATCTGGTGGGGTGAGCATAGCTGTCTCACACAGCTCACACAAAGCATGTGAGTCAGCCGTGGGCAGGACTCGTGCCGTGGGCAACCGTGGCCGGGAGAAGCAGGGAAATAAAGACTTGGTGCATGGAGCCAGAGTACTTCTTCTTAACACCAAAATACTTCACGCTTCTTCATGCTCATTCTGACATGGTCAAACCCCTGCGCACCAAATTATTTGGGAGTGAGYTTCAGACCGCTCCATGTATTTGCACAACTGAAGTGGTAAGAAGACACACGGCAACTAAAGCAGAACTGCTGCTGTAGCCCATCCATAACATGTGAGGTGGGATTCAGCAAATTCAAATGACTCCTTTGTCATGCAAACTGCAGCCCATCTCCGAGCAAAGAGGCTAGGTCTATCACACGTACTCTGGTGCTAATTATTTACTTCATTCCCATGCTGTGGCAAAGAAGGACAGGCTAAAGCAAACGAGGGCTCCARGATGTTGGGAGCCATTGGATGCCCTGGAACAAATTGAGATCAGGAAATACAAGGACAACCTTTGGATCAAAGGGTATGAATCCAGGTTCCCAAATAAAGGGGTGATTATGTGAGCAGTTAAGGAGGGATTAGAATCATAGGTGATAATAGTAAGCAGCTGGAAAGGGAGGCCATAAAGAGCCAGAAATAAAATAAAAGGCAGGTGGAAAAAAAGAACAGATGAGAGAGGCGTGATGGGAATCTTACCCCAATTAAAAATATGAAATGAAGTGCTCTGATGCACCTCGTGTTCATACAAAACTATGAAATGAGGCACCCAGTGAGGTGTTCTGACTCCAACTGATACCCCGGATTCTTCCACGTCTTCCTGGGTTCTGATTTGGGCTACATCCCCTGAAGAAGGGATCCTCTTAAGAGGTGCCTTTGTGATAAGTGCAGTCTTTGAAGTGCTACTGAAATGCCACTCCTGTTTCATAGGACTGTGTTCAGGCAAACCATTCTAGATGCCTCCAGCGTTTCCTTCATAGATGATGTCCCTTTCTTAGCCAGAACATGCCTGTGTTGAGCTGGAGGGAAAAAGCTTCATGGATTTTGTCAAAAGCACTGAACACCCTGTGCCAGGAGCCATTTTTCWTCTTTGCTGCAGGCTTATAGCTGGGATTGAACCAGGAGACTTCACAGCTCACACCGAGAGTCACGGTTGCTTGCCCATCATTGTTTCAGGTCCACAAGACCTGGAACTGAGTTCTGTGGCTGACCTGCCTGTAGATCCATTGCGAAGGGTGACTCTTATAGGAAAGTTGAGCTGTTCTGGCCTTTCAGCAAAGTTTTTCATTCTTACGTGGCTAGTCCACACTTAAGGTTCAGCAAAATGGCTTTCACATGCACTTTGGACCCATCTTTGCACTGAAAAACGAGAGCTCCATTATTTCCAATTCTGGTTCTTCATAACTTTTACATGGAGTCCTTATATTTCCTTTTCACTGCTCGGGAAACTCTTTGAAGCTAAAGATAACAGCACATGGCAAAAAGGAAAGAGTAAAGCCAAGTGTCCTCGTTCCAGCTGGGACAGAGTTAAGTCTCTTCTCAGTAGCTGGAGGGGGTGCTGCATTTCGGGTTTGGTAATGAAATGAATGTTGATGGCTCATTGATGCTTTGGTTGTTGCTGGGTGGTGCTTGCACCGAGGACTTTTCAGCCTCCCATGCTCTGCCAGGTGCAGGGGGAGCTGGGGAGGGCGAACATAGCCAGGGTGGTTGACCCAGCTGGCCAATGGGGTRTTCTATACCATGTGACATCATGCTCAGTATAAAACTAGTGTGTGGGGGGGGGCGTTCGTCTCACATGGTCCGTTCGGAACACGTGGGGGGTGAGCAGTTGCATTGTGCATCGCCTGTTTTGTACATTCTGTTATTGTTGTTGTTACCATTGTTGTTATTACTGTTCTACTTTGTTTTATTTCCATTATTAAACTGTTTTTATCTCAACCCGTGGGTTTTCCTTTGYGTGCCCTCCYGATTCTCTCCCCCATCCTACTGGAGWGGGGGGGTGAGCGAGCGGCTGCGKGGTGTTTRGTTGCCRGCTGGGGYTAAACCACGACACCAWGTTGACTGCAATTTGCTTYTACTCTTCACTTTAGAATAAGAACCTATCCCAAGCCCTTCATATTGATGCATGACCTGATCTCTTTGCTATAGCTCTCCTCTTTTTATTTCCCCCTGCAAGAACCATCAGATTCAGGTATGAAAAACCAAATTATGTGTTTAAGACATGGAGAAGGCAAGAATGTGTCCTGGCACTTCCAGCCCTAGTCTGAGGGTTTTCAGAGCTGGGACACCTATGAGGAGCCCAGAGAAGAAGAGGAGGCAAGCTCATAGTAGGAGTTGCACCAYGTGTTCACCACATGTGCACAGGCCACCTTCCCATAAAAGCAGAAGGAAGGCTAGGATCAACCACCCACCAGCTAGGAYTGGGGCAAGTGGGGCTGGGGTTTGGAGGATTTTGTAAGCATTTTGTACGGCTGAGCCACTTCTCCTTTTTACCAATGAAAGTCTCTTGCTTTTTACAGCTTCCTGGCTTGTCTCATCCGCTGCACRACTTCTGCTGGAAAAGTTACCAAACAGAGCATGGAAGAACCAAACACCAGCACTCTGGAGGCTTTACTTGCTGTCCTCTCATGTGTGGGGCTGGTGGGTTGTCTTTTAACATTTTCCTGGTCATACCTTCCCTTGCTTTTTCTAGCCAGTGTCTACTTGCCAAAAGCACCTTTTTAATAGGTAAATAATGGAACTGTTGCAGTTGGAGCTGCCTCARAATCTCAGTGAATTTTAAAGGGGGAATCTTAAGACAAGCGGGTAATAATAATATATCTTTTGAGGCCAGAGGAAAATCTGTGGAATCCTGAAGTTATTTCTCCTTCTCYACCCTGCAATCAATTCCTAAAATGTTCTCTTAAACTAAACTGAAACCCCACATTTGTAACCAGCCTTCTTGTCACTGTGAATGCCCATGATAGAGTAGGAAACTGTGTAGTAAATCTCAAGTTTGTGGTTTGAAAGAGACCAATGTAAACAGTGGGAGAGAGCTTGAAGTTGAAGAGAGTCTATCCCTGGTCAGGTCTTCTGCTGGAAGCCTGATGGGTTGGAGAGGGAGTGGGCAAGTTGGCCCATGTCTTTTACGTGAACAAATGAATGTGAACTCTAAGCAGGGGGAATGGTCSAGTGATGCTGGTTTGGGATTTGGGACATCACAGCTCACTTTGTGGCTCTTCCAGAGACTTCCCAATGTGAATTTAGGCTAGCATCCAAGATRTGACAATTCAGCTAAAGATACTATTCATGCGACTAACTTGCATCCAGTGGATCAGGGTCACCCACGGCTCATGAGAGGAATCTGTTCTGCTGGGTCCCTTCAACTCTTTTAAAAGAAAAGAAAAAAAAAAAGAGAAAGTAAAAACACAGCAGGGACACTAAATTTCCAGGCTTCCAGTATGTCGTGACTTTTAAAATTGTTCTTACTGCTTTGCTTCCTCTTAAAATGTTTCAGGCAGCCCTAGAAAGTGGTGGCTTTTCAGGTCCAGCGAGAGAGGCTGRGAGTGATTCACTGTGGCGCTTTTCCAGTTTGGATTTAAAAAAGGTGATTGATTTTTKAGAGGGTACATCTGCCTATTTCCAGCTCCGTGCAGGAAGCCAGGATGGGGCTTCCAAGCTAGCTTTCCTCTAGCTTTTGCACCATGACTAATGTAGATTCAACTAACCGTATCTGCTGTCAGTTGCATCTGTCCAGCTGTTATGCTAAAATCAGTGCTATTCCTCTGTTTTAAGTTTGACTAACACTTAAGTCCAACAGGAGTATTTGGCTTGTACCATCTGATGCTTGGGCAGGTTTTGGACACTTTTCTTCCTACTGATTATATCAAGAAGTAATTTTCTTCTGTACCTATGATGGGTTTTGTTAACTTATTCCTAAATGTCGCTTTTGCTTTTGCTAACGCAGTGGAGCTAAAACGAAGGGAGGAGAGAGCAGGAGGGAGGTAAATCTCTTTTGGTTTCATGTGAACATTGCCTCGGGTCTGTCTAAAGTAGGGCTGAATTCCTGGGCTTGATTTATTGCTCATTAATATCAGTGCTAGTATCTCCATTGGGTTTAACTTGCACTGTCCAGGTCTGGCTTCCCTCAGTGATGGGTGCAGTGATGCAACGTGTTGCCCTTGCAGCAGCTGCCTCCTCCACCAGCTCCCTAGCTGCATTYGAGGTTTTGTAAGCAAAAAAAGGAAGGAAAATATTACAGCCACTTCTCCTGTGCTGCAGAAGGAGCTTTCCTTGCTTTCTTGCAGTTCTTCAGTCTGCCCAGTGACCACAATCCTCTGCAGGGATGCACCAGTCAGTCTCATCAGAGAAATACATGGGAAGAGTTACAGTGAACAGCTACCTCGTGCAAGGAGAAGGAAAATGATGCTGGAAGTGTGGTTTGGAGCAGAGCAGGTCTGTGAGAAATGAAAGTAGGGGCTAAGGGTCAGGCTTGAATAGCCATGAAACCTATCCCCCCTTTTTCTCATGCTTCATCCATATGTTTCCAGTTTGACTCCCTGATGTATCTGGTGCAATTCTCACCTTGCAGCCCCAGCTCTGCCAGTCCTTCCCAATGGCAACAGCAAGTGAAGCAACTGTCAGCATACGCTCAGGCATGTTAAAGTGAATAAAAACAGGTACATCCCCTTTTTAGGCGGTTGAAAGGAGGAGTGTGGGGGGAAGGCACTTAGTACAGGCTCTGAGCTGCGAGACCTTGGGAACAGGCAGCTTCATATCTGTGGCACATGCTGAAGCCATTTTCCCCAGGCGATGAGGTAGATAGCACCTGATGGACTGCGGCTTGCTCTCTCGGTTTTGTTTTATACWCAGTTTTTAAAAGTGTGGTGGCTGACAGTGTGTGCGTGCGCACTCGGATAGGACACCTGGTTCCTCCGCTGGGGACCTCTTAGATGCAAACAGCTGGAGAAGCTGTCAGAGGGAGTCTTGCTCCGGGGATGAAATTTGACTGTGGTTGAGGTACACGGAGCAAATGGCATTTAGGCGTCTGTTGGCCTAATTGCTTCACTTCCCTGCCTCCCCTCCACATCCCCCCGACCTGCAGTCAGTCTGGGAGACATATGAAGCATATTGCTGTGAGGTTTTAAAATACTTGGCAGAGAGGGAAGTGTTGGGTGAAAGATAAAGCCAGAGGTACCTTTTCTTGTGGTGTGAGCAGAAGATTATTGCAGATTTGGAGTTCTTGGGCAAGGATTTTGCAAGAGAATCTGTTTTGCAACTTTTTTTTTTTTATTGTTTCCTCTGTAGACAACATGCTTAGCTGGTTCATTACAGCATTTACCAAGAATTTGTTCTAGGACAGGATTAACTAATTGGACTGTCAGCATGCCGGTTTTCCACCACAGTTCTGTTTTGTGGTGTCCCTTGGGAAAAAGACATCTGCCCAGGGGCAAATGCTTATGGTGATGGGCAGGCTGCAGTCTCCTTTTCCTCAGAAGCTACATTTATTTTAGGCATGAAAAGATGTTTCCAATGCATTTACAAGGCCTTTAACTTAGAACTTTTTGGAGGTGGTTGCAGTTTAGACACTTGCGTATGCCAGCAGCAAATGTCATTTTGGTTACCTTATTTTCTGACTTGAGAGAGGATCCAGGGAGGTGACTGGAGAAAGTATTTGAGAGAAAACAGTAGAGGTCGTTCAGCTTTGATCATCCTTTCAAGTGACGTGGCTGGGAATAAACTAAGGCACAGGAAAAAGCAACAGTCAGCGTCTGGGAGAGAGAAAAGCATTAGGTCAGCTGGCAAGGCTTTGATGGGATTGACCAAGGAATCATGAGAAAGACAGCATTTCTCTTTTCATGGGTCAGAGACGAAGCCAAATGCAGGACAGAGGAAGCCTGTAAGTTTGCCTTCAGCCTCCTGAGCCTCTGAAAAGACAAACTTATGAATTAGAGCAGTGGCAAGAAAACAGGCGCTGTGGCTTTCAGTAGGGATGAATGGGCAGGAGCAGAGGTGAGGGACGACTAGCTGTGCCCAAAGCACAAGCATACTGTGCAGGATAGTGTCTCTGACATCTGAGGCAGGGTGTTCATGCTACAGTTGCTTCTCTCTTTCCTTTCCCTAAACTTGAGCATGTGAGGGCTCCTGCTCAAAATGTTCTCCAGCTGTTTGTGTCTTGACCTCAAGCCTTCCAGTGTGCCAAAGGGAGAGCCATGTGCATCATCCCTACTTGACTGTCTGCATGCACCATCCAAGTAGGCTCCTCAGGACAATGACACAGCACAGTCAAAGTGGTATGAGGAGGTAGGGAAGAAAATCTCTGCTTTGCTCCTGCCTTCTTCTGTGACTGCAGTCATATCAGAGAGGGATTTTCCAAACCACTCCTTGCCAGGTTTCTGCAGCTGGGTCCTTCCAAAAATCCCACTCCTCATGTGTCTGCTTTTGCTCTCTATCTACAAATGGAAATACTTTGTCTTTTATCTTGGATTGAAGCTCTTTGTGGCTTCAAAATGCTCTTGCTCTGTGTCTGGACAGCTCCCAACAACATGGGTCCTCACTGGAGCTGGGGCTTCCCTGCAATTTTCTTACTATTATGTGCAACTGAGAGTGTCCTGGTTTTTTTCAGCTGCGCTGAGGAGCAAAGGGTGCAGCTCGGCATGCTTGTGACTCGTGGTCCTGCTTGCATTTGGATCTGACACCATGGATGTGTGGGTCTTTGGGGATACTGCCCATTTTAGGCCATTGTGCTAGAGTGCCCTAGATGTACTGTGGCTGTGTACAGATCTTGCATGAAAGTCTGGATATGTTTTTGAGCCTGACAGATGCCTGTTAAACAGCTGTCCTTGTGTTGGGACCAGTGGAAGCTTGGAAATCTGGAATGAAAGGCTAAAAGTCACTAATTCTACCCAGTCTAAACTTTGTGGAGGGAAAAGAGGACATTTCAGAATTTCCTCTCGCTGATGGGGAGCCCTGCAGTGATCAACCTTGCTGTCTTTCTCCAAAGTTTCTCCTTAAAACAGGTCCTTGGCATGATACCAGTGAAGTGTAATTAACACAACTGCTGCTGATACCTGGGTTTGTTACATGCTGGCCATCGTTGTCTCTTTGCCACCTTTCCCTCTCCATGTTTCTTGCATCTTCCCACATGTCTCGGACTATGAATGCCTCGGGGCTGGGACCAACTGATGTGTTTGTACACCTGCTGCCACCATGACCTAAGCTTCCAGGCATCACCAACTACAGGTGGCGGTTATCTGTTGACCAGAACATCAGGGAAGAAGGGAAGGTACAAGGGGCACATTAAATACTTGCTGTTCTGTTGAGTTCCTCGTCCATATCCTAGAAGCTGTGGGATATCTGTCAGAAAAGCTTTATTTAACCTAAAGATCATCCAATCCCAATCTTCACCCAAGTATCCCACTTCTTTTTCACTGCACATGCTCTTTAACCCAGCTCTTCTGAAGTGTACTCTCTTGCCCCATATGACTTGCATTAGCTCTAATGAGAACTATCCATGCAAATCTCCCACTCAGCTAACAGTGATGGTTCCTGGTTGACAAGCTAATCTCATCCATGTGGAGAGCTTTTCAGTTAGGTGGCTTTATAGCTCAGTAAAATTAAAACTCATTAACTTAAAAAAAAAAAAAAAGTTTAATATGTTATTTGTGGACAGCAGGCCTAGCACTTGCAAATTCTAACTGCTGCACAGTGTTTGATGGCCCAGGATAGACCTGTCGGTAGAGACAGGTAGAGTAGTTAAGGGAGGAAGATCCTAGAGATGACATTCAGAAATGCACAATATTATTGCCGGCTTTTTTAGGGGTAGAAAAGGCCCAGGTATTTGTGTATGACAAAGGTCTTCCTTTGTCATACACAGATATGGTATGTTTGCACGGACTTCTTGCATCTCCTGCTGCATACAGTGGCATAATGATCAGATATGGTCCTTAGGGATGCTGCACCCAATACTCAGGATGGGCTGGTAGACTCAGCATTGAAAGCACGATTCAGAATCAGATGTAAGTATGGGCAAGATATTCTCCAGGATGCAAAAAAAAGGTGTTTAATATTGCACAAAAGGCCACAGTTCCTGTCTTCTGTGGATTTTCTGTTCCTAAACACTTTGGGACTTTGAGATGGCATGGAAGTTGTAAATGACCACGTAGGCAAGCAAGCAGAAACCATGCTGGGAATTGCTCTAAGAATAATGAGTTGATGTGTCCCAGGACCTGTATGCGTTCACCTTTATTATTTCTGCAAACCTCTGGCTGTTTTCCTCTTTTTCTTATAGATGAGGGATGAAGACTTGAAGCTTTGAGCTGGAATTGAGTGGAATTCAGGTGTTCTGAACCCAAAACCACTCTCTTGGCAACTATTGCACAGCTACAGCCAATGCATGAAGTACCTTTTCAGATTCCTTCTGCATTTGAGTTTTATTTTTTGGTGGCCTTGCAGCTGCAACTGTTTGTCAACGCTAAACAGCTTGATGCTTAACTTACTCCCTTAACTGACAAAAATGCAGAGTGGGTATTTCTGAAAAAAGTCTCTGAGCAGTGTCAGTCTAAAGATCCACTTCTTCCCCCAACTCTAGCCAACAATGCTTGCTGAAAGATACCTCTCCATCTGGGCATGCAGGTGGGCTTAGCCAGGCAGTGTCCTCCAGCCATGCCCAGTACACCCAGCAGACGTGCCCAGAGCTCAGCCAAGCACAAGAATCCACATGCAATGGTGGTGTGTGAGATGCCAAATTCCTACCAGGTCAGGAGCGAGAAAATGCAACAGAAATGCAGCTCAACCCGTACCACAAGCCCACCTTCACATTGCTGTCTAGCCTGTGTGTGTGTGTTGCCGTTATGGTGTGTGGCCCACTGAGTGCATCGGAAAAGCCTGCTTGATCCCTGGCAAAAGGATGCTCCCAGACATGCTGCAGAGGCTTTGCCCGTTGTGTGATGTGTACAGCATTTTTACCCTTTCTTCCAGAGGGGAGCGTTTTGCCCACGGTTACTTGGACACGTTGCAAAAAAATAAAGCATTGCATTAGGAGAAAGGGAGCCACTCATTTGAAAAAAAATAATGCAAAAAGTCATGTAAAATGTGAAGTAAATATAAAAGAAACCCTATATAAGAGCCAGCTGCATGAAAATCCCCATAAATTGTAAAGATTTCAGCGCTGCGATGAAGTCATGCAATCAGGAAGATTGCGGTGTCTTGAGGAATGACGCGGCCCGACTTGCAGCCCCCCCGTAGCTTGCCTGCCCTCTGTCACGGCAACACAACAGGCTAGGTAAAATCCTGCAGCCATCAGATTCCCCCAGCCTGAGCCCCTCACCCCGCATCTTGGCCGCCCAGAGCATGCGGGTCTGGGGGTAAAGTTGGATGTGGTCGGGCAGGAGAGGGAGTAAAAAGCTGGGCAGGCAGGGCTGTCCTGACAGTTTTACTGAGAAATAGAAAGAGCAATTCAAGTTTTTTGCATTGTTTCTTGACRCAACACTCACCATGGCTAATTAAGATTACAGGTCTGATTATGACCCTGCAGCTCTGACCTTGTAGTGGAGAGAAAGATCTGACATGCTTTGCATCCCCATCCCCTTTCCAGCAGAGGTACCCAAGAAGGGGTGCCAGGAAGGAACCTTGCCAGTGCCTTGGCATCCCTGGGAATCCCTCTGTGCCTGCACAGCACCAGGACTTTGACCGAGGCCAAGGTGTGCTTACTGAAGCACTGCAGATGCTTTTGATACCCCAGGAAAGATTTGTTTCTTGTGTGTTTGTGTATATGCTGTACCACATTGCTTATGGAGAAGACAAATGTGGCTCCTCCAAGGGTAGAGGGCTTCAGAGAGGGCTATGGATCTGCTGATCTGGGTCAAACCTAGATCTGAGAGGCCACCAAGGTCATAGGAAGCTAGCAGAGATGGTGTCAAGTGGTGGGGACAGCGTACCGCCAGTCACGGAGRGAAAAGGGTGACACCATTAAAAAGTACCATCCAGTTGCTTCCCAGCCACCTCCTCGTGGTGATCTGAATTTCTCCATTTCAATAGAAGTCCAAATTTCTTCACAGAAATACTTCTAGCTCCTGGTCAGAGGGCTGTGCATTGTTTGCTYTGATTTTGTTTGTGGTTTTCTTATGGCGGAGGCTCACTGCCTGCTCAGAGGGCTGGCTCGATCGTCTTCATATTTTCCAAAACCACTTGACCTTAGCTGCAGTTGATTTGTGGGGCAAGGCTGATCAACAGCAGGCCTCCYGACTGCTGTCCTCAGTCAGCGAGGAACAGGGACAGCGAGCCCTCCTCTCACCCCGCAAGGGGAGTCAGTGCCCAGCAAACCCATGAGGTTYGTGGAAGCAGGGAGCTGATGCTACGCCACCATGTATTAGGAACAGAGGTTTTTTTCCCAGAAATATCCAAACACTWAGACAGCTCGGCAGCAGCTCAATGCTTCTGGTGCAGTGAGAWTCCACAGCATCAAAATCAGCTAAAACAGATCTTTCAGGAGTTGTTTTAGCAYTTCTGAACCTCACGTATCAAAAGCCACATTGGTACAGAAGAATTTCAGTCTTCTGTATGGCTGCAGTGCTCAGATAGGAAGGAGCCTCTATGAATTAGGAGATGAAGGGGAGTATGAAAGAGCCCACTTCTGATGTACTTCTGATGTGTGAAGGCAACAAAAAACCAACCACTGCATGTTAATCCTTACCCGTATCTGATAAACTGTGTTATACTAGACATGATCAAAAAATAGTTCTCCTCCTAATGGTGAAAGTTTTAYCCCGTCTYCTGACTCCCCTATACCTCACAAGCAGAAACGCTGRTAAGTTGTGCTAATTACCGATATGCTGACACATGACGTTGTTGTTGCTGTTGCAAAATTACTGCAAGATCTGTATTTTCAATTATATCAAAATCAGTTAYGAATCAGCTTTACTTAAGTTTGCATTTGTATCCCTGATCATTTTGAATGATGTTTCTGTGTGCCTAAAAAAATCCCTGTTGGCGGAGGACTGAAGCACAGGCTTAATGATAAATGTGTACGGTGAATGCTTTTCAGATATGGATGCATCCTAAACAGCATGAAATGTATGCAGGGTTACCTGAGGGCCAAGAGAATTGGTGTGCTGAACAAAATTCATCTCAGAGAGAAGCTGATAACGCTGTTGTGGTAATGGTCTTCCTGAATGCATTTACATTTTAGATGGTACAGATGGTCCCAGGCCTTTTTTCTCTGCCTCTTTAGCCACGTGGGAAGAACTGTAGACTTTGCTACTGGTATTGCTCTTGAAATACTATGACTTTGCTCACTCAGCCCTCATGTTTTGAATCACTGTTGCTTTTGGGGGGAGGAAGTTGCTTTCCATCCCCTGGATGCTATTAAGAAAAATCACAAACTGTCTGATTATTATTTTTCATTTTTTTCCAGTCCTAAAATTCTGAGAGTAATGAATGTGCTAAACCTCACACCGCCAGAAATCCAAGGAAACAGAACATCTATTTATAAAAATAAAAACACAAATTGCCCCCAGCATTCACGCATCATTAGAAAGCTAAACCACAGCCCCAGAAATCAACCCCTTCAGTCTGAACATGTGCTCACAGGACAGGGAAGGATGGATCGGCACAAAGCCACTCTGTAAGGAGGTGCATGGAGGAGCAGCMAAGGCAATGCCGAACCTCTGCAGCATGAAAAACCCAGGAGGTGAACCAGTCCCACAGAGACCAGGAAAGATAATTAAGCAAAAAGAAGTTGTTTGGGGGGAAATCTTCCAGTTTTTGTCACTGGTGTTTGCACAGATCATTTGGGGGAAAAGGAAGGAGGATGGTGAACGAAGGGCAAGCTTCAGCTCTGGTGCAGGCTGCCTGAAGCCCCTAAGCACCTTCCTGGGGAGCTGCTGCATCCTGGGGAGCTGCTGGATCCTGGGGAGCTGCTGCATCCTGGGGAGCTGCTGGATCCCACCTTGGACCAGCGCCAGCCTGTTTCGAGGGATGGTGGGAGTTCACTCTCTGCTCAGCCTCCCAACACTCCTCCCTTGTGCCTTGGTCAAGCGGTCACTTGCTGAGTTTAAAGGACACAAAAAGGAGGATGCTCTTTGCATGTGCTCTGGGCTGCTGCTCGTTTTGCTTCCCTGAAATCAGCTTGTGCTCAAGCACAAGCAGAAAAGTTTCATCTGGCTGTGAATCTGAAACTTGATTCAGATGAATTAAGCTTTTAAAAATACAACCCTTATGGCCACTTCCGTTCATTTGTTAGCGATGGAAGATTATATATGGTAATTAGGGAACGAATATAGCCCAAGCAAATATCCCTTTTCTTSTGCCTAATGAAGCTTTTTGATGTGTTTTCAAAAGGGTCTGCTACAAAAGGAAGAGCCACACCTGCTGAACRTGGCAGCAAGACAAAAGGGGTGGCAGAAGAAATAAAACAACAGCTCTGAGGGCTGTATCTGGTTCAGACAGCTTCAGCCATAGCCCCCTGCAGCACTGTCGGTTCGGTCTCAGGAGCCTGAGCCCTTGAACGGGCTGTAAAGCTGYCTGGATGGTAAAGCTGTCAGGTGCGGTGGGATCACAGCAGCTTCTACTTGCTAGCTGATGTAAAGGTGAAAGGAGAAAATAGACACACACACATGCATATCAAAAGAGCAGATGATTGCATCCAATGGCCAGCACGGGCCGCTTCTTTCTTTTGCTTTGCAAAGCAAGCCAAGATACAATTAAGGTCTAATGACAATTAGAACCCTAGGAGTAATAAAATAAGTAGGATTAATTCTCTGCTAGAAACTGCAGCTAAAATGGTATTAGAYCTTCCCCAGGAAACAATCCCTTCTTTTCTTTCACTCTTCTTATTTTTATTTTTGCTTCACCAGACTTAGCGGGGKTTTATTATTTTATTGATGAAAAGATGGACTTCTCTGCTCTTCAGTAAACCCACAAAAGAGAAATTGAAAACTGACATTTCTGTGAAAACTGTCTCAGGGGCAGGGTGGGAGGAAAAAAGATGTTTTTCATTAAATGTTGTGAATGAGAATTTTTTTACCCTCTTCCCTCAAATGTAGATCCTGTGGTCTCCCTCCTGATAGGGAGCAGCGTAAATATAGCCTTTTCCTTTCCCCAGCTTGATCCTGTTCTTCACCGTGCCAGGATTGCTCCAGCAAATACCCRGGATGAGAGATCCAGGGTTTGCTTGACTCACAGAGAGCATTTAGACCAAAGTGAAGTACTTTGAGAATGCCACCCACAAGGGATGCAGCTCGTGTGGATCTGCAGTATTTGCAGAAAATCTGAGCAGGTCCTCAAGCCAGCCTGTCARTGTGGTCTGTCGGTGGTGTCTCTGGCTGCAGATGATCTTTTAAGGTACATATTTAACTTGTTCGCAAAAGAAAAGGACAAAGGCATGCTGAGCATGCTTCTTCACACRGTGACTGGTCACCGCTCCAGTGGCACCGGTCTTGACCAAGTGAGTGTTGTCCTGTGATTTATGTTCCTAAACATGCCCAGCATGGGGGGAGCAAGGCCAGCCGCTAGCTCACCATGGGATAACCACACGGGAAGGGCCAAAGTGATGAGTTTGTGTCCGGCAAATTTACAGCGTGGTTGTTTTCCAGATGTTTGCAAAGGGCCTAGTACCACCCCCAGTGCCGCAACGGGAGGTGAAAAGGCAGATGCAGTGATGAGGTCTGGCTGCCAGGGGCAGATAGGCACGTTCCACTGCTTGCGGGCCAGTGCCACAGRTGACACTGCTGCTCGACTCTCCTTCCCTCTGCCTCTCACTGCCCGGGGTCCTGCTGGGACAGGCAGGAGGGTGAGAAAAGAGTCCTGTTAAATCCATCCTGCCGCAAACCTCCTGATTGCAAAACAACCAGATGAAAGCACAGCCGAGCTGCAGGAGCAAGTAAACCGCTCTGTGCCTCCTGCACACCCAGGAAGCTTAAAATCCCTGGGCGTTGCGAGACAGATGCTCTGGCTGTCTTCGGCGGCCAGACCAAGTCTTCCTTGATTCATGTTGCTCCAGTTTTTACACCCTGRAATGCTTTGGTCCAACCCTTCTCCAGCAAAGGTGTCATGCCTTATCCAAGAAGGGGATGCWCGTTTCTGGTCTTAACTGTGATGTTGATGATCTGGGTGGCTGCGGGCAGCTCCAGCCACCTCTGCATCTGGCTGCAGAGAGGATAGGGAGAGCCTCATCACCTCTCTGGTGGAGCTGAAAGCTGGCTGCTTGGAMAGCCCGTGGCTCGCAGGTGGGAGGTGATGGCAAGCCGGAGAGCGCTGTTGTTTACTCACCCATCTCTTCCTTTCAGCCTGTTTACAGTAGAACTAATCCGTGCTTACAAAGTGAAGGCAGGATGCTCAGAGCTGTCAGCACACGCAGTTCCCAAACTCATGAATCAATCATCGCGAGTCCCAAACACAAGCATAAAATATCTCAGACAAACTCAATTTTCCAGTTTTGAAACAAGGACCTTTTTTTTTTCCTTTTTCATTTTGCCATTTTAAGTCTAAGATTTAGTGCTAAACTGACAGGCTTAACTTGTAAAGTAACTGGCAAATCTTGAAAGAATTGTGGTTTTCTCCTTCCCAAAGGACATTGCAAGTGACATGGTTTTTCGCTTTAGTGATAGATGGTACTTGCAGGCAAGTATTTAGATATCTAAGTACTAAAGCAGCCACAGGTCTGGTTCCTATCAATAATACATTTTGTCACACAGAAATTGAAACAGCATGGATACCACACATAGAAATGGAAGGGAGAATTATACATAAAATTAATTTTCCCTATAAAGGCACGTAGTTTCAGCTGTCTCAGTTCACAGGAGAGTCGGTGGATGTTCATTTCCTGGGGATTTCCCGCCTCTAAGTTTTACCTTTGATTTTGGGTACCAGTGAACAGAGTCTTTCAAAGCAGTGCATGGGTGGAGCCATGCGATTACAATGAAATTAGAAAAAAAAGAACCCAAAACACCAACTCCCCACCCCCACAAGCCAAACTAATGGAGCTGATGTGATTGAAATGTTTTTAAACTGAAGCCTGGGACCGAGATGAGTAATGAGATGTGAAAGCAGGCAAGTGGCACACGCCCTTGAGTGGCAGGGGAAATATTTCACCCAGCTCAAGGTACCACTGAGATCTTCCTTGCCGAGCCTTCAGAGCAGTAACACGAGTTAATGGACCCCTAGCTATCTATCCCCTGGGCAGTGGAAAAGCAGCAATCGCTCCTCATCACAGAGGGGATTATCAGGTTCTAGGATTAGTCTCAGCTCCCTCCCTTTCCAAGTCTTTCTGGAGTCCATGAAGTAAGAGTAGTTTTCATTATCTGGGCAAAAAATGCACTGAACCRCTCTATTCTCAAAGACCTGTCCAAAGCAGCTATTTATTTCCCTGAATAAATGCATTTGAAGGACACAAACAGTGTCTGCTCTCTTCACAAATATCCAAGGGCTGTGTTGTGGTGTACTGGACCTATCTGAAGTCCCAATGAACCAGGACTTCTGAGATGAGCATCCAACCAAGGTCAGATGTTTTGCCAGGGAAACTCCTGGTTTTCTCCATGCATCAAAAGAAGCTGGCAGACCTCAGAGAAGAGTTGTCATTTTGGGGATGACTTGTGTCAAAGCTGTGGTGAAGCTTCTTCAAGTCCTCCCAAGAGCTCCCTGGAAGGCCCCCTCCCAATAGCAGGATATTAGCCCTTCTTCCCTAGGGGAAGGGAGGTCCAAACCATGCCAGAAATGGCCATAGGTAGGAAGAGACAGCTCATAGTAACGGGCATATAAAGGCAACATTGTGCTCCCTTGGATGGCTTTTGCAGCACCTTGCAGTTCTCATGTCCTTAGATCRCCTTCTGGTTTCTCACTCAAAATGCTTCATGGCCCATTTTTGCCCACTGGTCTTCCTCTGGTATTAAATGCTCATTCCTCTGTGGGATCACAGGTCTGGCGTGGTGTGTCCTCACTGTGCTCTGGGTGTGCCTGAAGGRATGAGCTTATTGAGGAATTTTGGATGAGCTCCTGGAACCCACCTGGCTTTTGTGAGGAGATTTCTGTGYGCACCAAAACCCAAACGAGCTGGTACGAGGAATTGCTGAGTTGGGTGATGAGGCACAGGGAGCATCTGAGGCTTGGTACACTGACAATTTGGAGTCAAGCATCTCAGTGGGCCAAGCCCTAAGCAACTTGATAACTGACATAAAAGGTCTTTCAAACACATGTCCCTCTTGCCTAGTCGTGAATGCCCTGCCTTTATAGTGTCAAGTATAGCACAGTCATGGACAAGCTCCATTAGATCAACCATGTTCCAAAACATGGTTGGRTTTGGTGATCTGTTTGCAGGTTTTCCCCTGCCCAGTCTTATTCCGCTTTGGTGGTAACAGGAGATTTCTTAGAGTAGTAACTGAATCCTATCTCTTTGCTTGAAAGACCAGAACTATGTTACCATTCCCCCCATCATGATTCCCAAAAAGGCTCTGTCTCATCGGTAACACGGAAACTTCCTCCACTAAGACTCAAAGGCATTTGGATGCAGAGCTGGCTGGAAAGTGGTCTTCACCAACAAAACTGTAGCATTGCATTTTCATTGAAGTTTGTTTTCTTAATGAACAACAAATCTCTTTCTTACACAAAGAAGCAATACTTGATTTGACAAAATATTTGGCTTAAGTGTTAACTGCCTCTATTAAGGACACGCGTGACCAGTATTTGCTTATCTTCACTTAATTAACMAGGAATGTTTCAAGATGCATCACCCTTCCTAACTCTTCGGACATCTTTTTTTTTTCTTTGTGCCATATTTAGAAAAGACTTCTTAAACACTTTCAAGTTTTATAAATCTCATTTCCTACTGCAGTCATCTCGTGGCTGCTCTGGGTTTGAGGCTTTTCTGCCTTTAGTTTGGAAGCAACTGTTGCTAAGGCACATTCATAAGGCCATTGAGATGGTTTCGCTTCAGACAAAGGGATTACAGGGGGACCAGAGCCAGGCAGAGCTGCTCTGCGCTATGCTCATCATGAAAAAAAAAAAAAAATTAGGAAGGCAGTCCTGGTTTTGAGAAGAATAAATTTAAGCCTTTTCCTGCTATGCACTTTCTACACAACCTTGGGCCAATTTCTCAGCATCTGCCATCGCTCCYCCAACTTGGAGCACTGGTCTGATGGGAGGCAAAGAGGGCTGATGAGGTTAAAAACAGCAAGTCACATACAGTGCTTCAGCAACCCCAATTGCCCACTGTCACTGGATCATAAAGGTCAAAACGCAGTTCCAGCCTTCTCCTTTTTACTACACAKTAATTTTTTTCTGTCTGGCTCTGCAAAGACATTAGTCTGTGCCTAGGGCTAGATAACACCAGGCATTTCGTGGGCCTTACAGGATTGCAGCTCGCCTGTGAAAGCTGGCCAAGTGAAAAACGGCCAATAATGCCTTTTTTGATTGGCTTAAGTCGGTATTTTTAGCATTTCTATTTAAACAAAAGCTCAAAAATCAGAGCAGGTAATCACGAATTTCAGCATCAAGTAAATTATTATAGCCACGCTATAAACCCATAGGGATTTGGGGAACAAAGTTATAATGAATTCTGTGCCACAGCCAGAACAAGGAGCCCTAGGCTTGCCTTTAGGAAAGACTAAGYTGGGCACTGCTTTAAAAAAACAGCAACTAGCATGGAACAAATTAAAAAGGGAAGCGGCAAACTCCTTTGGGATTCCATAATAATTTAAACATTCCTCTGGGACATCTGAAGTTTAGAGGAAAAGGGGGGGAGTAAAAAAATGTTGCTAACTTATAAGGAATGTTAGCAATAAAAAGGGACCCATACGGGTGTGCCATACCCTGAATTAGTCAGAAAGCAGATGTGTGCGTCTGCAGCCTCAACTTTTTCCCCTTGTTTTCTCTTCTGTTTCCTTCCTCCCTCTCCCTCCTCTCCCTCGCTTTTACAGCAGTTACACCTGTGTGATGGAAGGAGCTGGGAGGGAGCTGCAAAGCTCAAAGCTTTTGCTGTGTTAGGTCAGAGTACAGAACAATAGCACCATAAATCAATTTGGGAGGGGAGCAGAGGGCGGGCGGTGGGGGCTAATCCAAAAATAAACCATGTGTGAGTTTTATTTAGCTCTGTCGTTGCTGAAGAGAGTTCACAACAGGGTAGAAATAACGCAGTGATTCAGGGTTTGCCTCTTTCTCTCCCCAGTCCAGCATCATGAGTTGTGGGTCATACCCATAGGGTGCACAGGGTCCCCACCTGGCACTGTCCCTTCCCTCTTTGTGTTGCTTGAACCCCTTGGAGGAGCCWCTGGGAGATGCCAAAGGATCTTGGTGTTAACAGGAACTGTCTACTTTGGCCCAGACCAGTGTTTAGATGACTACTTCCCACGAAATTCACTTTGTCTCCACCAAATSAGGCAGGTCAGCTGCTGAAAGGCCCAAAAAACCCAGGAACCCAAATCCCTCTCACCTGTGAGCCTTTAATGTGCCCTTGGTTTACAGCTTGGGCAGGAGGCAATGGGCATCYGTTGCACGCAAGTGTGCACGCACATGTGCGTGTGTATAAGTTGGGGGGGTGAGAAGCTGAGGGGTCTTCTCAGCCTTTAACACCAAAGTGAAGAATGCTAGGTTTTTGTTTATTAACGGAAGAAAAAGGGAAGAAATAAAAAACCCCAACYGCCCAAAGCCCAAGTGTGACATAAGGAGCCTCGAGGCAACTTTCATCATGTTTTTAATGTGGTTTCCTTCATCTCCCTGGGCTCGCCTGTTTGCTAGAGCAGATTGTATTTAGATGATGCATTTACCAGATCAACAGGAGGATGCTCCCCCCCCATCGGATCCTGTACCCCATAACTGAACCTAAAAACAACAATGACAAAAAGATCCAGTTTGTTCTTTAAAAATACAGCTCTGCAGCACAGTGTCATTTTGTCCTTGTGCTAATTCCAAAAAAGCATTTGGCCTCATTACTCATCTCTGGAGGGACTGGAGATGAGCACTGGTTTGATCCCTAAAAGATGTCCAAAGCCCTTAGAAGCGTGAAATTTCAATTTCAGCTTCAGAAGATTGCATGTCGGTCCCAAAAAGAAAAAAAATGCTTCCTCATGCTGGAAYAATGTTGATGCTTTCCAGGTCAGGTTTTTGTCTGAAAAATAAATACAGCAGAGCCATCTTTCCCAGCATTACCTAGGGCCCCTTTGTTCCCATGTCTGGTGTTGCAGCATGCATCCCGGATCTCRGCAGCCACCATCAAGCTCTCCCCGCAAAGGGTGGTTGTGGACATGCATGCGGATTATTTTTTCCTTTTCCCCTCATTAAGAAACAGTGATTCATTTGCAGACTGTTCCCATTCAAATTGGGCTTTTTATGTTGTATACCACATGAGAGASGGAAACCAAGAGCAGTAGCTGTAACCTTGCAGATAGACTGTTCTTCACACTTCGCTGTCTTAAATTTCATATGATGTTTATAAATCTGTGAACCAACAASTTTAGAACCAGTGTGTCCTATGGAATAATAATGCCTCAGGCTTACCTGTCAGAGAGCTCAGAGCAAGCTGTAAAGGAGTTTTGGAGCATTACTTTGATTTTGCAGATGGGAAAACAGACTTACACAGATGGGGAGTGGAGAGCATAAAGAAAAGCAGTCTGAAACCAGAACCAAGGTCTTCCCAGCAYTGATGCTGGGAAGCATTGGAAAGCAAATCATATCTTGAGGAGCTAAATGAGACTCTCAGTGGCCCAAGATGGGATCCTTTGCCATTAAATCCCAGCAGGGACTGTATGGGTAACAGCAGTGCTCTTCCCCCATCACAAGATGTCAACTGGAAGGCAGCTGAGCYGGCCAGGGTTGCAGCAGAGTTTGCCTGTGTCTGTGGTCCAAGTGGTTCATTTTTAGCTCATGCTGGTAAGGGATCCCATAGGTCATCTCCAGAGGCTGATGGTTTTCAAAAATAAGATTTCGTTTCCAATGGASTCTCCATGATCTGATGGAGCTGGGGTGAAGCAAGGAGCTTTGTTTCTGCAGAAGGTAAAGGGAACCTCTTTCCAYGGTGATTTCTTTTTAAGGCTACATCAACGCAGAAATGGGTTGATCTGGCCAGACTGCAAGACATGGGCAGAAATTTTTGCCAGGCTTTCAAAAGTGTGGGTCTCCCCAGCTTGGTAGATAATGCCTCAGAGGAGATGGGGGGGCACATTCAGAAGGCCAGACAGGGRTGCATAAGAGCAACCTTCCTCGTTTGGTTGAGACAGTCCAGATGTGCACTTCCCTGTGTTTTTTAACAGAGAGACTATTATTCAAGAATGAGTAGGAAGAGGAAGAATTGGGGATACTTCGGTTTACTTGGGCAGTTACACTCAGTATTGGACAGTTCTGATTTTGGAAGATCCCCAGAACAGGTGTTTGTCCTGCTTTGAGCCCAGCTGTGCTTTGCAAAGCCGGTGGCTTGGCTGAAGCCTACGAACAAACGACTTCGCCTAAGCTAACGTTTCATCCAAGATCTGTTCACCCGTCCACCTCATCTCCCTCCTGGTGAACTGCTGTGCACCTCCTGCTCCACCACATTCCCCACRCCCCCTGCCCTTGCTTTGCTAGGGAGGCCTTGTCCTTCCAGCCGTCACCTTGGCCCATCCTATCCTACCCTGCCCCAYGCTGGTTGGCCCTCCTGAGGCATCACAGCCTCACCCCAGGCTGTCTCTCACTGCTGGGTGCTCCTGGTAAGCACAAAGCTCTAGTTCCTTTGTGCTCAATGCAAACTACAACAAGCAACTGACGAAAGAATTGCAAACAAGTACAGGGTGTCCCAAAAGTTGGCTTCGATGAGATTTTGAAAGTGAAATAAAGGGAATGTCCAGAGAGAGCAAAACAGATGTCCCTCTGTCTAAGCCTGCGTAAGCAGTCACCAAGTCAGGAAAATGTGCCGCCAGCTTGCAGTACAATCGAAGCTCTCTCGGGTTGGGAGCAAAGCTTTGCTCCTTAACCTCAAAAAGACACACCCGAGGGTGCCAAAAACCCCAAGGAAAGCTCTGAAGCTCCAGCAATCATGCCAGTAGCGGGCGTGTAGCATTTCAAGGCAATGCAGTGACCTGCAAAACGAGGAGAGGGCAGCGCCAGTGATGACTGCAATGATGAACACAGTGTCAGACGGTGCAAGCCCGCCTGCTGCCGAGACAAAAGTGTTGGAATTTCCAGGCACTTTTGTCCCGTGCAAAGGTAATCACCTGCAATAAATAAACCAGCGTCATTGTTTTTTAAATAGAAAGCAGATTATGATGTATGAGGCGTCAACTGTCACTGCAGTCGTGGCCCAAGTGTTGGAAATGCCATTATGGAAGTGCTCGTAAAAGTTTGGCGGGGTTGGAAAACTCTGCCTGCTGTAGCTATCTGCCTTCAAAGTCCCCTCCTTTTGCACGTTGGACCTGTTCTACTTTAAAACATATCAAGCAATACCTTGATGACTGAATAGGAAAGCACGCTGTTAGTAAACACAGAAATCTTTAATGCAGCAGAGATAGATGTGTGGAGTCTCTGTCTGCTGCAGTTTCTCACAGGATCTGAACCAGCAGCTTCCAAAGGTGGATAAACTATAAACTCCAGATGCAGACCTGAGAAAGAAATGGCACTGCAAATGTTGGCACGAAGCGGAGAAACTAATGGAGCAAATCCTTGTGCTCTGGTCCCTGGAGAAAGTTTCAGCAGCCCAGCTCCACTCTGCTCTCCCACCCCGGGCATTGCTCCGAGTGCAGTGAGCAAGCGKGCAGTCCCTGCATCTTCTCCTCCCGAGTGCTCGTGGGGCTGTGCTCTGCACCACGCCATTGTCTGGGAGCATCGCAGGGCTGTGCAGAGCTAGTCCCAGCTCTCCTGTCTGACTGAGCCAGCAGGGAGTCATTGCCCACTCCTTACCTTCCACATCTCTGCGGAGTGGCATAAAAAAAAGYCCACTTCTGCAAGCAGCTCTCTGTTGCCAGACCAGACAGCATGCAAAGCTCCTTCGTAACCRTCAGTACACCTTGGTCTGCAACTCCTTTTGTAGCTCCTGTTCTGAGTTTTGGAGGACCTAAGTGTTACCCCAGCTCTGCCAGCAAAGACAGTGACTGTCACATTAACAGGCACAGTTTTATGGGTCCACTCATGGGAATAACACAGTAAGCAGTGTGTTCCTGTGTATTTTTCAGGCAGCTTTAAATCATGCTTCTGGAGCCAAACAATGCCTGAAATTGCATATTATAAGCCCAGCTTTCAGAGGTTTTTTTTTGTTTCTTTCTAAGTGCAGGTCTAGCATCTTGACTTTCAAACTGGCTATCGCCTGTAATCAAGTGAGTGCCTTTTCTACCTCACCGGCCAATCTGAGCCTTCAAAACGTGCAATTCAAAAGTCTGATTAAGGCCCTCGTGGCTGAATTCTGGGCTCCCAGTTCAAACGTGGAATACTGTCTATAAAACTTTTTATATCATCTACAGTAATATTAGAATCATATTCCCTTGACCATCCTTAGAAAAACAGTTCTTGACACACTACTGGGATAAAAGAGGGGGAACACATGGTATCAGTAAAAACTAAGTTAACATACCATTCCAAGCAATAACATTACACTATATAGTGTAGCAACAAGCCAAGAAGTAATAATTATTGGGAGTAAGTGGAATCAAGAATTGCCCCCAGTGTTGCATTACGCTCCTTTCAGTGGAAGAACCTCAGGCACACAGTATATAATAACCAGTCCCATTGTCAATATAAAAAGGTTGATACAACCTTGTTTAAAATCTCTGTCTTCCCTGTTAAACAGAGCACAGCAGTGATTTGTGCCAGGGCTGCTGAGARGTTTCGAATGTGTACATGAGGTCAAGACCAATGGGTCCGCTGCGTTTCGCATGGTGCTTTCTTGTGATGGCAGTTCTCTTTGGCAGGCTGAGGTCCTCATCTCGGTCTCTGTTGCCTCTTCCCTGTGCACCTTGGGGACTTCTCCTGCTCYTCTGCTGGCTTCCTCCACCAGGACCAGACCGTGGAGCAGGAGATGAGTATCACCATGCCCTTCAAGAAAGGATGCTGCTCTTCACTGAAGTTCAGGATGGTTTAAGCCAGCAGAGAATATGCCCTGAAGACGTTGCCTGGGACTTGAGGTGGGAACCAGAAGTGCTTGACTCTCTCCTGGCGTGCAGCAGTGAGCAGGTAGGCATCTGTGTTGCCCCTCTCCCATCACCATCTGCCCAGTTCCCCCAGTTCCTCCCTCATCCTTTGGCCCTGCCTGGAAGGGTTCCCATCCTCAGCTGGCCACCCTGAAGATCTCTCACCCATCTTCACGGAGAGTAGCCCAACAAGCCCCTCTATAAGCTCCCGCAAGCTGAGGACAGAGAGCCCTGCCCCACCATGGCAGTGATTCAGCCAGCCCCCCMCTTTCCCACTCCTCCCCGCCATGAGTCACGATTTCCCCTCAGCCTCTGAGTTGTGAAAGGGGATGATCCTGCTGTGCTGGCCCGTTCCCCAGCACAGCCTCTCTCGGGAGACAAAATGGGGGGCTTGTGCCTCACCCCTGCTCTCCAGGGCCAAGGAGTGCCCCAAAAACACCCTCTTCTGCCATAGCCATGATGGATAACAGAGGTTTTTCCTCCCTTCTCACCTGTCTGCATCTGTCCTTGCTCTAATTCACCCCTTTTTAAGCTTCCGATGACTTTTTCTCCCCCTTGAAAAAGAAGAGCGGGGTTGGGTGGCGGGTGGCGGGGGGAAGCCAACCCGCACGCCAGGAATGCAGGGACGGGTTGTGCAGGGTACGGCTTCAACCGCCTGGCAAAACCCCTTCCTCCTCTTCCCCCCCTCCTCCCCATCATCCCCCTCCTGATTTGAGCCATGAAAAACAACTTCCTGTCAATAAACACAAACAAAAGCTTGGCCGTATCTTCAAAGTGATGAGTTATGTCGAAAATATGTTTCGGAGCACTTTGAATGTTCCTGTAAACTGGAGGGAAATGATTGTTCATGGCGCTTTGGCGTTCAAGGAGAGTTTATAAATAACCGCTGCAGGTCTGCATGAGTTAGTTTTGCCCTGAGAAAAAATGCAATGGGACAAGAAGGGAGAGGAATAAGAGAGGAGAAAGGCCTAAGAGGGGAAAGAAATAAAAATCAGGTCCAAAACCTGGGGAATGGCATGAATTTTGAAAGTTTAAAATTAGCCGGTGAACACGGCATCACCCCCGTGCCCGGTGTGAGCTGGGTCTGCTTTTGGGAGTGTCTTCTCCCCATGCCTGGCCATGGGGCTGGTGGAGCAGGGCATGGATGCTGGTGCTGGGCTGTGCGCTGCCATTGCTGCATGGGACATGGAAGAAGGAAGAAAGCATACGGTTCCCATTGGTTTCCAAAAGTGAAAACATGTGCTGGAATCCCAGCCAGACGTGCTTCTTGTTATTTTAATGAGAAATTCCATAATTAGTGGCAAAAAATAAAAAGAAGCTACACTGCAAGTGAAAGAAAACCCCTCTCTCTCCTCTCCAGCGCATGATAGACGCATCAAAGAGATGTGGTGTTTTTACAAACATACGTTACTTGACAGGCTATGATGTTCCTTAATCTGTTTGCTTGAGGGAATTAAAAAGAAACATAAAAAAAAGCAACCAAATAAAAATGACAGATTTTTTTACTTAAACAGTCCTTGTCTTAAACGGGCAATGCGCTCCGCACCTGTAATTCATTTGTCAGCAGTTAAACATCATTACAACATTAACAGCCAATCTGAATGCAGAAGAGCTGGGCTTTGTACGGCTATAAACTACAGGACATCAAACTGTACTTTATGGAGTAGGGGCCAGTCAGAAGTGACCCCTTCTAAACTTTTACAATTCTCTGCATTCTTCTGATTATAGTAAAGATTTATTTGAACTTTGATATATATATGTATAAAAAAGAGCATTTTATTAAAAACATTTCATCCCAGTCCTTTAGTGAAAGAGGAGAGGGAAGAAATGCTGCAAGACGTCTTAAGCTGGTAGATTTTATTCATCTTGCAAAGTGGCCATGGATGGATTTGCTTGGATTCATGTTCAGAAATAAACACGTAGTATTGCATTACATCCCGTTTACACACTTTGTTCTCCAAACATGTTTGACATCTAATTGCACAACTCCTTGGCTAGCTGGTATAACATGGAAAGTCCTTGTAAGGGATTTGCTGAAAGCCAGCTTTTTGGAGGAGAAAAGGTGCTTCGGTGGCTGAGTGCTGACGGATGCCCTCTCTCMCCTACTCTCTGTTTGCTGTTTCCCTAGAGCATCCCTCGGCACTGTTGGGGAAGGCGTTTAGCAATTCATGTCTTCTGCTCTCAGAAAAATCCTCTGAAAATCTAATTTATCGTTTCTCAACATTTCAGCTTGCTGCAAAGAACATGGGGCCRTTTTCCAGGCAGTGTCAGAGCAAGTATGGGAAAGATATTAAGGCGGTGCTGCAAGCCGAGTTGTGCAGTCAGGAAAGAGGAAAAAGCCTTAGGTTTTTCTCCTCTTTTCCAGGACCCTCATGTGTTGCTGTCGTGCCTGGCTCAGCACAGATGGCTGCATTTCAGCGCTCGGCCACGGACCCATGTAACAGAGAAAATGTCTCGATGTTGTGCAAGTCCTGCTTCACCTGCTAGGCAGCAATACTCCCCAAAGATGGTGGTGTTTTCTAGCAATAAAAGATGGGATTTTACACACACACACACACACATACACCTGTAATGTATGTATACACATACATTATTTTTTACAGAAATGCAAGTACAAGAAAAGGGATGGGATGGGGGATCAGTGTTTGGTGGAATCCTATTTTAGGTATGGCATGGTCTCAGGCTCATGATGTCCAAGGATGGACATCATGCTGTTGTCTGCAGTGGATTTGGGGAAACATCCTCTGAGCAGGGAGCTTGACTTAGGGGCAAATACAAGAAGCACCTGAACCATAATTCCTGGGAAAACCCCACATCAGAGCAATGGACTTTTTGGCGGTTGCACACAGAAGTGCTGATGAGAAAGATTTTTCCAAGGAAATGTGCCACTTCCACAGATTTGCTGTTTCCCATGGGGAAGAAATGTGATTGTGCTGAAAACCGTCAGTGTTCTTCTTCTTATATTTTTTTTTCTTTCTATTTTATTTTGAAGGGTGGGGGGGAGACAAACCTGAAATGAAACACTTCATTTTGGTCAGTTTGACCTGATTGGGGAATATTTCATTCTTTTGATTGGATTGGTTTCAAATCAATTCAGAATAAGCTTCAACTTCCCTCGGGGAAAGTGCAGCTCCATCTCTTTTCCTTTATTATGGCTATGCTCTCAGGAGGACCTCGATGCCCAGGAGGCAAAGAGCAACTTTTGTGCTGGCTGAGTCCATGGGAATAGTGTTAATCTAGGGGCATGGTTGCATGGTCCAAAGAAGAGCATCCAACAATTGTAAGATATAAAGTGGCCCAGCTAGCCCATATTTCCTCTCAAGCTAGTTAAGGGGGCTACATGAAGGACTGTAAAGAGAGAAACTATATTGAGATCCTTCTCCCGAGTCTCTCTCTGCTGCCAGCCACCAGCAAGGTAGAGGTCATGCGCTCTCTCCGAAAGACGAGGCATGCAGGGAAATTAGGTTTAATAATGTAATGACTTGAAAGTAAGAATTTGCAGTCATTTCAGCTCCTGTTCTGGTCTTCAGCATTTCAAACCACCTACACGTCGCGTCAGTTCTGACATTTCTAAGTAATATAATAACTTTTTTTCTGGACGATAGTCCTGGAGCCTTATTTGGAATTTCAACTTTTTGTGTCGTTTCAAAGCACAGAGCAAACGCTGAAATGTCAGACATTCCCCAGCGACAGAAGCTCAGAGTGCTCTTTCCCTCCAGTTAACGTCTGGGCACGACACTTTGTGGCTGAGATAGGGAAGACAAAGAAAAGCTGGAATGAGCCAGCAGTTGCTAACGTTTTGGTGCTGAAGAGCTCAGTGATCACTACTTTGAATAGCTGATCTTTTTTCTGTTTGTTGGCCAGCTCCCTCCAAATTACTTCAGTTGTTTTTTTTTTAAATGGTTCTGTTTTCCTCAGTAAAATTTAAAACACAGATCAAATGGAGCAGGTTGTCTCCTGCTCACATTCCCTCAAAAAGAACTGGTGTATTTTGAAATGGAAATGTCTTGTCCTGAAAATGCTGAAACTCAACCCATTTTCAAAAGCACTGTTCTCCTGTTTTTTTGTAATCCAAACAGCTGAGAGGATGCTACAAATGGTGCTGGCTAAAGCAAAACACGATCTGTTCTAGCAAAATAAAATAACAAAAGAGGCAGTCATGCTGTTTTATCGTGAGTGAATGGGGCAGATTGGGGAACGTCGCCCTGTTTTGTCCGGGATCCCTGGTCACTTATGCAGCTTCTGCAAGGTGCAGCACAATTGCACAGCAGAAGAGATGGTTTCTCTACCCAAGGATCTATGACGTGCTTTCATGTGCACTTTACAGAGCTTATGTATTGCCAGCATGGTTGTCAAAGAGGTAAGTTGAGACACTAAGCTCCCCAGAATGTTTTACTCAATGAATTTGCTAGAATTCATGACAGTAAATGAAATGAAATGAAACTCGCACTCTGGGCTGGGTTTGCTGTGGGGTTTTGGTGTTGTGGACCCGCAGGATCATGCAGGCTGGAAGGGACCTGCAGATGTCATCTGCACTAGCTTCCCAGCCCAAAGTCTCAAGTACAATTTCTCTAGAAGCACAAGGTTTCTCCTCAGGCTAGAGTCCCCCTCCTTCCTTCTGAGACTCTGTTTTTTGACAAGTTTTCTTCTTCCCTCTCTTTTTTAATGTTCTTACCAGTCRCGCAACAAATAAGTTCTAAAATCCTGAGGTTTTTGAATGTTTACTGTAAGCTGGATTGAAGCCTTGATGACTATGATGCGTATAAAAGACCGGAGGAAACAAGGAATAACAAGTTTCGTTGCCATAACAAAGAATGATCCAATACCTTGAGATCTAAAAATAGTTTCACCCTATTAACCTCTCCATGGTATCTGCTTAAGGATTGCTGCTATTATTTTTTTAAGCACTACCAAGCAAAAGGAAGGAAGAATTAATTCATGCTACAGAGAGCAGAGTTTTGGCCCAAACACCAGCTGGAGTGGTAAGCACAGTAGGCAGGTCGAGAAGATGGGCTGAGGGGTAGAAGGATGGTTTTACACTTAAATATCTGGACTGAGATTTGGAAAGGCTCAGCTCTGTCCTTGGCTTTGCCCCGTGCTCCTCACATGGCATTGGACTGAGCCTTTCTGCTTCTGATTCCTTCTGGGCTCTTTCTCCCCTAAATGGTTAGCAGAAGGCTGAGGGCATCTCTGTGCATAGGACTGTTCCCAAAATACTCTTCCAAAGTGTACTCTTACTCCAGTCCTGCTAGTCTCGGAAAAAAAAACCCCAAGGAAACATTTTTTAAGACCTCTGACCCCACAGTCTGTCTGGCCTCATGCTCTTTGCAATGTTCACCAGCCTCTCTCGGTGGCTAGGAAACAGTTGGAGGTTTCCTCCTCTTCTGAAATTTTTCTGCAAAACCGAGGACAGACCCCAAGCTGTCATGCTGTGTCACTACTCCGCAGCTGGAATTTGGTCGGCTTCTTTTTTTCYCTCTGACAAAACACACAAATTGGGAAGGAAGAGGAGACCTAGATGGGTGAAAATTTYAGTTTTGGGAAGAGGTCTGTCTACATCCAAACCTCTCCAGAGATGCGCTGGCCCACAGCCCCCATGCCAAAGCATGGACAGCTTCATCTCTTTCCCTGGTCAGAGGGACTGATAATTGCCCTCTCCTAATGATGTCTGCAGGCTACAGAGCTCTTGAGAAGCTGCTTTGGAAGAAGCCACAGCTCCATCCCATTACTTTAACACACACACACAGAGCTCAGGAGATTTGTGTGTTTTAAAGAACAAACCTCCTTTTCTCCCTCTCTTATGAATATATCGATTAGATAGCTTTCTGCTCCATTTTCTTCCAACTTACCATTTCCTTTCCCCTTTGTTTTCACTGTAAACACACAGAGCAATTGGCAGAAGGGCTGCTGGCGTAATGTACTCACTGTCAATAGCAGTGTGCTCTTGAAACTCCATCCCAGCTTGCAAAGCTGCCCAGGTGAACCTAAGGGCTTAGTGCAGGCACATTAGGTGCACACATTCAACCACTGAACTAACAGAGAGGTGKGCTGCTGGGTCCCCAAGAGGTGACCGGAGCACACCCTTCCATACCAGAGCACACAGAGCAGGGCTGGGGGTTTTGCCCACTTATTTTGGGTATATCTGCTAAAGATCTCATCAACTCCTATTTCCGAAGTTCATACCATAGCACAGCCAACCCCAAACCTCCAGAAAGTACAGTTTATTTGGAGAGCAGAAGGGCCTCTGGATCTGTAACTGCTATAAACTCACAGGAGATATTTTTTTAACAATAAGTGGGAAAGTCTCATTAATTTTGCCTGCCAGTTTCTGAGCTTTTGGGGTATCCCAGCGTCTGCCTCTGTAAAGATTAGAAACCCTGTTTCTGTGAAGGTTGGGATTCTTTCCCAGCAATAAAAGACAGACGTTATTTTTAGTGGAGCGCTGAACTTACCAGGGTCACGAGAAAATGGAGATAGATGGGAAATATTGGTTAAAGAGTTCTGATGGGAAACCATYTGAAGATGAACTCTACCTACCCTTATTTTGTAGGTCTGCATATTCCTGGTCTCCTTAGCTTTAAGTGCTTTGTATGTAGTGTCCGTGCGTGCGGAGCTGGTGGGGATTACCTTGYCCATGAACTTTCCCACTGCAAGCAAGGACCGTCAAAAAGGTCAAAGAATCACCAACCTCCACTGCTGCTCTGCCCCCTTCCCCTCCCTGGGAAGGGCTCCCAGACCACTCCGATCTGCTTCCAAGAGACGCTGTGCTCAGCTGATGGATGTTAAGTAGACTTGTGGAAGAGAAGAGCACTCCAAATACTCTGTGTTACTGCTGTTTCTGCTCATCCATCATGTTTTGTATAGCATTTTAAACAGAGGTAGTCCTATTACAGCTGAAATTTCTCCTTTTTCCTGATTTCACTGTTTCGCATTAAACTGCATATTGATTTCTTACTCTGTTGAGGTAAAGGGAGATGATAAATTTCAAATGGCAGAGCATGGGTTGGAGATCAAACAGGGAAACTCCTCGTTCTGTTCRCTTATGCAGGACCTTGAAAGCTGTTCCTGGAACACACTGCAGCTCTGTTGGCTCCCGGCAATAGATATTTGGGCATGTGCAAGCAATCATTKTTATACCATAAAGAGCCAGGAGGTCAGCTGAGAGGTGCAAGAAGGCTGTAGTCTGGCCGTAACTGCTGAGCTTGGGAAATCCACGTCCCCTCTTCCATTGGCGTGAGGTTGGCAGGACCTCTGCCACAGAATCTCACTTCTGCTCCATAAGGAAGAGCCGCTCAGGTAGGACTGCAGGCAGTTGGCAGRTGTTAGAGGCACATCCACCACATCCCAGGCTTTGGCTCTGGGGTAAGAGTTTGCTAAAAACTGCAAGGTTTGCCAGGAAATAGCTGCCTTCATCCTTTCTCTGTTTATTAAGTTCTTTTCCTAGGCATCTCCTCTTGACAGCTGTAATGATGGGAATCTGCCCTTGGACCACTGTTATGCATTTCTTCTACACTGAGTGTATCTCAGCATAGATGGGAATTTGGCTGCTTTGAGCTTCYTTTACTGAAAATGAAGCCAACGCCATTGGGTAACATTGATCTGTAGCATAGTCAGGTTGAATTTCCCAGTTTGGAGACAACAGGGCACACCTAAACTGAGCAATGGAGCATGGTTTGCATGCYCTTGAGCGGGGCAGTCCAGGCAGGCAATGCTGAGCTGGAGTGTAACCCAGGGAAGCAGAGGATTGCCTAGTTTGGGTGTTCAAAAACTACTACATCACTTCCCCGGTGGTTTGACAATGTGTTGGCTGTGGCTTCTCTTGCTGAAGAGTTATATTGTGTGGAACCACCTCCGCATCCCTCCAGCAATGATGTAGACATGTCTTGAAGATGGGTTGGCTGACACATCTGCCCTTCTCCTTCCTGGGAACTCCACAGGTCTATTGCAAAGCAAGTTGGTCAGCGGAAATCTCCACCACCACAATGTACGCTCCAGATAGACAAACCACGTCTGTGTCTACCCACAGCTCTTTCCACAACTCCTGGATTCCACTTTTGAAAAAAGAACAGTTCRGGTTTTTTAGTGACACCAGAAAAACGTCAATGTGCCAGCAAGTGCAAGTGAGTCCTCCAGGACCAGTGTGGTCCCTGGATTCYCCTCTCCCCAAACATCATCTGGTACATGGACACGAAGAGCGCTCTATGGTAAAAGTGATGACCACATTGCAACAGGCTTCTCCGGCTTATCTTCAAAGCCAAGTTTTGGCCTGTTGTATCCGATGCCGTGGCATGGATTAATGTCTGCTTGGGAAAACTGGGCAATTGTTGGCTGAAGAAAAGAAAAATATCTTTCAGATATTTTATAATCCAAAAAACATGGTTCTCAAATGAGCTTTTTCCAAGCACATTAGTGCTACAGCCATTAATAATCATAGAACTCAAAGAAAAAAAAAATCAGCTGGAAAAGAGTTGAAAGGGAAACCTATTAAAATAAAAAAAGCAATTTCCCAAAAATATATACAGTTTCATTTCCAATTTTTTGTTGTTTTTTGAGTTATTTTTTGCTGCAACTAAAACTTTCAGTGACCTAATAGTCCTTTTAAAAGACAGCTGCACAGAATAAAAACGGGCCGTTTTGTTCCTCTTGCATTGTTCCTAACAGCGGGACCCATTCTTCCTTCTCCTGATTGAATGTTTCCCAGAGTGTCTAGACATGTCGCCACCGCCACCGAGGAGCTGAGAGATACCAGGGCTCATCCAAGGAGCTGTAAAGGCCAGTTATCTGTCCTTCTCCCCTCTCCAGAGCCTGGGATTTGGGTGAAAATCAGGCTTATGAGCAATGAGAATCCTAAAAATAAGCTTCTGCGTTGTTAATTTTTAGGTTGCGCTGGGGTCATATTTTCCACCCCCTCTTTTCCAGCAGTGGGAAGCTGAGATTCCCACAGAAGAACAAGGCTTTCTGAGCAGGGCTTTAGATGGCAGCACTAAATGCTTCATGCCTGGTGACCACATAGCAGAAGTTCACAGGGCAAACTGGCTCGTACCTCCCCAGCTGCTCACCTTCCCTCCAGCTTGTGAGCCTAAGTCAAGCCTGGGATAGCTTTGCCTGCACATACCTGCACGTACCTGGCCCGATGCTCCAAATATTTCCAATGTTTACCCTGCGTGAGATGTTTCACTCCCATTTCTACCACTTTGTGTTACTCCTGCTCCCACCTCGCAGCACTCGGTAGCAGTCACTCCTTGGTGAGAGGCGTGGTGTGGCAATTCCTGGCCTCCGGCTGCCTCTGGTCAGGCCGAACTGATGGTCCAGATCATCCCTGCATGCCAAACGAGCGTTAGCACATCCATCCCACAGCTCGTAGCTCATCTCCAGTCATGCCCTTGGATCCCAATGATCCTGTGTGCTAGGGGCAGGAACCGTCTTGCCGACAATTCAGAGAGCACTTGAGACAATAGGAGCATTACCCAAATAATAAATAGCAGTGCTAATAATAGCCCCTTTCCCTGCATTCCCCTGCAAGCCACTCTAATTCACTAGGACTTGGCCAGAGCCTGTAATCAGTCAGTTATAATCTATTTCAGTCCTGTGCAGAGGGATCTGGCTGGGTTTCCCGGGCTTGGGCTGCTAATATGACTCATTCCCAGCTGATCATTTAGTGGCTTCAGCCAGGTGCTTCTGGGGCTTGGTGTCCTCAGCCCTGCTGCTTTCCATAATGAATTGATGCTTTGGGGCCAGGACGCAGAAAGGAAAGGGTGGTGAGGAGCACACCCATCAGGGCGCTCCTCTGCTGAGATACAAGCCTCCGTAAGGGCTTGAGAGAGTATTCCGGAGGTAATGGTAGGAAAGAGGGGGATGAAAGTCTCTAAACTGGGTTTCTGTGGGGCTGAGGAARAAGTGGAGTCGCAAAAAACTTGGGAAGATTTCTTGTGGACCCATGTCTGCAAGAGCCAGAGGAAGGAGGAGGTGGAGGAATGACATCCGTGGCAGAGCTTAGATGATGAGGTTGAYTGTAGCCAAGTTGCAGGGTGCAATATGTGAAGGTACAGCTGGGTCTCAGACCYGCTCCCTTCCCAGGCAGCATGGGACCATGACGTAGCGATGAACAGTTGGGTGTGAGCAGCAGTGCCTTTGCTTGTGTGAAGGGGAAATAGCATACAGAGGTTGAGCCTGTTTACGTAAACCACTTTCTTGGTCAAAGATAGAGCTGGAACACGGCCAAACCCTTGGAGGAATGGAGTTGGAAGAGGTGTCTGCCTGAGCATCGGCCCTGCAGCGTGGACCACTCAGCTTGGTGCTCTGTGCAGACTTATGGTTGCCAAAGCCCTAAGGGTGAGCCCTGACAGTGTGAGATATGTCCAGGAGCAAGGACCTGTACCACCGTTGGTGAGGCCACTGCACATCCACTTTTCTCCTGCCAGAGGCAGCATTAACATCCGTGGGCTCGCCTCCAGCACAGAGATGTTGCTAGTGCTGGCTCCTGCACAACTGTGGTCATCTGGGCTTGGAAAAGCAGACCCGTGAGCATAAAGAGGGGGGGAAAAGACGCCGGGGGAGAGATCATGTGTGCAGGGTGCGAGTGGCTTTAGTTCGTGGCTCCAGCCCAGGACCCTCTGCCCTGGGGGAGCATGGGGGCAGGGAGGGGTTTTCTCCTTCCCRTCCAAGTGCTCTGCATGACATGATGGGATCCCACCCTGCCAGTGTCCGAGCAAGCCGCTCTTTCCAGCACAGCCTGGAGCAGAGGAGCAGAGGGCTTTGAAATGCAGTCSAGGGGGGACTTCAGCCCTGCACCCGGCTCCAGCAGTAGCGCAAAGCCAGGTACTCRGGCGTGTTTTCCAAGCCCCGTGGTAATCCCCACCTCACGGAGGGCCGTATGGCTTTTAGTTTCATATATCAGCAGATCTTTCCGAAAGCTTCACTCTTGGCCATGGGAGATGAGTCCTGGATAGTCCTTTCAACTGTAGCTGTCTCATCGGTGGGGGGCAGAGAGGCACCGCCATTCCCATTGCACAGAGGATGGAAAATGGGGAAACCTTCCTTGACACCTCTCCAAACTCAGGTCCTCTCATTTTTTACRCGTGAAATAAATGCTGCAGGTTAAAAATGCCGTTTGAGCAAGAAGGGGAGGGGAACGGAGGACAAGCACCATCCAAAAAACTGGCGCTCACGTCGGTCTGTAAAAGGCAAAGGTGAAGCAAAGCTGAAGGTGAACTGAGATCATAATGCAGAGCTCCGGGCAGGGAGAGAAAGGAAATGTGGTCCTAATTACTTGATGACTATCCCACATTTCACAAGTCATTTTAATGGCCCAAATGGATCGCTTTCAAGCTCAGAGCTAATGCCGGAGTGATAGGGATAGAGTTCTCTCGCAGAGGGACATATGGTGCCAGAAAGCCCACTCTGAGAAGAATATTATTATCTAAAATGACATTAATACATCCTATTATTCCCTCGCGACGTATCGTGTGCAGGGAAGGGACTGCGCTGTTAAAATGTCAGCATTCAGGCAGCGTCTCGGCGTGGAGCGAGCACAGTAGCTGATGCCGAGCGGTCGGCCCAGCAGCCCTTGAAGCAATCCCCATTGCCCTGGGCAAACCCTGACCCTTCACGGGAGTCGGAYGCTCCATCGGTGGGCATAACCCAGAGCCATCCACCTGCGCTGTGCTTCCAGGTGAACTGGAGCAGGGATGGGTGGCACTGAACTCGGCTGGGCCACCAGCAAGTGGTTTGGTCCGGGGTTTCTTCCCTCCGCTGTAACGCCTTTGTACCCAGCTATGCTGCTTTGCAGATGATGGCAGCTTTCTTAGGCACTGGAAGATTATTACCGTGTTGCCATAGCTTCTGGACACCTTACRGTAATTGGAAACAAGCTATGGAAAGCTCAATAAACGGCGGCTGCTGAAGCTCACCAAGTGCCTTTAAAAACGTAATATTTTTCCTTCCCTTTTCCCTTATGTTTTATTGGACTTTAAGTGGGGAGGTGAGAAACTGGGTAGATGTTCTCCCAAATTTGCCTGCCTAATGAGTGTCTCTGCTCTGATCTTGTGGCTTAGCTGCTAAGGAAATAAATCAAAAAAGGGAAAGGAAACACCAGCTTTGGGTTTTCCTTTGCTAATTATGGAAAAAAAAAAATCCCCCTTGTTTATTATGCACAGCGCTGGCGTATGGGAAAGCGATTAAAGGTGTGACAATCTTTATTGCTCAGATACCCGGCCTGCTCTGCAGAAAGATGTTTTTTTCGAGCAGGACCCCAAACTGTTTGCCCCTCTCATTGCCTTAGTTTCTCATGAGCAAATTCATCCCCAGTGTAACTCTGCTGACAGCGGCAGGGTTGCAGCGGAGAAGGATTTGGCCCCTGGAAGGCTCCAGGCCAGATGTTGCTCTTTCAGTGCAATAACTGGAGGAACAAGCCTCGTTACCAGTTGGAAGCTTGTTCAATAAAGTCGATGGCTCTGTTCTCCACTCTGATGTGAGTACCTAACATACTGTCGGTGCAGATGACCTCATACCCCCCTCCTCACTCCCCCCTTCTGCTTTTCTAATGTACCTCCTCAGCCTGTCTTGGTTTGTATCTCCTGGTGTTGTTTGTACTGAAGTCAAGCAGCAGTATGAAGGTGGATGACCTCATGGATGTCAGGAGTGAGCTTTGCTAACACGCTTGCCTTGGTAGCACAAACCAGCATGTGCTGAATCCATTTCCTTTCCCAAGCAGCAGGCTTGCATGCATCGCTTTTAAAGGCTTGTACTTCATTTTCAAGCCTAAAAGCTGACGTGGAAGGAGATGCACCCATTCTTTTTCTTTGCTTCGTTTTCCCTGCTTATAAATGGGGGCTGATATTTTCAGTCCCAACCTGCCTGAACACARACCGCATTATAGCAGTGCACGTGTCGCTGCTACAAACACGCAGCATCGCTGCTCCATGCTGTGCCTTGGCCGTGCTCGTTTCCAACCGCTGCTCACTGTAATGATTATCAGCGATAAATCTTAAACTTGTTGGTATCCAGTTAACAGGGAGTTTGCCTGGGCCCTGCTGAGGGAGTTTTTTGTTTCAGTTGGGTCTCTTCATCAGTTTCTGAGATCTGATTGTCAACACCCAGCAGTGGAGGGATGGAGGTAGCTCTTGGCTAGGGAATAACGTCTTAATTTGGGAGTGGAAATTGCTGCTCGCTGCATTACCCTGGGTTATACAGTCTTCTCAGGGACACGGGTAATGCCATTTATATTAAATGACAGTCCATCCTGCACTGTATCATCTCAATTACGCCCTACGGCTGTGCTGAAGTGGTAGCCCTGTTCCCAAAACCCACCACAGCAGCTTTTCCACCCAGGGCAGAAACACATACTGCAACTAACGAGAGAGAGAAACACCACATATCTAAAACATCCCAGTTCAGCCCTCTCACACTTCCCAGGGAGCTCCYGTCCCATGGTGGAGATGAGATGTGTCTCTCACGGTCTGACTAGTCTTCCAGAGCTTCAAGCCAAGTCTATCTCTCTTGCTCATGAGTTTCATCTAGGAATCATCAGAATGAAATAAAAAGCTCAGAAAGCTCTCCTGGTGGCCAAATATGGACTCCCAAGTTGAGGGCTATAAAATTGCTTATTACTTGCCAGATGTACTGACAAAATGCATGATCATATTGAATCAAATTTCCTTCTGGACTCTGTGTAGGAGAGAGAGAGCTTCTGGGGAGAAATATTAGTTCAAGGACATCCAAATGAAACAAAATGGATTCTTGACCAGTTTGGAGCTGAAGTCGCATGTTTGAATCAGATTTCTCTGCGCAGGATTAGGTTCAATTTTGAAAATCTGCTCTCAAATTCCAGACCAAGAGAAGGAAAGCTCTGGGATTCATTTGCCATAGATTTCTTGCAGAACTACCGAGCAACTTGACATGCAGCAAACCAGATGTCCYCTGCAGAACTCATGCATGTGCAGAGTATGCAAGCCAAATTAAATTGAGATGTTCTCCAAAAGTCCAACCATGATGGAAAAGGTACCACAAGATGCAACTCAACAGGGTGTTCAACTTGCAGGCTGATAAAAGCAAACAGTGTACAGCTGTGTGTTTTATTCCTAACCAACCAGTGTGGCTCTTTGCTGAGAGTTCATAAATGCTAATCTGTGAAAAAGTTTAAAGATTAACTTCAGATTCATGGATTTATGGGAGGCAGTGATAGAAATGATTACTGGATCTCAGAGACGACTGACCAGAAAACAGCCTTCCTACCTGTTCTATGAGAAATGCTGATATTTTTGAGAACAAGGAATTAAACAAAGAAACAAACAAACAAACAAACAAAAAAACATTTTGATGTGGAATCAAAATCAAATCGAATCAAAATTTGACCAAAAACACCAGCTGAAATCTGCAGGGGAAAAAAAGTCCATTTCAGATGAATTATGATGCTTCGTTTAATTTCTTTCTTTTCTTTTCTTTTCTTTTTAACATCCTCCATCCCTAGTAAAAAATACAATTAGCTCACATTCTAGAGAATGTGAAAAATAAAAATGGAACAGCTCAGCAATTTGGAAACATAAAATGACAGGTATCCAGAACCTCATTTTTAAAATCTTTTATGGAAAACAGTTTCACTTTCAGCAAATCAGTAAAGAACAAGCAAGCAGTGCTTCCTGGAGAAAAAAAACATTTCTTCAACACTCACCACATGACCTGTTTTCCTGCTAATCTGATGCGAAACCCCTGCTCTATCAGATGTTTGTCAGCCTCCAGTGGGCAAAGATCTTGTAGATGTTTGAGAGGATGTCCTGCCTTGCAGCACTCAGAACCATTCCCACAGATAGATAACTTGCAACATTACATGCCTAATTCAAACATGTCCAGGAATTTTGGCATCCTGTTCCAGAGCTGCATTGCTCCTTTGGTCTTGTCCAGAGCAGTGTGATGGCTCTGCCACGCATTKCCAGTCCTGACTTCTGGTGGAAAGCAGCAGACTGGGACTGCTTAACCCCTTTTTGAGACCAGTTCTCCACTGTAAACTTCTGCCTCCTTTGTTTCCCTTCATAGCTCCTTTTTTGCAGTTTACCTAATTTAGGTGCATTTATCGCCAAAGSACCCGAGGAGCCATTGGCAGGTAGATTGAGTGTTTAGAAGTATTAATTATTTTTTTTTAAGCCTTATCAAATGCATCCTTGGTCTCTTTGCCATCTCCCTGRTTGGCCACAAGTGTCCAGCCCATGTCTGGTGGCACTGGTGGCAGAGCAGGGCAGCTCATACGGCTGACTGACAGCAGCCGCCAACATAACCAGATGCTCAAAGCTTGGTGGTTTAAATTTTTAATAGCSATCTCTCTCTCTCAATCTCAATCTCAATGTCTCTCTTTTTCTCCCCCCTTCAATAAAAACGATTCTGGAAACACGAATCAATTATTCCCAGATTTCAAATGCTGGCACCACTCCTTGTGCAGCTGCGAGCACAGCATTTAACCTCTTCGGTATTTCGGTGTGAAGGACTGCAGTGAGGGAATGTGTGGGGTTTTGTGTTTTGCATTTCAGCTGCGTGCCCAGCTCCAAGCTCGGGAGCTGTGGTGCTCTCGTCTCGGAGAGCATCCAGCCCTGAGCCTGTGCTTGCCTCATCTCTCTGCAACGGTCTGAACCAAAACTCCGGGGCGCAACACACCGAAGAGTTCAGAAAAGTTCAGTACTGTACCCAAACCTTTCAACTTCTGTTTATTTTTTTTTTTTCCTCTTATTTCAAGCTAGTGGAATTGAGTGGGAAATGGTTTTGTAGCCCCTCAGAGTGAAAACTGTTTCCTGAGGGTGAAAAAATGTGGTTGCTCCACTTGTGGATCAAAGTTTCACCTTTCCTTGATGGCTGCAAACAAAACTGGGCAGTCTGAAAAGCTGAGCTGTCAGGACACCCACGGGGGACCTGAGACCTGAACCTCTGCCACTGTCCAGGCAGGGATCTCAGCCACTTGATCCTTGAATTGCCAAGGGCTCTCCTGGGAAAGGTGCCCTTGGTGCTGGCTCGAATTTGTGTGATTTGTATCAAAGCAAGGTGCTGGGGGCTCTTCTTGTGTTGGCTCAAGGGAGGGAGATGTCCCACATAACCCTTCCCCACTCAAATGCAGGTTCCCAGACTGGGGCACCACGGAGAACTATGGGTTGTGATTTTGTTTTTTGTATTTGGCTAATAAATAATCACTTTCTCCAGCATTTAAATCTCCAGCTTGGCAGACAAGGGCAAAAATTAGATCTTTTTGCCAGGAGGTGGAAATCAGCRGAGCACTACCTGAAAATAAAGTGCTGGTGTTTTAGGGAGAGCAGTTCATCGTCAGGGACGGGTCACAGGAGGAGCTGGTCAAGCCCCTGTTTTTCGGAGCTCCCTCGCTGCTGTGCGATGCAGCGCTGTGCGAGGGCTCTGCCACCCAGATTCGGGCAAGCCAAGATGTCTYGATAGCTCAGAGGCTGGTGGAGAGAAAGAAGCATGTCCTGGAAGCAGCRTGGCTCCAGCAGAGGTGACTGGTGTGGGATTTTGGCTAAGCTGCTCCTGGTTCTGGAGCTCAGGGAAGATGAGCCGTATGGCTGGAGACTTTGCAACCCCCTTAGATGCCTGCCTGGGCAACAGGCTCCAGCTGATGCAGAGCCAGGGGATGGATGGTCTTGTCTTGCCTGTCTCTTGTAGACTGGGTGAGCAGCCCCTTCTGGCCTTCAAACCTACAGTTTAGAAAGGAGAGACCAATTCTCTTACCCWTTATTTGCCTGGCTGCCTTCAAATAAAACACGGGCTGTAATAAAATGGTTTGAGCGTGTGTATGGTTTTCCATCAGCAAGCAGTACCGTGAAGCTGGGCAGAGCTGCGGAGGCTGTAAGCCCATCTGTAAGGTGTGGAGCAAGATGGGTCAGAAGAGGTAGGCAGAGAGATGAGGTGGGCCAAGAAGATGAATTTAGACAGGTTTGAGCTGATCGTATCACACGTCTCAGTGKCTTACAAATTGACTGGTTTAACATCTGGCGGAGGCAGAGAGTGTGCAATGGCCAGCTCTGCAGGGCTTGGTTGTGCGGATGCAGCGGCTATGCCCCAGATTTTGCCAGGGCCAGGCTTGGTAGCCTTCAGACAAGTACCTGTGGGGGATACAGCATGCACTTCATGCATTGCTGACTCCTTGGCATCTGCTCATCCCCCATGCTGACGCCTGACAGCGAGCTGTGCGTGAGGCTGGACTACAACCCCCAGAAGCCTCCRTAAGGTTGTCGTGTCAGAATAAACAGCACTCACCCAAATATATGAAGTGCTAATGACCCTTGTTGGCTTTACTTGAGGGAACAATGTTGTCTCAGCAGTAAATCAGCTTCCTCTTCATTAAAGCCGCCACCTTGGGAATGCCGACTTTGAAAATAACGCCGTCACCTCCTCCAGCTACCTGCCAGGCTCTGAACACCAGAGGACTTTTTATAAAGGCATTTTAAAAAGTACGTCCCAGAGTCCTTTGCTTTTGGAGAGGTCTGAGTATCAAGCAGACACATAAGCAAGAGCAAATTTCTCCTCCAGCTACTTCTTTTTTTTTTTTATTATTTTTAGATTGGTCCCAGGTTGCCAGGCTGATTGATTAATTGCTGGTGGAATGGAAAAAAAAAGAAGAAGGAATAGCCTGCAAATTTGAGAAGGCACCAGAGGATTTGGGGAGGGAAGGGAGGAAAGGTGATCCACATTGCAAAGCCAACAAGAGGAATTTGCCCTGTGACTAATTTTTTATTTTTTTAATGGTAGATGGTGGAGTTGTAAGAGTYTAAAGGAAGAACAGGGAAAATTGGATTCACAGCCAAGTCAGCCCCAACAGGGGACCGGAGTGATCTATGGGGAAGAACCAAAYGAAAACTGAAAGTTTCAGCTGGAAGGAGGGGAAAGAGGGATGTCTAAAGAAAAGATGGGCTGGAAGACTGGGAATTAAAAACAAACAGCAAACGAGAAATTATGAGTGACATCTTGGAAGGSATCACGGGAGCTCACAGACTTGGTTGTAGAAAGAAAAAGGTCAGCAGGTAGCAACAGGTATTATGGATCAATACATATACATGTGCCCTCGATGTGGCAGATGCACTCCCACCCAGCCAACACAGCTGGGAATCAGTTCTTCAGAGAAAGACCAACAAGGATCCTTCCGCCAGGTYACGGCACATATTTAATCCCAAAGTCTGCAGCCAAAGTCTACAAAACTCCTTAAGACCAATGGAAAAATAATGAGGTTGAAGTGACCAAATTTTTCTTAATTAGCCTTTCCCTCACTCTCCTGATATTTACCAAAAAAATTGATATGATAATTTGGCCTTTCTTAGAAATAACTTCTCCAGATGGAGGTGGACATGCTGTGCAATGAGGGTTGGCTTACCTGGTGACATGAAGAGAGTCAATCCAAAGGACAGAGCTRTGTGAAAGGGAGGTTCTCATTCTCCAGTGCTCAGCTGGAAGAAATCAGTTGATGCTGCCATTGCCAGGGGGTTGGAGAAGATGTTGTTGTTTGGCTAACCCTTGATCCAAGGGTGGTCTGGAATGGTGGGGACAAGGACTGTGCCCTCCTATTGTACCAGCCCATCAGCAGTGGCTGGGCAAGGCTTGGGAGGTTGGCAAGGCTGGGAGGTTGTGCCCGATGGCTTTGTGAGCAGAGGAGCTCCATGTGTCAGAGGCACCTTTGACGCACAATCTGTTAGAAAATGTGCCTGAAGTGCCCGAAGGGAAACAGCCAGCACCAGCACATGAGCAAGTCTGGACATTCAGACTTTCAGCATCACAGTGAGGGCTGGACTCGTTCAGGCTGGGAGCACTGCYCTGGAAGCCCACTCCAGGTTGGGGACAGCTGGCACGCTTCAGACAAGGGGTCCCTGAAGCAAATGACCCTGGCTATTTTACTTCTTGCAAAAAATGAATGTACCATGAATGCCCCATTGTGAATCCCCATAAAAGGCGCAGAACGTCTTAAAACCCGAGTCAACAAACACACACAAATCTTGATGGAAATGCATCCCGGTCAGACAGGTCTGGATCCCATAACTATAAAGGTGTTTTATTTCCTGGAATTCTGACATCAAAGGGTGGATTTTCAAGACAAATAGCTGCTATTTTCATTTCTCTGGAGAAATCATATGATGTGATTGACAATTAAGATCAGAAAAAGACTTGATGGGCAAAAGATCAGGAAATAAATCTCCCCACACCACCAAATCCAGGGCTGTTATCAAAAGCTATTCATCCCCGCTCAGCACTGTGAGGATCACAGGAATTTGGGACCTAATTTAGGGGCATTTTTTTAGTGACACTAACAGAGGACTGAGGAAATTGGGCTTAGTTTTACCTGTTACAAAGCTCCATAAGTGCTAGGGTGAAGGAACAGATATTGAGCCAGATTCCCCAAAGATGGCACAAGAGAGACATGAGCTTGCAGCATCCCCCTCTGAACATTTTAACCCTTTGGGGCCAAGAGCTTTTCCCACATAGTGAGCAAACACCACTACCTTCCTCCATCCGGATTTTTCAGTGGATGGAAGAGTTACAATACCAGAAAAAAAAGYACTGTATTGGTAAGTGGCAACGACGAACATGCTGGGACATCTGGTCGCTAGATGTGATCTGCTCGGGGATGGTAGGAGGGAAGGAGGGAAGGAGGGAGAAGGGGTGATATTAGGCACAGCCATCCCAAAAAATCGGGAGGGTTAGCAGGCCTACATTTCTACAGTTGAGCCTTGTCTCCACCCATCTCTGACCATTGGGGAGCTTGGGCTAGACTTGACATTGATTGACCATTTTACTCCAAAGAAAGAACATTTTATTTCCTGAGACCATTACATTTGTGTGTCACAACCGCATAGTCCAGACTTCTCTGGTAACAGGCAAAGGCATATGGTTTTATTTCTCTGGTAAGCCTAATGGGGTGCAGGAGGCAAGGTTATGATGCTGTGTTGGTTTTCCCCCAAGGGAACCCACAGATGGTGCCGAGTCCTGAGGTATGGCGCAAGCTCAACCCAAAGTTGGGTTTGGGTCCTCYGTCCTACTTCAGTCCTGTTTTTAAGGGTCTTTGAGAAACAACCTCACGACATGGACAGAGGGTTAGCAGAGAAGTACTGTGATGGAGGAGGTGTGACTGACCGTGATGTTCCTGCTGGCTGCTCTTATTCAGGCCTTGGCTAGGGAAGGGAAGTTCCGTGACGAAGTAGCTGGGGCAATCGTGTTGAAATCCAACTATGCATGGGATCAGATAGGGGGCTGGGAAGTCATTCCTCCCTCCTGCATCATCCCTCCCTCCAGATCAAGCTGTTTTGGGCTGATGGTGGTGCTTCTGCCAAGCAAAAGGTGCTCTCCTGATGTACCATCCCCTACCAGTTTACTCAGAGCTCTTCTGTGGCCCTTTGGGGTGTCCAGATCCTGTAGTGACATGGGGATGTTAACATTGTTCTACAGCCCAGAAATGCTGTCAGTTATACGCTACAGTAACAGGAGTTATAGAAGTACAAGAGAGACTTGGCTTCCCTTTCTGTTTACTGTTCACGATCTGGACAGAGTTAGATAAAACTACTTTCAGGTGGAAGACTCTGCCACCGTCAGAACAAGCAGATGACTTTCTTTTTTTCAATTATTTTTTTTTTTTTTAAATCTGCCCAAAGACAGCATCATTATTTCCCAATTGTTCCAACCTGAATCCAGGAAAGCACCTTAAGCACATGCTTAACTTTTGGTATGTGAGTAATCCCGCTCCTCTTTGGCAAAGCACTTAAGCACATGCTTAATTTTAAATTTGTTCTTGAGCACAGTGAAATGTAAGCTGGTGTTTGAGTGCTCTGCTGGATGGGAGCCAGAGTGCTCAGCACCTTAGAGGGCTCAGCTCCTCAAAGAAAGATGCCATGATTCAAGAAAGCTGTTAACTTTAAGTACTTGCTTAAGTTTCAGGTGTAATGTGGTATAAAGTCTTAACCTGTGAAGCCGTAAGTGAGTAATGTGGACAAACGCCAACCAGAGCTGGTAAAAGAATGAAGAAAAGTTCCCTCATTGTTTTTCATTAGTACTCCTCTTTCTCTCTTTTTGCTAGTATTTCACTTTTTTGGAAACATTGGCAGCTCTCTGTATGAGTTTAAAGTAGCCAAACTTTACTCGAAAAAACAAAGCTGGTCAAGATTTCAAAAGTCCCAATTTTTCTACCCACTCAAAGGACAATGACCTGTTTTATAATTTTGTTATGAAGTCAACATGTACGTTTGTTGCAGAAAATTGATTGTAAAAGTTTTTAAAGAAGGAATGAATGTCTATGTGCATATATATGTGCACACACATATATATATGCACATATATTCATCTTCTCATAAAGCCCAGACACTTGCTTAATAAGAGATGCAACTTTGCAAGGGTGTGGAAGGAAAAAGCCCGCTGCAGAGAGCACTTCACAAAATGCCCCTGCTCTTAAGGCTTCTCGACCATCCCAGCATACGGGCATGCACTAAACATCCCAATGTGAAATCTTGTCGTCTTGGTGGTTTTCAAGCTCCGGTGGTTTGTGAAGCATCAAACAAGTCTCTGGCTAAGATCTGAACATTGCCCATCTGAGCACACATGTCAGTAAAATTTTATGGGGGGGAAATTCCACATTTTAAGGAAAAAAAGAAAAGAGCGGAGGTTTGGGTCTGGTTCTCTTTAAAAAATGGCAGCTGTTTGAAAGCTGCCTACAAGTTCAAAATGTTAGAAGCTGGTATTAGGAGCTCAAACCTAGTGTTAACAGAAATGAAGGAATGGATATCATGACCGCATATGTGCTATTGATGCAAGAGCTGATGGGAAGTCAGAGAGAGTGCTCTTGTGTAGATGTAACATACTTGTAAATTATGTTTAGGGTCCTCTTCAGTCTTTCGTCCGTAGAGGATAGCTGCCTGCTATCCCCACTGCGTGATAAAAGGCTTTCTCCAGGCCAAGCAGTAGACCCGAGGTGCTGGTGAAGACAGTGATGAGGGAAGAGGGTCGATTGCTCTTGCATGATGGCCACATAGACATGGGAGAGRGTTTGGTCTGAACCGAAGCAGAAATGGGGCTATTTTCTACTACAAAGCAAAACAAACACAATGAATTAAGGTGAAGCAAAACTTCTGTTTTGATTAATTCTGGTCTATTTTGGATACCTTCCCAAGTCAGGCCACTTTTAAAAAGAAAAGTAATACCAATGAATGAATATTAATGATGAAATGAAACGTTTGAAAATCTTCCAAGTGAAACTTTCTCATTTTTAATATGTCAAAGCGTAGCATTTTGACACCTAAGAAAATTTAAACATATATTTTTCTCCTTAAAACCCACTGTCTTGCCAAGCCTTAAGTCAGCACATGGTTCTGCCCTCCCCAAAATGCATTTTTTGGTGGTAGCAACTGTTCTGGCAATTCYGTTCCCACAGCAGGGGAAGCGGTGGCAGAGAAGAGGACTTCTCATAGCACCACTTGTCCCAGAGATGTGACCCATGGTAGGATGAGGCCACCCTAAGGGCATCTCCTTCTGTGAGGACATGTCTACTGTCCTTGTAGATGTGTGGAGTTGGTCCACAGCACCATCAGCAAACATCTGCCAACCCACTTGTTCATTCAGGTCTACATCTCCAGCTCAAACCCTCCGGAATACCCAGTTTCCCAGGGAAGAAGGAGTATTTTTTTACATATGTTTGCTCTTAACCCTTCTTTTCATAGGAACCTGTCAGAGCAAAGGGTTAATACGTCTGCAGAACAGCAAGGGAAATGGGAGAGTCAGCAAGCCCAGGTCTTTGCTGGTGTCTGTCATTGCAGGGTCTGTCTTTCAAAGCCTATATAAATAAACTTCCTAGTAAACTCAGCAATTTTGTCATCATAAAGGCTGGCAGCCTTTCCTGGCAATAAAATAAACTCTAATCATTTCTTCAAATAAAACACAAATAGCAGCAAYGCGTTCACAAGAGGCTCTGGCCGATTTTGCTTCTCCCCCCCCCACTTCAGCCACCCCACCATGTGCGTGCCATGCCAGCCCGTGATGGATGGAGAAACACAGGGGCACTCCGCTGCTAAACGCCTAAAAGGAAACAGACCCTATGTCTGCAACGTAAATCAGGAATGGGCAAGGAGCTCAAACGAAATAAGAAACCRCTCTGATCCTCCTGCCGCGCAGCTCAACCAGATCAAAAATACTCCTGCCCCCTCCACGGATCCCAAGGATGCTTTCCTTCCCTTTCTCATGCACACCTATTTCCTTACCAGCTTTCTTTTCCTACAAAAAAAAAAGTCTGATAATCTCAGGAGAAGCCTGTTCTTGCCATTTGCCCTCTGTGGTGTGGCTGATTGAAAACCACCCTTCGCAAAGAATATTTTCAATGGACAACAAAAGGGAAACCTGGAGTCAAAAATTTATGCCTGTCAGGGATGTCTCWTCCCTTTTCCTGTAGAAAAGCAACCAGAAAGCAGGCAAACATGAGCAGAAAGGATTGCAAAAGGGAAAAAGAAAGAAAGAAAAGCCCGTCAATCCTTCCTGTGCCTTSTGCACCTGGACGCCCTGCTCGTTTGAGGCTTGCTCTGCAAGATGTGCCCAGAGAGCAGAAAAGGGAGATGGAAATGGCAAAAGAAGCCGAACTATCAATTTTTTACAACATGTCCTCTGGCATGTTGTTTGTTTGTTTCAAGATGAGGAAGAAATGATGGGTTTATGTGCAGACCCGTGGGCATCAGGAGGTCACATCCCCTTCTCGCACAGATTCACTCTGTCCCCAGGAACGTGCCTGATCCCTGTCCAGTAATAACCCTTCTTCCTGCGTGTCAGATATTTAGCTGACTAGCAGCTCACAGCACAGCCCCGCTGCCTGATTGTGCAATATCTCCCCGGACTCCCAGCTCAGATGCATTTATACGGCAGCACAAATGGCAGCTACGACTGCTATTAAACAGCAACGAGACTCGAACGGGCTCGACAGTCATCGCGGCGGGGGTTGCGCGGTGACACCGAGAGCGCATCGAGAGCGCTGTTCAGCTGTGTATCCGTTTCAAAAACAAGCACAATATGGTCCGATGTTAGTCATCTGTAAAATAGAGCTGTTGGCTCTTGTCCTAGCACGGCGTCAGCCTCTCCAGATGATGAAAGTGTGTCACTTGGGCCGGGTCTCCGGCACAGTCCATCTCCCTCTGCATTAGATCTAGGCAACAGAAGTTTTGCCAAGTGTTTTGTGTTCAGTGGAGGGGATTTTTGCAATGAAAATACCCAGCTCTGGAAACTTCAGAGCGTTTTGCAAAAGTTTGCATAAGTCTCACTGAGCAGCTCGGTTGGGAAACGTTTCTTAAAATTCTGAGGACGTGGGTTTCTTCTGACATATATTCTGAAATAAAGCATGTGGCTTTTCCATGCAAAACCACTTTTGCTTTTTGAACGTCCTTATTTTGTTTTGCTTCGGTTTTTGAATGCAATTTTCCCTTGCTCAACACTGCAAGGCAGTGTTTCTCTTTTAAGCTTAACCAGAATAGTTCACTCTACCTGGAATTGCTATCATTTTGGTTTGCTTTGATGAACTGAAAAAAAAAAAAAAAATCAATCTGATATGACTGGAGTTCATTGCTTTTTTGATTGCTAACGAATCAGAAACCATTCATTTGGACAGCTGGCTTCTGCCAATCCACTCATAGCAACTTGCAGTGCAGGGGACATGGCTGGCATGGCAGAGCAGATGAGAACATCTGCTGAGCACTTTTATTGCTTCAGAAAAAAGGGAGCAACTTCCCTGGAAAAGTTTCTGGCCCGGACAATGCTGAGAGAATTGAGAGGAGGAGCTGGTTCATCTTAAACTCACTGAAATCTGCACCTCGCTGAAAAACATGTTCTCTGTAGAAAGCCATTAAAACAGGGTTTTGAGGGCTATGAAAAAACTTTTCAGTGAACTAGAAATATGTACATACCACATACACACTCCCTAAGATTTTCATTTGCATTAAAAAAATAAAAAATAAAATACCATACTTTTTTCATTTCAGTAACGAAAACTGAATGTTTTCAGAGTGGTTTTCAGCTTTAAGCAGGTTCTAGCTGCTCAAGTTGTAGTTTTATTCTGAATATTATTGTATCATTGATTAAAATCACCTAAAATTAAAAAAAATAAAACAACACAAACCCCTTTGATTTTAAATTAAACTTTTCTGGGCAAGTCAAAACCTCCCATTCAGATTATTCTTATATTTCACAGTGCTGGTAACCACAAAGTTGCAGTAGAAAGCGCTGACTTAAAAAACAAAGAGCATTCCTTAGGTGTCCTGAATATATTTGCATTTTACTTAGGCTGCAATAAGTTAACATTTAAAGAAGTAACACACAGAATGTGTGATTGACATGAAATTTAAATGAAGGTTAGTTTTTCATGGTCATGAAAGCACAGAGACCCAGTAACACTTTTGAAGCATCACCACATTTGTCCAGAAACTCGGAAATTTGTGCAGAAGATGACCTTGGACACGGGAAACACTGTGGTGGTTGTGCCTGGCACCGTCCTGCATTTATAGTGGGAAACTGCTGTCCCAGGGAATAGCAGATCGTAATTTATACAGGCCTTTTCTTCTTGATAGGTGGGTGTAAATGCATGGATGTGGCGATGCAAATCATGGCTTTGGCGAATATTTTGATATGTCTGAGCATAGCCACTTTTTTGTGGAGAAAGCCATAACCAAAGCAAGTCTTAATGGGACAAGATGAGATATTTGTGAAAAAAATATCACATCTCGCGTTCCTGCCTTTGCAATATTTTCCTGGGCAATGATCTTCCACTACCACGAGCTCTCCCAAACCTCCCYAAAGGCAGGAGATGGAGGGGGCTGGTACTGAGGATACCCATACCAACGTCCCAGTGGGAAACAATTGCCCACACACTGTGCTTTCACCACCTCYGAAAATGCCAACGCAACAGATATAGCAACTGAGCACAGGGATACCCAAGGTCTCCACAAACAAGGCAACTCAGGGACTCCAGCTCCCAGAGCTCAGTCCAAACTCATTTTCTTAAGTTCTTGGCAGTCTCCAAAGTTTTCTTGACAGAGTAAATTAGGCAGTGTTGAGCTCCATGGCTAGACTTCTTCCGGGACCTGAGCGCGTTTAAAGCTGGAGCAGGTATGTCCACACTGGAGCACATAGAAACCCTGTGACAATGCCATTTGGTGGAGGGAACTCAAGACCCATTTAGAACTGGGATACACGATACACTCAGCATCTTCCTCCCTGCAAAAACAAGGGTGAAAGGCCATTAAAATAAACAAGGGTGAAGGTTTCTGTGTTTAATTGCATTCCTTGGATGCTGAAAGGAAACACTCTTCAGAACAGCCACGCATCAGACAAGGATGAACACAACCCTACTAGCAAAGCTGAACCTCCCACCAGCCTGCTGGGATCTCCTCCAGAGTCCCTCATCAGGAAAACATGCACCTTCTTAGGGTCATTTCKGCACATCTCTCCTCTTCCTTACCCTCATCTCCCTTTCACTCTCTCTCCTCCAACTTTGCACACACCCCACCATATCCTCATCTCTACCAGCTCCTACCAGGCTTCCCCAACAAATTACCACCCACRTTAGAGAAGTGGTAAGAGGACATCTGAGAAGGAAAGGTCCCATCCTGAAGAACCCGATTGTGTCAYGCTTGGCCATTCTTGTCACACCTAGGATGCTGTCACCTGTCTGAAAAGATTCAAAGTAAGAATAGTAATATTCTCCCACTGAACGGTCATACAATTTGACTGAGTCAACCCTATTTTAAAGTGGTAATTGGATTCTTCATTCTAGGAATTAAGAAATACAGCTTCTGTAAATCTTTTCTTTGACTTGTAACACTGTTTATATGGTTATATGTAGTATCAGCTTGGGGTTTTTTGGTATATTTTTTTTTTTGTGGTATATTCCCAGCTCTTCTCCTGGACAGCCATTTCCCCTTCCTGGCTCATATTGCAAGAACATTTTTTATAATACTTCTTTCATCTGATTTTAAAAATGCTTTGATCAAAATCTCCCTTCTGAAAACTGAATGTGGTTTGAATCATCAAGCCGTGGCTATTGCTAATAAAAGGAAAAAAATGACTTTTAATGATTTTGTTGGTGTTTGTGTGATCCAAAAAGAAATCACTGGGAATATACCTGCAAGTAACAGAGGCCCCTTAGTGCTTATTTTGTGTGAATTGTTTTTCCAGGCTTTTTTTTTTTTTCTGCTGTTGTTGTTAGAATTTTTATGGAGTTATCCAAGAAGCTTTGTTTGGTTTTATTTTTAAAGCGTACAAATTTGTTTGACTTTTGCTTTTTTCTCTGGGGATGTCTTGTGTGAAATGAAGATTTTTCACTGCAAGTCTGTTTGCAGAAAAATCTCTTCCATGAAATACTCACATTTTGAAGCAGATCCAGAGAGGTAAACACACAGTGATATGTGCTAATGAGCATTTTCACCTTTCAGCCTATGGATGTCCTTTTTCTCCCCCCAAAACATACGTGGAAGAGATCATACAAGGCCTCTCTTCCACACAGTCCCCCCAGGCCACCCTTTGGTGGTGGGACCATCCCAAGATGCTTTCATTCCCATAGAAAAGAGTAAGCCAAGGAAGGTCTACGTGCAGTGTGAATCCCACCTCAGTTAAGACAGCCGACTGACCCTCTCCAACATGCTCAGCCCCACATATGTCAACACCAGGGCTGGAGACGGAGGACCAGAGTCCTACAAGGCTGAGGGCAATCTGCTTTGTGTTTTCTCGTGCGGTGGAAGTGCACGGGCATCTGCTCTTCATTAAAAGCAACTATTTTGGCTAGATACAGGTAGTGTGTTTTCACTCGGTAGCTCCAGCATTAAAATCTTATCTTGTGATTTACTAATTTTAGGGGAGAAAATGTCAAATCTTCACTTACAGATGTCCTGTGTTGAAGAACCCTCCAAATCTGTAGCCAGGCTGGCTGAGAGCTTCCCTATGTCCGGGTATCTCGCCTGCAGCCTGAATTGGTTATGCATCAACAGCTAGATCTCTTTATGCCTCTGCCTGCTCAACCAGAGAGTTGTCTGTCATCAGAAGTGCTCCTGACCTAAGACATTGTAGACTGCTCTCTTAATCATCTCCAAATATACAGTTTGGTTCCTGATCTCAGGATCTTGTGCCCGTCTCTTTTCCGCACTTCTTCCAGCGTCTTCGTTTCCCAGAGCCACCCCCATCCGTCTGTTACACTCCCATCCTAGACCTTGGCAAAGTAACATCTCTGGAACTAGCCATGAGGGGAAAACTGTGATTTTATGCCCTTTTTTTCTTTTAAGACAGCATCTAACCCATCCAATTCTGCAGCCTTCCAACCACTTGGTTCTGCCCTGAACAATACTGCAATTAACGAAGTGTGGGAATGACGATGTGGCTCATTTGAGGTTTTGTTTCCACTCAGATGAGAGTTAATCTCCCCTGCGAGTTCGAACATTTCTTTTCCTGATGAATTGTTTATTTTTTTATTCTGGATGATTTCTAAAAATAGCAGTTTGGGTTCCATAAAAATTTACTCTTTTGCTTTGATTCATTGCACTTAAAGATGCTGTTGTCATTCTCCCAAGTGTTGGCATGCAGTATTTGACAATCTTCAATGGAGAAAATTCCTAGAATATAAGAACAAGACCTTGCGCTTTGACTTCATTTTCTTTTCCTTTCTCTGCAGATGCAAAATGGATGTTTATTTTTCATTAGCAATGCCACAAGATTTTTGAAGGCAYGTTCCCTTCAGTTTTTAGACTGACTCTTTTTCCGGCGTTAGATTTGCTCAGGCTTTTAGCCTTTGTTCGCTGCGGATGTTATTCTAGTGGGCCAGCGCTCCCGTAGGAAACACAACTATGGCCTTGATGTGTCGTGTGGTTTCCACAGCGTTATGAGTTTGTTGAAGTGGGAGAACTGGCTTGGGACTAGGCAGTAGCCAGCGACTCAATGGCTACAGTGGTTGCCTTGAAGTCAAGCGTCTTCTCCTCCATGTGTGTAATGGCATTGCGGGGTCAGAAGACAGCAGGGCAGCCTGCGCAAGCCCGCAGATGGGGTTGGCACCTGCAGTAGGTCTCTTTGGGGTCCCAGGTCCCCTCCCATGGTGGTGGTCTTCCCAAACCTATGCCGGCTGGGGCATCATCTGAGCAGGACGCACCGTGAAGCGGGAGCTCAGAGCACGAGGCTGCATGGAGCGGCCAGCGCTCGGCATTGCCCCCACGGTGGTCCATGGAGGTGCTCCGGTGGGTCTGCAACCGCCCTGTGAAATCGGTCGTTGGCGTCGGGGTTATCCCTGGCTCCGATGCTTGCACAGCAAATCGTGGAGATGTTAAAGCAGGGGTGGCRTTAGCTCTTGGCTGCCCTTTGTCGGCAGAGTGTACAAGTGGGAATCTCCCGGCACGAAGTGCTATATTCATTGCAGTAGAGGTTTCTAACCTGAACCCTGCAGATTTTCTCATATCTGATGTAAATCTCYGGCTTGTCCTCCAGCACCAGAGATACCTTTGCCATGAGATTTACCATCCAGCGTTAGTTCTGCCCACTCAGTTATTTTAACGCCTTTTGACCTAAGTACCTTTACAAGAATCCCCAATCACCCAAATTGTTTCAGYTGATGCCTTCTCATATGAATCATCCTAGCTCCAAAGGTTTTATTTTTATTGTTTGTTATTTTTATTTTTAAGACAAGCCTTCCTCATCTTTCACCCCACTGGGGTAACGTCAGGTTCCTGCAAGTGCTAGAGAGCTTCCTGGTGGCCTGGAGCTTCAAGCCAGCATCCACCCACATTTGTGGTGCCTTTGAACCGCTTATAAATAGATCGCGCTCATGCGGCTGTTTCATGTGCAACCATGGGACCGAGGGGAAGCGGCTCAGATCTCAGGCACAATGTACAGGCTCTGGTGTCATCCCGGCCATTCATCAATGCTGAAACCCTTATGAAATCCAGAAGAGATTCTGACATGCGATTTGCTCACTCCATCATGGGGGGCTGGGAGTGGGGAGAAAAKTTTTTTAGGAAAGCAAGCGAGCAAGCGAGCAAGCAAACTGGCAGAACTCCTGCCACAAGGAATGAATTTGCACACACACTTTGATCCCTTTATGATTTTTTTATTTGTGTTAGCCACATCCTCTTCGTTGCACCACTCAGCAAAAGATGCTTTAAATTAGATGAGGCTTGAAAAACACTCTCTTTGTGGCTCCCTCCCCCCAAGCCTTGCCTGCCCCCGAGGCTTAGTATTGGTCTGGTAGCCAGAGCCTTGCCTAACATGAAACTGGCACAAATGAAAAGGCGGATAAATAAACGTCCAGGAATCTTGTTTGTCATATTTAATCCATCACGTTTCCCAAACAGCCTGGTCAAAAAATTCTGCAGCAGTGTTTACATCATCCTGATTGAAAGCTACATCCGTGCATATAAATACCATTCCTGGATGTAGCTCCAGTTTCACATGAAGGCAGCTATCGTCCCGTCTGAAAAAAAAAAAGAAAAAAAACCCTTTGCATTTCTTCTCTTCTCTCATTCCTGCCCAATCCAACCTCCAGCACTTGCACATTCATTTTTTTTCCTTCCTTTTCTCAAGTCTTCTGGTGAGCGTTGCCCAGTTTCCTAGTATACGTGATGGGTGATGAGCAAGTGGAATTCATGAGACCACGAGGAGACAGTTAATCACCGTGCTAATGAAAGTGGCACAATGCAAGCACTTAGACATGCAACCTGGTATGGTTTTGCATTATCACGAGCCACGTGTCTGGTACCGTGCACTGAGGCTGGAAGCAGCAACCCTGCTTCGAGGTGGGGAAAACCACCAGAAACACACGTCAAGCCAGTGCAAATGAGAGAYGTTTTCCATTTTAGTGACTGGAAGGAGCAAATGGAAGAGGAAAAAAGCTATTTTAACAGTAGATGGAGGAGTGGGAGGTGGTCAGTGACCCTACATCCAGGCAATCAAGGGCAAGCAATTATGGTGGTGAAGTTTAGAAAGGACCACAGGGAGTCTGACAACTCCCCATGCCGTGGGCCACAAAATATTTCCCAACAGCTCCAGCTCTTTAACAGAATGAACAGCTAAGGGGAAAAAAAAAGGAAAAAAGGAAACTCTAACCTGACCTGCTTGGGATCAGATGGTACATTTTGTCTCATCCAAAATGAAGTTTTCTGCTTCTTTCATGGGCTTCTCCTGTTAAAAGAAAACCAACCAAAACTATCTTTTTCCAATCTCACACCCCCTCCCAACTTTTTTCCCCATGCCCAAAATTATTCATCACACTGGACACAAATCATCCCATGTATATTACGTTTTTCTGTGGAAAATGGTTTCACCAGAAAATGTCACACTAGGTTGCCTTCAGTGATTCTCATCCCACTCAGCTACKTGTATTTCTATAACATACTTTGCCCACTCAACTGCCTTTATAGAGTGAGTCCGATATTGCAATGCACTTTGACACAGCCACACAGTTAATTAATTTGATTTTTTAAGCCTTACCCTCATTTGGTGGCATGATTTTTAATCACACGTATTGGAGGTATTGTCCAGAGGTTGGATTTTGCAAAAGRATTGGAGACAGACAGCCTAGAAGTGAAAGGCTTTGAAAAACTGGGCTCTGACTGGAACATCCCCTTGGGTTTGGGGTGGTTTCTGAGCCCTTATCATTGAAAACCTCCAGCCCCAAAAGGAAATAGCACCTGTTTTATTCAACCAAGCAGCACAGACATTTCCCAGGTGCCTCTTAACACCCCTTGGAATAAAAATAAGGCTGTCAGATGATGCATCACAGACAAATCAGTATYTTGCCTGTCAGAAAATACCCACCTCTTTATTTATAAGTGCTGTTAGCATCCCTACTTCTGATATCAGGGCCTTGCGGAGGACTAAGACAGACACCACTATCTCAAGTAACAGCAAACCATATAACTTTATAAGAAGTTTTTAATCCCAGTAAAAAGTAAGAGACTGTAAACCCACTTTTACCCTTCCTCTTTCACCTCTTGCCTACTCAAAAGCAGGAGCTGCTTCTGGCTTCCAGATGTCAAACCCACAAGCTCTTCCCCTTTTGCTATTTTTGCCGTATGCTTTGATCTTTTGCAACCGCTGCCCGGGGAAGCGGGGGGGAGGCACACGGGGCTGGGTGCTGTGGGTGCTGCCGTGCCACCTCCGAGACCACGGGCTTCGCCCCCTCGCTTCCCTTTGCTCTTCCTAAGGAGGGAAAGGAAAGCCACCCAAAAGGTGGGGTGAAAAACAGGGGAGAGAGGTGGGGGAGTGGCGGTGGGAAGAGACGGGCAGAAAGGCTGGGAGGATGCGAAGAGGGGAGGGYGTTGGGCAGGAAGGGAGCTGCTGGGTGGGCATGGCGGAGCAGAAGGGGGGCTGGAGGGCACCTGCCTGCAGACTCAGCACGAAGGTCTGAGTCGGGGTGGGTCTTGTGTGGGGTGGGAAGGAGTTTGTCGCTTACGGCACATTGCTTTAGGCCGAAGTGGGATGCAGGAGCTGATAGCGAGCTGCTGTCTCGAGCCGCGGGGGCAGCTGGAAGTGCAGCAGACAGCACTCCTTGGCCACTGCCTGCCTTTCCCCCACCCCAAATAAATCTCACCTGCTTCAGGGACATCTGATCGCCTTTGGACTTTCCTTTTCCCTGTACCGAGGGTTGAACACCACAGCATTAAAGACAGGGGAATGTGCTATATATAGCGGTGTAAGTACGGCGACATATGAATCACTCGCTGCCGGCAGGGTGCCTGACCTCCAGGCATCCCCAAAAGAGATGGRATTCCCTTTCAAAGGCAGCTGAGTCATGCCCAGAGCAGTGCCTCTATTATAATTCATTGCGTGATCAATGGGCTGCATCGCCCCATAGTGTCTTAGACTGACTAACACCTTGAAACCCACCCCCTCTCCAATAAAAAATAAAAAATGAATCTTTTTCATGCAATACCATACAAGGAAAATGAAATTATACTATCAATGGGACTCATTCCTGGAGCAAAGGAAGCAATATTACAGCTGGAGAGTCAATGTCCAGTTAGAGAGTYGTGAATATCTTCTTTCTGCTTCCCTGCCAATGTTTTATTGTTGTGGTGGGTAATATAGGAAAGGTTTCACAGCACAGCTCAGCTTGCCTTGAGAGACTCACTCAACAACTTCAGGCTGGCAGTAGTGCTGAGAGGATTGCAYGTCTTGATGCTTTTATTGCCAAAAAAGACAAAGGAAAAATTGGTGGTTTTAAAAACCTATGGGGACAGGGAGGGTAGAAATAGATGTTTGTGACCRAAACAGATCGCATCGGGTATTTGCCCAGTCTCTGCATCCCACGTGCTTGGGGTGAGGAAACACTCAGCATATTGCATGGACCGAGGTGGGCAAAGAGAGCGTAACCCACACTGACAAGCTGCCAAGACATARGAAAAATGCTGGTGAGTGCAAATCTTGGTGCTTTTGTTGCTCTGGCTTCACTCACTATGGGTATACAGAGACCACAGAAAAGCAAATTTTTCATACGAACACCTTTGCCCTTTAATTTCCAAACAGATCACTGCATTTTAACAGCAAATATTCCCGTYCAGTGTGGTCTAGGAAAAATTTCTTTCCCACGGACTTTTCGCCTTTGGGGCCAGTGAACAAAATGTTGGGTCAAGTTCATGTGCATTTTCCTAAGGAGCAGCAAATTTAAGGCCTGGCGGTGTCATCCTTTCATTGTCTAGCTGACCTGAGACTGAAGAGGTGACTTCAATGCTCTGAGTCAATGCGAATAAATGTAAAAACTCAGCTTGGCTACGTGTTTCATGCAGACCTTTGTGAATGCTAGCCATGCAGAGCCCAGCTCGGACGACTGCACGAGTGACCCAGGCACCTGCTAGTACAGATGGTGCTGGTGCAGGTCTTGGGCAGGGGAAACAGCTCCAGTTCTGCCTGTTGCTCCTCCACAACCATGCTTCCTACCTCTTTAGCCGTGCTCCTTGAGCTCCATTACTTGCCGAAAGTGGGGTACCTTGGGATAATGCTTCCTCTTTGCCAAGCTTGTTCCTGTGATGCATATTACAGTGCGATTTCCCTTGGCTGCAAGAGGCTTTCAGCAGCAGCAGCTCACCAGGYACCTCTCCAAAACCTAGCTCCATCAACTCTGTCTCAGCCCCTTAACCCAATCCAGCTCTACCAGCAGAGATGTGGCACAGCTCAGCTGCCATCCCCCTTCCCGCAGGCGGCCACACCGCTTCCCAGTGCTGGGGATGCCCCRTGCCTCCATACCTGGGCATCCTTGCAAAGCCTGACGTGGCCCAGGCTGCCTGCAAGCTTGCAGGCAGGTTCAAGCTCAGAGATGCAATGAGTTTACTGCATCCAAGGCACRCTGTTGTGGCAGAGGGTTGCTGAGRTATCCTGAAGCCTGGTTAACCCTTTTCCAACTGGATAGCGGTAAATTGTGAAAAGCAACAACAAGCTTGGGAGATATGCCGGAGCATGAGAGTGATCTTCCCACATAAGGCCAGTCCTCATTTGAAATGCGGGCATGTGGGTAGCAGAGCCTGACCCCGATGCTCTCCTGAGGAACAYGTGGCTGGAGGTGGCCAATATCTCCTGGGGTGACCAATAACCAGGCTCAAGAAGTGGGTAATTAGGATATCGAAGGGAGATGGCACGGATTTCCAGAAACCCAAGCCAGAGCAGCATTTTGGCCGCGGAGCACTAAGATGATTTAGCAGGTAAAACACTTGCATTTGTGTCGAATTTCCCTTTCCTCTCCTCCCCAGCACCCACCCAGTTGCTTGTTATTCTCCAGCCCTCCCTTGCTACCCCCACCCCGCTCCCAGCCACCGTCACCTCGTTGCTCATTGTGGCACCGGCCGGGGTGACGACAGGCAGGCTTTGCACATGTCGGGGGGYTGCACAGCGAGTACTCGGCGGGTCAGAGCCCCTCTCGGCCACTTCCCCCTCCCCGGAGGAGCTCACCTTCGCCTGGAGGGCAAGGGACCRTGCCGTGGGGATGCTGCCTCCTCCCAGGCACCCACCACCTACCTCCTCCTGGGTGTTTCGTGGTAGCCACGGCAGTGTAAGAAATGAAAAACAGTGTCAACAATGTGCAAACAGGTGTTTCCTATATATACATATGTGTCCATATACATATATCCCCGACGTGGCACTGAAACTACTTGCTGTTTTCTGTTTAAAAGCTTCGGTTTTGCCCCGAGGCACTTGCGAAAACAACGCCATGATACACATTACAGACAGATACCACCACAGAAATCTCCTCTCCTGCAGCTGTATCGACTCTTTCCCTTGTAAACATATCAAGTTGAGATCAAAATTCGCTCCCTCCAAATGAATTCCTGTGTCTCCGCTAGCTGCATATTTGTGGCTGTTTAGTATTCCCAATTTAGGCATTGGCAGAAACAAAGAATAAGTGAGTATAAGAACACATATGCTAAGAAATGCAGTGCTGAAGGGTATCCCACCCTTAATTTAAATAGTAGAACCAAAATATCTTGTGTGTGTGTATGTGTGTATACACATATGCACATATGTCATGGTACTTAAGCAAACATTAGATCCACAGACCACTGAGCATTTGCTTCTCCCATGTCACATTTGGAAAAGTGCTAATGCCTTATGGGAAATGTGGAAAAAATGTAAATATCTTGTTCCAAAGCACCACTGTGCTTTTCTGACTTTCTCCTCCCTTGTGGCAAACAGCAAGCAAATAATGCACCGAATGCTTCTGCTTCCTCCACGTATAAACTAATTCTATCCCTCTGAACCAGCCTAACTGAGAGCAGGTTTTTTCCGGGTAGGTTTTTAATGCTTTACAAATCATCAAGTCCTATTGCCTGCCATCTTCTTGGGGGAAAAAATCCAAACTATCCAAGTCGATYGCCAGGGAAAGGGCTATAGTTGCAAGAATTGGACTCGAATCACCCCATTTCTAGGCTGATACGGACTCTGACCAAGAGGGAGGGGATGGTTCCCCTTGTAGGAACAGCCAGTTAAGGGCTGGTGCCCATCTGGGCTGTCCTTTCGAGGACCACCAAGGACATCTGGAGGGACAGCAGGGTCGGTGACCCCACAATACAAATGGCCCAGCAGGTGCGGAGAGATGTTATGGGCCCTCATCTTCAGGGAGAAGCTGATGGTCCCACACATGGGGAAATACACATGGGGAATTTCATCAAAAATATTATGTCAGTGCAAAAAATAAGATTTTTGCAATTTTAGCAAAGCTTGCACGGAAAATGGAAACCTTGACACCAGAATAAGACTGCTTAGCAAACACCAGCTACAAAATATTTCATTAAACACCACTGCTCTCCAAAGGAGCTGTGGGCTGCTGGGTGAACCCACGCACCAGCCCAGCAGAGGTTATCGCTTTAACAGGTTCCTGCCACGCTGCGCTTTACGGGACCCTCCTGCATTATTGGATATATTTTGGCTTGCCGTGAAGAAAACATTCTTGCCAAAAGGGTTGCTATTACCTCAGTGGCTTCTCGTTATAAGAGGGCACCAGGCAATGGGGCTCTGCTGGGATCGAGGAATTTTCCGCCGCTCTCCTGCCGCGCTGGGGGAGCACAGCACCGAAGCTACCGCGCTGAAACGCTTCTGAGACAATATCGTATTCCTCAGTCATATCTTCACCTACCCATTTCACTGCGTTATTAGGGTTATTATTTATATTACACTTGTGACACAAGCTCTCACTGTGCTCAGTACTGGAAAAGCACAGATATCCCTCTCTCCAAGTGCTGTGGATGTAAACGGATACATCAGAGCAAGGGCAGCAGCAGGGCAGCTATTTCTTCTTTTTTTTTTCTTTCTTCCTTTCTTTGCATGGAAAACTGGCTCCAGCTAAGTGAGCTACGGAAGGTTGCACTGGGAGCTGGTGGCACTTCTGAAAAGAGGTTCTGACATGTCACTCAGAGGTTTTAAAGCAAAGGATGTGCTGCAGCCAACAGGTTCAGGTGAGGTGGCCCAAGTCTTTCTTGTGAGGGTCTTATTTAGATGCCTAGAAGCAGGAGAAGGGAAGCTAGCCTCAACGCAGGAAAGATCTGAGCCTGAAAGGCAGGATCCCTGCTACCGGTGGATGGGATAGCACTCTCCAGTGGGAAGGGTTTGATGACCACAGCCATACAGTACTACCTCTGGCCTCTCTACCAGCTGCCTCTGCGCAGTGGGCTTAGCTTAATCAAGGTGTTTGCACAGGAGCACACCAGGAGATGAGACGCAGATGACCAAAACAAAAAGCTCAGTGTAAACATTTGCCTCAGACACTCTTTTTCCCAGTGATTTCCTTTCTCTCTAGATGGAGATGACACCACGTGGTTGCTTGCCACAGCCTTCGGAGTCAGCATTGACGGGGAAGGGTGGCATTTCTCGGACAGCCAGCAATCTCTTGGGATGAGTGACCGCCGAGGCTGTAGAGGGTTAAAAGGCATGGGGGAATACGTGCTCTGAGGATGAATTTATGAACCCTAATAAAACTGCTGGGGGAGGAAAGATAATCAGAGCAAACTGAAAAATGTTTCAGCACTTGCATTCCTCCACCTTCTGTCCTAGAGGTGGGGAGACGTTCTCCCTCATGTCCTGCCAAGAAAAGAAATGGCCGTAAAACTGCTGATATCATTTTCAGTTCCTCACCCTACTCTGAATCTGCAAACCTCATCCCTGCCTCCCTCTCAGAGAGTAGGAAATGGTTCAGGTTAAATGAGCATGGAAGCTGGAAAGCCTGGAATTGGAATAATTTCCCCGCTGGCCTTCCAGGGGCTCCGACGGGAAAAGCCCCCAGGCACAACCGGAGAACAAGATCTCCTGCCAGGTCTTCTTCCACTTACGCCTCCCGGTGCTTCACCTCGCGGGGTCTGCTTTAACACTTAGGTGGTGGGGCAGAGGAGGGGAGAAGGTTGTTTTTCTTTCCTTCAGCCTTTGCGAATGGACTTCCAGGACAAACAAAATAATTGGCTCAGGCAAGTGCAGGAGTTGAAAGGCATCACTTGGCAGGTGCAGGTGTCACCTTTCCCATCGCTCCTTCGGTTTCTTATTGCCAAAGCACCCGCTTCTTGAAGGAAATGTACTCCCTGAACATCCAGCTGCTGGCCTCCAGGGTTATTATCTGGAAGATGGTGGCACTTTTTGAGCACAACCCTTATGCTTGCACCTTTGAGGATTGAATATGCTTCAACATAGGGTTGGGATCCCCAGAGGAGCCAAAGGATGCTGAGTAAGTACAGTTATGCTTCAAAAAGCAGATGAAGGTTTCCAAGAAGCAAGTGTGAGGAGGAGGGAGGGGTGACACGAGGAGGGGGAATGCACAGGGAGCTCATCTCTGAAAATTCAAGGCATCTAGAGGAATACTTGAAAAGCTTGGTCTGCACTATCTGTGCAAGGTCTGTTCCCCGATCACACGCAGAAAACGAGCTGAATAAAACAAAGGGCAGCACAGCTCAGAGATGACAGCATTTTATTGGACGACCTGGAACAGAAAGCCACCGGAGGCATCTGGAAGAGGTTTGCATGGAGGATGTCTCCAGAGAAGTACCGTCACGAAGGAGTCCCCAAGTCTGGCTTGGTGCAGGCCTTTCATCGGTGAAGCTCTAGCTGGAGATCTGGGACTCAAGCTCCTCCGTGCCAGGCATTGTACAAACGCAAACGTGGTCCTGCCCCGCGGGGTTTGGACTCCGCTTATTTAAGACATCTCCCATGCATGCAGGCACTGACTTTACTCCCCCCGCAGCCCAGGAAGACAGCCCTTTCCCCCATCTTGCAGGACTACATGATCTCCTCGGGCTGACATGAGGAGCCTGCAGCCCGGGTGTAGGACCCAGGCTTCACGAGCACCAGCTCTGCCTGTTAAGCACCAGACCAGCCTTCTCTCCAGATGAATAGGAGGCAATTCCAGCACTCTGGAAAAGCTGCTTGGAGAGAGGCAATAGAGCCCCAAGGCTACCCCTAAATCTGTCATACAGCACGTCCTCCTTCCCTTAGCACTCACATATTGATATTATTGGGGGGGGGGGGAGGGGAAAGCAGCCCTGGCTGTCCCTGTAGGTCCCAGAGGAAATGGTTTTATAGGGCTCTGGTGGATGCAGAAAATAACTTCCACTTAACGGCAGGCGCTGGCTCAGCATTTGCTGGCCCGAGACAGATCAAACACTTCAGAGCAATTCCCAAGTTATTGGTCCTCCAGCTCAGAGGTTCCCAGCCAAATCTTTATCCTCTGCTTCTAAAAGCTGGTTCTACTTTATATTCAGGAATAATATCCCTAAAAACACGCATTTATGAATGAGCAATACTTTCCTCACCTCCGCAAAAGCCCGGCACCGGGCTGGAGTCCAGGACGCAGCAGCATCTCTTGCAAAGGTGCAGAGCATTTGTGTCCAGACCCCTCAAGCGCTTTGGGAGTCGCACCCAGCCTAGCGCTGCCGCCTCTGCAAACCGGCTATYGGGACGCAGGCTCTCCAGCCACGCTGTTTAGTTAATGAGCGTCTGCACAACACATTTTTAGTTCTCGTGACCCTTCATCTCTCGTTATCCAACAAGCCCGAACCAGCCTGTATGAATGGGACTTGGTCCCCCAGAGCAAGCAGGCTTTTGAATGGACATTGCGTCTTTTAATTCAATTTGAATGGACATCGTTGCATTTTTTTGAATGCACATTGCAGAAACAGTGCCCAAGTTGGATGAGAAGAGCAGATTAATCTTGGTGGCCAAAACCTTCGCACTTTGGGAAAGGCCATGTGCAGCCCAGAGAAAGAAAAACAGCACAAGGTAAATGGAAAACTCTCACCCAGAGAGAACTATGCTAATCGGGACCAGCTGGCGCTCTGCTAATATTTTGATAAAGTCCTGTTTTCTCTCCAGAACAGAAACTTTACTGAGGTTTTTTTCCCTCCCCCACCCCTTCCCTGCCCTTTCCTTCTGTCATAGTTCTGGCATGGTGTAAAGGGGAACATATGTAGCAGACATAAATGCCAGATGAAAGAAGAGAAAAATAGAGGAGGATAAGAAACCACTCAGCTTCACCGACACATCAAAACCCGGATTATATCCCCACGCTAAGCTGTCCTCTCCTCCCTCCATCCCCATCCCACGCACGCACCTCACCCTCCCACAGCCTCCCTCGCAGCGTTAAAGGGGAGCAGAGCACACACAAAACCTGTCCTGAAGGGTGAAGAATTCCCATCATAAAGTTGAGCTCGTGCGTTCAATTAAGAGGAAACAATTTGACTATTCATTACATATCCCATGCTAAATTGCTCTTTCCAGACAATGCCTAGAGAAGCTTTGGAGAAGTCCTTGGTCTTGATTGTCCCAAGGAACRTAATCAGCCTCCCAAACAGACATGGCCATTTTGTCAAACCTAAAGGAGGGAGATTTCAGGAATACATCAGTTTTATGCTGATTGCATGTAGGAGAAAAGAAAAAAAAAGAAACTATGTCAATGTCTTCCAATGTGAGGTTTTAAAAATGTCTTATTTTCTGTTTTTAAAATTACATTAAAGCCATCAACATTGGAATTAAGCCACATTTTAGTCAAGCAGAATCTGTCAAAKCACCTCCTGCCTACCACCGCAGACTGTCAGCAAGCTGCACGAAGAGGGCTGCCCCATGCAGGGGGACAAGCTGGGAACCAAGGGGGACCCCGGTGCAGGTGGGTCCCACACCAACAGCATCTCTCCCACAGCATCTGCACGCAGCGGTGCAGAGCAGGGTGCTGGCAACAGGGCCCACCAGCAGCCCCAGGCAAGGCAAAGAGATGGACCACACCAGGACCCAGCCAGGGGTCCAGCCAGGACCAGCAGGAGAAGGAGTGAGGGACAGGGCTGGAGATCAGGCTACAAGAGCCCTTCCAGGAGACAGGGCGAGAGAAGAGACAGGTACACTTACTGTGTACCCCACCGCAGGACTCGGTGTCCTGCCCTGAAGGTAAATGGAGCCCATGAGCCCAAGGGCAGAAGGTGCACGGGTGGGGGTCCCTGATGAGGCTGCTCAGGGCAATTAAGGTGCATTGGTGTCCTTCAGGCCCTGACAGAGAAGCCCTCCTGAGGTTCAGTCCCCTTGGATTATGAGAAAATCTCTCATTAATAAGGCAGCTGACCTCTGGCTCTCATAGAGTGTGCCTGAGCACGTCTATGGTGCAAACCTTGGTGACAGCTACCTTGTGGAGAAGGTGGTGTCCAACTCCTCCACTGCTCTGGCAGATGCAAGGGCATGGGATGGACTTTCTTCGCACTTAGTTCCATTACCTGGTTCATGGATGAAAGCTTCTGGAAGTCCACTTCTTGCATCCAGCTGCCATTTATCTACATCCCTCCCACAGAGCCAGCRGAGTTTATTTTTTTTAACCTACTGTTGGATAATAAGACAGATGTCCGCACTGGGTCTCATTTTGAATAGATCTAAACTAGAAACAAATGTATTAGACRGGATGAATGAATGTGTAGCATGTACCCTGTTCCAGCATGTCTGACTAAAGCAAGAAAGAACGGCTAGCTCCCATTTTATTTTTTGAGGCAGCTGCTTTTTAGATGGGAAATGGAAGTACCCCAGCAAAGGAGGGGATCCTTGGAGTAAGACACGACTCCTGTAGGGAAGAGTAAAACATAGATGACAAAATATAKCTGAAAACATGCAAAATACAAGAAAAGTGGTGTTTGTCTACTGCCTCTGCCTCCTAGCTTGGTCTGCTGGGGTAGGCTGAAGCATTCGAATGGGGAACAGGACACCCTCTCGGTGAAAGCTGAGCTAATCTTGGAGAAAGGACACGTTCTCGGATGCCTTTGAAAGCCCAAAGCAGTATTTCTGAGGTGGAGATCGGCGCTTGAACAGAGACCAGAACCACCTAGGGAAAGAAGAGGAAGAAAACAAACCGGGGTGAAGTGGAGCATCAGAGGAAGGTAGGGTGAAGATCAAAGGAGAAGGGCAGGTTCAGAGAGCCACCGCGCTGCCTCTGGAGCCAAGGAGCTCTCCGGTTCTGTTGGGTCTTCCTCCACCGGTGCCGGCACACGTGTGCATCTGTTTGGACAGCTGAATGTCGCTGACCTCAGGTGCTCGGAGTGGTTGGTGGGCTCGGTGGTGCCGGTTGCTCGCTGCTTGGGATGCTCTCGGGGGCTCTCCAGGGCAGCCCAAAGCCTGTGTGTGGTCAGAGCAAGAGATCACAAAGAGCACAGCTGAGAAACTYGAAATACATCAGAAGGAAACAAAATGGGATCTGGGGAATTCAGCATTGCAACTGCCTGGGGCACTAGCAGTAATCAATACGGTCTAATTTATTTTTTTAAAGCAGACATTAGTGATGCAACTGTATTTAATGCCTGTCCCAGAAGTCTTCAAACTTTCTACAGCTGAAAAAGGCAACCAGGTCACCCCAGCCCACCCCAGGCTAGCAAAAGCAGGACAGAGGCGAGCTGTCATGTCACAGAAGTGAAGGGTTTGTCACCCCATCATCGTCTCTTGCATACAGGACTGGGGGCTGCCGTCTCAGGACAAACATCTGATACCGGGTGCTCATCTTCACCCGGCCAGCCAGCGGCTGCGGGATGTGAGAAAGGCTCCTCCCAGCTCTCCTATTAGCTTCTGACTGCCTGGGTTTTTTTGATCAGGAGATGTYATCAATAGTTAAGCCACAGTTCAGAGAAGAGTGTCAGTAGAGCCCAGGCATCGCGTTTTCTCCAGCTACTGTGAAAATCCCCATCCCAATCTCCACTTTGGTCCAAATCTCAGCGGCATTCATTCACTATTGCTTACTATATTGTCAGGAACTGACGCAGCAAGCAGGCGGTGTTGGAGGACTCCAAATATCATTAAATACTCTTGGAGGCCAAAGTTACCCTCTGATGCTTCTGAGTTCAGAAAATAGTTGTACTCATGAGGCCACGCTGTCACCCTCAGCGAGGTCCCGCCTGAAACTCCTCTCACTGTTTTAATTTCCCTTAGCATATTACCCTGCCCTAAGAGTTCTACTTCACTTGTTAGGTTTGGCATCTCTTTTGTACTATTTTTGGAGGATTCCAGAACATGTTTCTGATTTTGGCCATCTTCATCTTCTTCTTATAATTATTAATAATATTTTTCCTTCCAGTCACTGGACTTATTCCCATGTTGGCCGCAAGGCTTCAACACCAATTGCCGTTTAATTCAATCTTCCTCTCTTTCAGGAGCACCTTCTCATAACACTGCCCTATTACTGCTGCAAATCCATGGAAAATAAAAACTTGGAGAACCAGGGGTTTTGACTTACGGAAAGGACCTTGAAATAAAGCATTATGGTATGCTTTGTACCATAAATACTTTCTCTCCCTCTTCCATGAAACAGAAGGTCTCCCATACCATGTGCCTGATAGGACACAGGGAGAGCCCCAAAACCTCAGAAGGCTTAAATACAATTTTTCTCCCTGAAAAGTTGGGATCTGGCAGCCTGCTGCAGTGGGACATCAATGTTAGAGCAGAAGGAATCTCCTGATCTGAACAAGTCTCCCCCATTTGGAACCAGCCAAGGATTCACCTCTGGAGCCCCAGGAACCACGAGAAGTCCCGAGGTCCCAGCAAGGCAAGAAGAGGAGGGGACATGCCTACCAGAACAAAGGAAGCAAAAAATAAAAGGCTGGAAGAAGAAACAGGTTTTCCTGAGCTTGAAAAATATTCCAGATTCCTTCCTTTTCTCCTTTGGTATTGAACCGAACATGACACAGAAAATATGTCATGTCAAAATCCACTGTCTTCTACTGTTTGCAAATAAATAACACCTAAGAAACAGTAGGCTTAAGTGAAATGAAGGCTGTCTAATGTGGTCTCCCTGTGCCTTACGTTGTGATGATGAGGTTCCTCCTACCCTTAGGCCCTTGCTGCGCTTGGTGCTCAGGCTCCACGTTAACGGCTTGGAAAGTTGACCAAATCCCACGAGGCTCTCTCAGGACAATGACAGCTCAGYCCCTCCGTTGCATGAGAAAATGTTTGCCTGGATGTTTGCATTCACCCTGACTTCAGTGCCAGTCTGCCAGCAGGTAACTTGGGTCAGAAGCTGATGTGGATGGAGCAGGGAGGACATCGCTGCTGGCCCGYGTACGGACAACACGTCGTGCGGCAGAGAGACAGAAAGGAAAGTTATGAGTCTCAGCTGAGTAAACATTAGACTGCAGCTGGCCAGAAAACTGACTCCGAGAGAGAAAGGACCTGCACAAAGGAAGAAGGGAGGAAAGAGAGATTTCTGAAGGCAAACGCAATACTCATTTCGAGTCAACTACAACCAAATCCCTTGGTGTGTGCTCTACCAAGATTGATCTCAGTGGGGAAATCCACAGCTGGGCAGGGTGAGAGTAAATTGCGTATGTTGACAACCACAGCTATCCCCCAGTAAGTGAAGACACAGGCAGATTGGAGATACAGAAGACTACTGAAGTTAAAGAGATAAGGTTGGCTGCTTACAGCCAGTGCTTCAGCAGCCTTGAAATTGTTGCTGTCTCGAAGGAAATGCCTTGCAGAATCCAACCTATTGTTCACCATCAAGACTCTTACAAAATGTGAAAGAGTGAATGCGTACAACTAGCCATGCTGTGGAGGAAACTAGCTGCCAAGGTGCATATATCATATTGCACCAGCTAAAGGAAAAAATAAATCAGACCWGAGCCTGGTTTCTGTCTGTGTGTGGGTCAGGTCACCCATGGCCATTAGAGCCCTTCCTTGTCACTATCTAGCTGCCTGGCTAGAGTCCTTTGCAGACACACAGGAAACTTAGGGCTTAGATAAAATTAAGGCCGTCTAACTCTGCCCTTTGGTATCCCTGTTCCTTAGGATGTGATGATGAAGTTCATCCTACCCTCAGGTCCTTGCTTCACGTAATGCTCAACACTCACTGATTGACATTAGTGTGTTGTGGTACTGCCCCAAGACTGAGTGCCAAGCACTTCTCCTTGCTCCCAGGGAGAAGGGATGAATCAGAAGACCTATGGTATAAAACATCTCCCAGAGACACCTCTGGATCCATCCCTGTAGGGGTGACTGRGCGGGGACCCTCCTGGGATGCTGTGCAGGGCTGCTGGATGAGGAATGGAGACCTCACCTCATCTTGCAAGAAAGCAAAGGACTCAGCTTGAGACCTGAGGCACGGGSTGAGCTTTGCACCCACGTGGCAGGGAGCAGGGCAGGTTTTGCATCATGAGAGGCTTCCACAGAAGGGAACCAGGCCCTGGCTGGTATGAGACAAGCCAGCGCTCTTCCCTCCAACCAAGACATGTCCCCATCCCTGAGGCAAGGAAAGAGGAGCACAGAGCTGTGTCTGCAGACCGTGAGTGTCTGAAGCGTGAGGCATTTCTGAAGCGTGTCCCCAGGCCTTCGGCTGTAACGTCCAGGCCTCTTTTGCACTTTTGTTTTTCAAGTTGAATCTGCAACATTTCATCACCAGAGAAGTATTTCTGCCCTTCTCTGCAGTGCCAGGCAGCACGGGAAAATGCGTGTGATAGTGAAGGTGAGAGCTGAGCTAACCCAGCTCTCATCACCATGCTCTTTAGCATCCTCAAGTGATCTCCCTGCACGTCTGCAAGGTGCGCATCGTCCAAGTGGTCTCTGATGGCACAAGGCAGGCCAGGACTTGTGCCCACCATCCTCCCACTTTCTCCCAATGACTGCAAGCCCTGCCCAGCCTTGTCTCCTGCCCCAGCAGCCTGCTAGCTGCAAATGCTCCTACTAACCAGGTCCCAAGTTCCCTGAGACACAGAGTGGGGGGGGATGCACAGCCAGGGCCACAGCACCCAACTCACCCACGAGGACCATAAAGCATTCAGGGGGCTCCTCTGGGAGTCCTCACTGGGGCAGGGACCCAGAGCACCCATCCACTTGGAAGGCCAAGACTGAGCACAGCCACCAAACAGTACTGCAGTGTTTCCAAGGTTGGTTGCTCTCCTCAGGGTGCCTCATTGCCTCTGTGAAGGTGGGACRTGCACAAGCTGAATCTTTTGTCTTAACCTCATGACACATCTTCTAGGAAACCATGGTTTCCAAGGCCAAGTAGGTAGAAAAAGACTCAGTATAAACATAACATTCTCCCAGACCACCCCTAAACTTCAATCAAACAATCAAACAACTCATACCTTTACTTAAGACATAAATAAACCTTGTTCTTGTAAGGTGTCATCACTCTGTCTCCTCTCCTTCATCCTTGAGGAGACAGCTCTCACGGCAGCTGTGCAACACTCGCAGCGCRCACCCCTCTCACCAGTTGCCAGAACTCACCACCTTCCCTTCTCCTAAACCTTGAGCCACTTCTCTTCTGCAGCAACTCAAACAGTGGCTTGTGGCTGTCCAGTCCACCACGGTACAGAGAGACTCCATCAAGAAAAATGAAGACATGCAACAAATATTAACATAATCATGGCACTTCAGTTGCCAACAAAAGGCATGTAATGTGCATGCATCCGCCTTTTCTCCTGCCTTTTGTATTCTCACACAAAATTAGCAAACAACATATTTTGGGAAACCCTAAATCCATTTAAAAAAGGATTAATGGGAAAATAAGATACTAGCCAAATGAAAAACTACCAAACGAGCAAAAAGTGATGTGTTATTCCCAACAGGCTTCCCTGGGGGCAGGGGAGTACTTCAGGGCAGGGGGAAGCGAGGGATGCCATTCGAGAAGGTAGCTGATGGGGTTCCGTCCAAAGCCTTCCCAAGGAATCTGCCTTAGCGGCTTTTCCCACCGCATTACACAACACAGCGCAATAAAAACGTCGGCAATGAAATAACACAGCTTGTCTTCGGACACACACCCCCCCCCCCCCAGCCTTTCCTGAATCAAGCAGTAGGATGATATGTTAAGGCACCAGTGAGTTTTCCAATGGTAAAACAAGGGAAACCTTCATTTTGGACACCTGGTGTCCGACAGAAGGCAGGTTGCAAGCAAAAGAAAAGCTCCTGCCTCCATATAAAGGCAGCACTGCGCAATCAGGTGAAATTTATTTTTTTTTTTGTGGCTGCATTAAGAACCTGAATTTGATATTCTTGCCTGCTCTGCCGAAAGGTTTCCCTGCCCTCCATAGGCCTGCACCRTACAGCAAGTCAGCCCAAGCTGATTTATAGTATTGGGTGAAAATCAGATGAAATTCAGTTGTTTCCCATTTGAGCTCGAAACTAAGCAAACTTGGGCTTTTCTTTGGGGTGAAACCAAAGCACAAAGGAAAACCTGGGAGGCAAGGAAAAGGCRGAGCAGGAAACCAGGTAAAGCTGAAATGAAAAAGTGTTTTTTTCCTAAACTCAAGTGAACCCAGACCACTGACCTCCACGCATCCAAAACCCTCTCCACACCAGCCTGTAGCACATAAGTCTAACACTGAACTTGGAACTGAGCTTCAACATGGTTTCAGCCACATGCAATTAGCCCAATTAAAGGATTTTTTTTCAGGGCCTGGTTAGGTCCTGCCTGCGTTTTAACTGGGAGAAAACTTGCGTTGCCAGCAGATGTTGCCACTTTTGCAGCGGGGTGTAGTTTGGGGCCACATATGCTTGGAAAAGTTGCGTGCTTAGGCTATTAGCAAAGGCAGGGAAAAGGTTTGCTGTAAAGATGAAATGCATTAAAGAAGCTCACATGCTTTCTGATCGTGCTGTGCCATGCATCAGTAAATGTGACCAGCTGAAATTGCCTCCAAAAAAATAAAAGCGGGGGTGTGTGGGGGGGGTGGGACTGCTGGAACCCAGAATTATTTAAAAAGAAAACAAAACCTGGAAACATTTGCCAAGTGAAACAGACTTTGGTGATTATTTTATAATTATTCATGGTTGAAGGGACAGAAAAAACTCCAGTATTTAAATGTGCTTATTTGTTTGTTTGTTTGTTTGAGTGCAATTGCTAATGGTGATGGTTAATGGGAAAAAAAGGAAGAAACTTGTATAACTGACACACAGCGTCTGCCCCCCGCATTAGCTCCCAAGTCAACCAGCAAAACCATAGTCTTATCTCTATGGGCCTTGGGTGGACTTTATTCATAAACCTGTCTTTCAAATCCTGGGTAGTTGCCAGGAATGACTGTATTAAAAAAAAAAAAAAAAGGAGATATCCTGGAGGGTTATGAAATACATTTCCCTGTAAGCCATACTCCATCCCTGTTGTTGGCATGGAAAGCAAGGAAAAAAGCACATTCCTTTCTCATTTTTTAAATACATACATTTAAGAACGATTATGGGATGTTCTGAAATGGCTCTGTACCCCTTTGAAGTTCTGCCTTCAATCTGAAAGAGATCTCAGGAGTCCAAGTGTGTTTGTGAGCAACAAAACTTGTCCCTTGACAAGCCCAAGGCAGGATGCAGGGACTCAAGCTTCCCCTAATGCTCCCCTGGCATCCTTGTCTGCCATCTATGAGTATCCAAGGAAAACTACTCTGCAGATTCCCCAGCTGGAAAAAGGTGTCATGCTGCCCTGCACATCTCTGGTTACCAAGAACAATTGCATATATAAAAGAAAAAGRTTGTGAGCTCTTCCTTATTAGCAAGGATAAACTCAGCACTCCTGCCCATCAGTAAGATCTTGAATTCTCTGCTCAAGCAGCAAAGACARGCCAGCAGGACTCCACGCATCAAACACCTTCAACAACAAAATGTACCAGCTCAGACAATAGTCCTGTTGGCTTAGGAGGTGACAGGTTTTCCCAATGTCCATCAGTGATTTAGGAACATACGTTCYCCTGACACCTAAGACATTTAAGTACTTCTTAAAATGCCTATCTAAGCAGGAATGCAAAAGTCAAAACTGTGGCCTGTGCTCCTCAAACAGTGGCCTTGGACTGGATCAGACCGAGACCTCACAAGGTCCCAGATATGATGTCTCAGACATGCCTAATGGTGGTACAGCGCTTACTACCACCCTCTTGGTTCCTGGAAGAGCAGCTGCTGCCTGAGGCTGTTCCTGTTTCTTGTTGGAAGCCACCCAAGCTGTGAACAAACACCATGAGTGGGCACTGAAACATCCARGGTCACCTGAGTCCTTTTGGGTTCCTTCCTAAACATGGGAGCATCGTGCATGGAGCTCCTCTGGRTTACTCAAGACAGCGGCGCTGGCAGATGTGACGGAGGTCCTGTATCCTTCTGGAGCAGCAGGGAAAGACTTGGCAGCCTAACTCACCAGTCCTAAAGTGGCAACATCTTTGAGCAATTGACTCCAGTCCAGGAYGTCTGAAATGTTTTTTCCATCCAGCGACCTTATCCCGGCCCCTGCACATGAAACACTTGGGGAGGGCTGTGTCCTTCCCCTGCAGCGTGGCATGGTGAAGAGCAGAGCACCGGCCTAAACTACAGCCAGATGGATTCGGGTCAGAAATTAGACAAAACTTTCTATTAAGAAGGACAAAAAAGTATAGGGGTTAATTTTCTGGAGACAAGCTGGCTCAAGTCTTCTTACCTGGCCGAGCAACCTGCTTTCCCGAGGAAGGAAGGGCCAGGACAGGCTTGGGGCTCCTTGGAGAAAATGGAGGTTGGGGGAAATGCTGAAGGAGCCCTTCAAGACTTACTGGGACGGGAGATAAGACCGCAGGAGCAGCAGCAGCTTCCTCCCTTGTCCCCACCCAGGGGACATGGCTTGCCTGCCGGGGGGTCCCCAGASCAGCGGCGGTGGCTGTTGCACCAGGGATGCTCTGTCTTTCTGAGGGGGTCCGGACCCACCTGGTGATCCTGGCTGGTCGGAAAGATCCCGTTCGGGCACTAACTGCCAAAGGGGCATTTGGACAACCGCCTCCTTGCAATCGCCAAGAGGCACTGGCATTAGCTGGATTTATAGTGAAGCTTTATCTGTTGCCTGCAATTCTAATTTGTGGTTCATAGGCCATAAAACTCCAAGTTTTCCAGGCAAGGGGAAAAAAAAAGTGACGATTGACTGTTACTGCTGCTTCTTTTTTTTCCACTAGAGCTGTTCCTTATGCAGTGGTAACCAAATAGTAACCAAATAGACTGTCTAATGGCCAGTGCTGTTTATTCCAAAACAGTATGGATTTCCCATTTATAATTCAAAAACCATAGGGTGTAAATTTCCTTGCTTGGCATGAAGCATGGTCGAGCTTCTAGGATACAGAGATGGTCCTGAGGAAAACTGCTCCTGCCTGAAGAAGGATCCATGAGAAATAAGCTGCCTTTCACTTTTGGTGAATGATCTATTTTTTAAAAGCATCCCCAGCCTAAGCTGCAAAACAGCCATTTGTTTCCCAAAGTGAGTATTTACTAGACTCTGCATAGTTAAATCTTTTTTATTCCCACTTAAAAATCCATTTTTCTTGCCCCATGCATGGACGGTCTTCCATTTACACTTGAAATTGGTTTTTGAAATGAGCTTCACCAATACCAAACGAAAAGGAAATCACAGAATTACAGAGAAATATTAGCCTGTATCATTTCATGTGAGAGAGAGGATAAAATCAGAACAAACTCACTATCARACTGAAATCTGGCTGCCCACATTGAGCGCTGCAGCTACTTAACTCCACGTGCAGGCACACATTTCTGCTTTCCTCTACAGGGGTGTTATCGGACCACCCAGCCCACCCCACGCCAAGGATGCTGCCTGTGGCAACGCATCGAACGACTGAGTCTCACTGGGTTTCACCTGCCGAAATGCTGCAATTCAGGGGGTAAGGAGCGAAGTTCCTCTCCCTCCTGATWGAGGAGAAAATTTGGCAAGTATTTTAAAATTTGCAAAGTAGTTGCAAAGCTGCAGGAACCAAAAGGAAGGCRGAAGAAAACACAACAGCTCAGAAAGACAGGGTTTGTAAGGTGTGGGATTTTTCCATATTCCCATGATTTCTGGAAGCCTGAAAAATGTTGGCATGTTTACCTTGCAGAGTAATATCATTGTGGGGGAAAGTACCCAGGCTCTGGCGTATTATTCAGTGGTGGCATATTATTTCAGTGCAGGTAAGATCTGGGATTGGGTTTTGATTTCAAGAAAGGCGTGGAGCAATGCAAAGGTGGGGTGTTTAGCCTGGAGAAGAGGAGGCTGAGGGGAGACCTTATCGCTCTCTACAGCTACCTGAAAGGAGGCTGTAGAGAGGCGGGGGTTGGTCTCTTCTCCCAAGTAACAAGTGATAGGACAAGAGGAAATGGCCTCAAGTTGCGCCAGGGGAGGTTYAGATTGGATATTAGGAAAAATTTCTTCATCGAAAGGGTTGTCAAGCACTGGAACAGGCTGCCCAGGGAAGTGGTGGAGTCACCATCACTGGAGACATTCAAAAAACGTGTAGATGTGGYGCTTCAGGACATGGTTTAGTGGGCATGGTGGTGTTGGGTTGACRGTTGGACTTGATGATCTTAGAGGTCTTTTCCAACCTTAATGATTCTATGGTTCTAAGCCAGGACTGGATCCCACCCCTGCTACAGGAAAGACCCCACAGAAAGGACAACCTCAGTAGGTGTAAGATGACGTGAGATTTAGGGAAGCTTTCTCATGAGGAACACAAGAATTGGAATAAAATGCATGAGAAGAGGGTGGGTTTACTGGGGAGGAGGTTGAGTGCACATCCCTGGGAATAGGTTAGACGGGGAATGCAGCAAGTGCGCAGGCGAGCGCTGGGGTGGGATGGACTGGCAGAAGTGCAGGGTCCATCGCAGGCACGGCTCAAGGGGCCACAAAGAGTTTTGGCAAGCAGACCCTCCCCGGGAGCCAAAGGGCAGAGCAGGGAAGCTTCCTTGCAGTCCAATTACCTCGGCGGGAATCTAAAAGATATTCCCATTGCCTGCGAAGCCGCGTGCCAAGTCTGGTGTTTGTTTGTGTCTGTGTTTATTTCTCAGAGAGTTTCTTTCTCTGCACCCCAGGGAACTGGCTGGATGCAAGCTCTGGCCTTCTCATGGAATAAGAATTAACTCCTGGATCTTGGCAGCACCGGGAGGAGACTGGCTCCTGCTGAACTGCAGCCTGATGAAAGTCCCACAAGCCACAAGACACTCAAAAAACAAATGCTGCGTGCCTTCCATCTGTCCAGAGACCCCAAAAACACGGGGCCATCTCTGTCCCAGGGCGTTAGGTTGCACAGGGGGTCTTTCAGCATTGCTTGAGGACCTGCTGTCCTCCCACTGCAGGCATAATCATTCAGACCACTGTGGACTTGAAGGGCCCATGATTCACAGCTCCTTGTCAAATCTGAAGGTGAACGGGGGAGCAAAAAACAAGAGCGAAAGGCGCAGTACTGTCTCAGACTTCAAAATAAAACGGTGTTTGCCCGAGCCCAGTTTTCCGCTGGGCTTTTAAATTCCTGCACTAATTAAAATCTTCTGGTACAAATTGGTTTTGCTTCTCCAATGGACCATGCTGACTTGCACGAAGGGAGGCTCTGACCCATCCTTTCAGGGGCTACTTCTGTTTTAAGAGAGCATGAGTAATAGCTGAAACACGTGGGGACTTCAACATTTGGGGTAGTTTTGTGAAAAATCCTTTCTCCCCACCCGCAGTGGGGATAAACCAACGTCAGTGCTCGGTGGTTGCAGGGAAATGAATCGCCAGTCTTGGACTTCCCGCATCCCGGCACATTCCTGCCGGCGGTGAATCACACGGAGCAGACATGGCACTTGCCCACGGTGACCCAGCTTGGACTCGGGGAAGTCTGGGCAGAGAGGGGGAAAGTGATGTGAAGGAAAAAACCTGAGTCACCGAGAAAACGGGTCTGGAGGCTCCYGGGCTCGTACCCACCCATGGGACCTGAGCACTGCACGTGCCTGAGCCACGTTAAGCCAGAGAGCCCATTGCTCTATCCCCTTTCTTCTTGTTGGCTACYGAGAAGGCAAATAGGCAGCTTTAGACACTCGAAAGATAAAATGCTGGTGCACCAGTGCACACCTAGAGTCATCTGGACAGAAACATCAAGAATATCTTCTTGCRAGCAGCAGATGCTGCAGGGAGGAGWGGGGCTGTAGACTTGAAATGCCAACTGCTCAGGGGCCAAACAGGCACCCAAGCAGCCGGGGCTGTTTAGCTAGCTCCATCTAGTAGCCTAAACYTCATTTTAAAGAGAGGCAGTCTCTGGAAGAACACAAGATCCATCTGATTTGTAATCTAATCTTCTAATGACATTCATGGCATATAAACTGTTTTCCATGGAAATCTATCTGCAGAATGATATGCACGCCAGATGCCTTGATTTAATTAGCCCATATAATATCCTTAGTTATGTTTAAACATCTGACCCATGCTAAGAMGACTGGGTACTTCAAAGCCGGGTGAATCATTTTTCATACCAGAGAAAAGGAACATCAGAAGAGCCAAATTCACAGCGGACACCCATTGACGCCCCATTTGCCAGCGCATTTACCATTTTCTCTGACCTTGGAAATCAATGCATCACCAATTAAGTCATTTCTTCCAAACGGCAGGGTGGTGTTGTCCATATTCCCACTGGACCCCGMAGAGGATCCCACGTGAAAGGACATCCAGCCACGGCTGCCCAGCGAATTCTGAGCTGGTTCAGAGTGGAATGAGGCATACTCACCACGCTTCCGTGGCATTTTAAATGCTCTCTGCTGAGAAGCAAACACAAGTCTGCAGCAGTTCACACCAGCACAGAGCTCCTTTCAGTGTTAYGGAAGTCTGAATGCACAAATAACCTTTAACTGTCCTATTTTTTGTCTTTGGATAGCATAGCRTTATGGGATTCATATTTACCTGCACCTCATTTCTTTTGGCCTCTCTTGATGCACGGACACATACACAGAGTGTAGAGGAACAAGGTTCRTGCACCAGCAATGGGAACAGTAAAACTTCCTAGCGTTGTTTGCATTGGCACAACGGGTTTTGCTGACATTTTTGCATCATTCATAGTCTATGATGCATGAAATATTTAGGGTTATCACTAAACCGAAAGTTTATGGACTAAACCCAAAGTTCACTGAACACCCAGCAAGAACAGCTCCCAGCAAGAGGGACCAGACACTGTCTCAGGCTACCGAGTTAAAAATAATTCTCAACTTTCAGATTTCACAGATGGCCTTTAGGCTACAGTTCTGGTTTGAATAATGGGTGATTAGGACAGGACACTGCGGTATTGTGTCGTAAAGGCCATGGAGATGCTGCAGCAGGCAGGGAAAGAGCAGCTGGCATGCATGAAGGCGCAGATAGAATCATGGAATCATTTAGGTTGGAAAAGACCTTTAAGATCGTCGAGTCCAACCATAAACCTAACACTGCCAAGTCCACCAAGTCCAAGATGACCCACCTCCAGACTGGTGGCAGTCGCCAACTAAGGCAAAGAAGAACCTCTGCTTTGGTGTTTTGGCTTTAAGAAAGTTTGCACTAATGGAGGTTGGTAATTATAGGAACTGATATTAGGAGTGGAGCTAGGGTAATTGGAAACTTCTGCTTTCCTAGGTAGTATTTATAGGAGGCTTTATTGGTTGCTTTGATGAAGGTAAGGACTCGAACGCCTTTAAACAATAGAAAGTCTTACAACGCATTTATTATAAAGCAAAATTCCTTTCCAGCTTGACAAGAAGTATCTGGAGGTGCATGTTCAAGTGCTAGGGTGGTGTTGAGATGCGAGGAAGATCGCCGTTACGCAGCCGCACAGGCTCAAAGACTGCAGTATCTCAAGCCCAGCAGCTTCATCCTACCAAGCACTGCCCGGCAATGAAGTACTGCTCAGAGATGCCACCACGCACCAGTGCATGACCAAGGCTTCGTCGGTCATCTGTGCAAGAYGGCACCACGCTGATATGCCCTGGGCAGCTCTTCAGAGCATCTATCTGTGAATCTCGGTGGTGCCCAAGCAACCCCTGAAAACATGCTTAGTGTCTACTACAGCACACAATCTTTAACCTCATCCTAGGGCAATGGGGAACAAAGCAAAACAACTCTCATTTTAAAAAAATAACAATTGAAACAAATTAATTTGACGTATGTCCTAATCGAGACCAAGCTGCAGCTACCATTAGTAATTTGAAAATAAAAATTAAAAAGTTAGATTAAATATTGCATCTATTGCATCACGAGACTTTCCACTACAGACAGTGTCACAGAATAACATTGGTATGATCAAATATAAGAGGAAACTTTCAGAAGCTGCTTTCATACTGATAGGAAATGTTTAGTTGCTGAAATTTTCCAAAATTAAGACTTSTTGGTAAAAACTGTGTTTTGTGGGAAATGAAACAAGGGATTAATCTATTATTACATTCCAACTGCAAACAAAAACARGCTCAGAAAGGCCAGAAACACCCACAAAACAATCCACCCCACTCCCTGTGCCTCCTTAATCTTCCATGCCTCCAACCGGTACCACAGCTCGCAATGCCGTAAGTGACACCACTACACGGAGCTAACAGCGCTCAGTGCTTTTAAAGCGATTTCTTAATTTAACTTCCAATTTATGAAGGCATTTTACCATCCTTCAACTCTCATCTTCTCTGAGCAAACGCAGACCCCGCTTTGCAAAACGTTAAATAAATGGATGTCGCCAAATTATTAAAATTAAAGGCAAGTGCAGAGTTGGCCAAGCGAATCATGGCTGGAAACCAGCTTCCAAAATTCCCTTAGCAGCTTTCAGATGATTGTGGAAAGACGCCATCAGAGAAAATGCCGTGTCTGCAAGCATCGCCTCACCCTGGTATGTTTGGAAAGCTTATAGAAAGCCTGTGCCACGGGGAGCGGACTGTGTACAGATCATACATCATCCTGCTACCTTCTGGGGGATGGCCGAAGCCATTAATCAACGACAACGGTTGTCCTACTCCACCTTATCCATCTTGGCTTTATTTTTCTCTCTGACTTCCTAGTGACAGAAGCATCCTACGAAAATATTTGGAGATGCTTGTTCCTGGGGCTCACGGGCACGCACCACCTGCCACTGTTCCCTTCTTGCACGAAGATTTTAGGCAAAGGCTTACTTGAGCCCTGCGGTAACTCACAGCCTTCGCTAATCATGCATTTGATGGGAAATGTGAATTTCCAGCATCTTACCTGTAGATTTTCACCACTGTGCAGTGTGTTTGGCTGGCACTTTCTTGGATTGGACTTTTTAGTACCTWTTTAGGATAAAGATTGTGGCACACGTGAACTCTTGGCCAGGCACACCCAGGCTGGCTGACTTTCTGTTGGAAAGATTCATCGTGCATTTTACAAACACCAGATGCTCAATGATGGGAAAATAAAGCATACTTTCCAGTAAACAAAAGCAGATTTCATTTGTCTCTGAAGCATAAACAACACCAAAAAAAGTGAAAAAAAGTGCAAAACAGAACAGTACAAATCAGGCTCGTACGTATGCGTCGGGGGGAAAAAGTGCTGAAAGCAGCGGGAAATGCGTGTACCTGGAGACGGGTTAATGAGCTCCGCAGTGCAATTATGGTCTCGGGGGGCTGCAGCCTCCTTTCCCCCGCGCTGGGCTGGCCTGGGCGCAGGAGCCGGGCACCCCGTGGGTGCTGCCCTGTCTCTCAGGCACACCGCAGGTGAGCCGCGGACCTCTTGTTTTTCTTCCAGGTTGCAACTTGCAGGGGACAGAGAGCTCGTTTGGGAAGGAAGACAAGCCTGAAGGAGCTGATAGGGAACAAAAAAAAAAAAAAAAGTTAAACGAGTAGGGGCTTCCCCAGCAGCGGCTGGGGGAGTGGAAGTAATGCATGCTAGAGGAAATGCTTTGAGACTGCCTGAGATTTACTGCAGTCTTGGTCGGTTCTCATAGCCCAGAGCAAATATTTGAGCATCACACAGCRCAAGGCACAATCTTTTCTCTTCCTTGCTGCTGCAGGAAAGGGAACTCCGCATTAGATCTTGAGATAAGATTAATGAGTGTGAGTAATAAGGAAAATGTTGCAATGCCATTATATAAACCAAGGACAGACTCACCCATGAGCTCTTCTCCCCAGCCATACATGAAATTCAGTGAGAGGTGACCAGAAACCTGTCTACTCCGGAGAGATAACCGAGAGGGAACAAGTTAATAGCACGCAAAATCACGGCTGGAGTCTAGCAGCCCTTTAAACAATTCCACTTTGATTGTCCCAAGGTTTGCAGCTCAGACACACAGATCTCTCCCAGTGGATGATAAATCTCCTGTTCTTTCTAAGCTGCGGCACAGAGATGCTATCGCTGACCCACCACCCAGCAAGGTGGTGGGTACCAAGTTGGGGTGGCTACTCCACAAGCCTGGGGGGAGATGCACTGGGAGGCAGGAGGGAGCCACTTCTGATCTAGAGGAATATCGAGAGTGGAGATGTTAGAATTTCAAATCAGGGCTTGTTTTGCTTTGTTTTTAATCACCATCACCATAATTCCAAACCATTTGATTGTTTTCTTCCAATTTAGGAGAAACTCTCTTTTTGCCTTTAGAGGAAATGCTGGCACCAGCTCGGACAAACATCTCCCAAGCAAAAATAGCAGGAATCCTAAAAAAGGGAYTGTGCCCTTGACTGGAGATAACCACAGGGACTAAATCCTCTCGTACCCGAAATGCGCTTTCTACCACCTGAGCTAAAGAATGGGAATTGTCCAAGTGTTGCAGATGGAGCCCGCACATCTGCTAACCCCTAGGAAGAACAGAGCAACCATCAGAAATGCTTGCAGCTTAAGCTTGTAGGGAGTTTTCCAATGAAAAGCTAAGTTATGAGAATCAAAATATTCTGAGGAATTACACCGACTTCAGAGTACTTTCCTGCCAGGACAAACTGAGGAGCTACCTTTCCAGAGCTGGGTACAAAGTAAGGAGGAGCAGAAACGAGAGGTCTGAAGAGCCTTCTTCAGCCTGTTTTGAAGGACCAGGTGGAAAGCCAAGAGCTTTGGGCTGCTCTGACCAGCRGTGGGTGACAGCAGCCACCTTGCACTGGCACAAGCACCCCGAGGAAAGGGCAGGCCAGCACCGCCGTGAGGACACGCGAGCTTGTGACAGAGGATCTGGCAAGAGGAGAAGCTCCAGAGACAGGGCTCCTCTGCACATTCRCATCAGCGTACATTTTGATTTGGCTGCCATACCCCCCCTGAAAATTGTCCAGGGGTGGCAAGGCAGGAGTTGGCAATGGTGCAGGAAACCATGGCCCGGTCCCTGCCTGCTTGCCCGTAACCCCCTTGCAGGCAGCACGGTTCTCCGGCCCCCTCCAGTGGCTACAACACATGCAGAGGAGTCAGCTAAAGCCTCCGAGGGCCAGCAGGATTCAGGCTTTTCCAAATCCAGTCCCTGGGCTTTGCTGCATAGAGCGGTACTCCCCCTTCCCATGGCGAGGTAAATAATTAGGCAGACAGCCACGCTCTTGCACTGGAACATCTTTATTCAGCTACACATGGATCCAGGTCCACCACAGATACCTCCCATCTGCCCTCAGATCTCATCTTGCTGCTGTGCACCATCACTTTACGCCGGGCAAAAATCAACAGACCACTGATTAGCTCTAATTGAAGCGGGGACTCTGTCACCTCTACTCTGTCCTGGGCAGGTTCTTACACTGCTTTCTTTGATGGAACAGGAAGGGCTAAAGAGGTGCTGTACCTCAAAGGCTGGTTTTGGTGTAAAAAGTGCTTTACTTGACTTTGGGGATGGGAAAAAAAGAAAAAAAAAAAACACACGTCAACCCAACAGATGCTGTTCCTCTGCCTTTTGCAAAACTCCCAAAGAGCAGGAAATTGTATTTGGGTACCAGCATTTTGTGCTCTGGAAATCCCCTATAGCAACAAAGACAAGAAGAAAGCCCACATGAAAAAGACTGCTTTGGATCTGCTTTGCTTATTCCAGATCTGTTTTGGTTCTTTAACCATTTTCCAGATCTTGTTATCCTACCCCACCCAAGCTTACAGCAAGGCCATACAATGCACACTTTATATATTATGCACAAATACAATAGGCATTCTTCAATATAGRGGATGTACACTGCAGAAATGTTCAATTTCCCACCCATGACTTCACAATACGCATTTGYTACTCATGTTATCTGAGCATGCCCCATGGACAACATGGAAAAGAATATCTTTCCAAAAGAGAATGCTTTGCTACATAAGAGGAAATGGTGAAGTCCCAGTTAAGGCAAAAATAAATGCTGCTTATATAGTGTGAAGATAAATAATATGCACATATTACTCAGATTTCATTCTGGAAGATTGTTGTTTCTTGGGTTTAAAAGGAAGGAGACAGCCAGAGGATATAGGTTTTGGCCCTACAGGACAGGACACCAAGGTCTATGAATATCATGAATCTATTTTGAGATTCATTATTATCTCTCTACAATTACAATTCCAGATCTTCTAAGTCTGCCTATTAAACCACTTCACTTAGGCAAAGCTGGGTTTATGTGGCCTCAGCAACCAATGTCCATAGGGACAGCAGTCTTTGCACTTACAGCTTAATATTATGTGAGTTGTCCCCCTGAGTTGGACTCCCCTCAGGCCCTCAAGCCACAAGAAAGACCGTCCAGGTTTAACACCGAGACCTTTGCAGGAGGCACAGTCCCCCGGTTAAGATGGGAGTTGGATGGGTAGTCCAGGCAAAATGTCTCCTGCACTTCAAAGATTTGATTCTGCAAATGTCCAACTGATTGAGATACTTCAAGCTTGTTTGCTACTGGGTTGGGAGAACTGTCTTTTGACCGGTGGATCAGGGGCTGGAGATATCCATGGTCAGGGGAATCCTTTGGACTCCACATTGGTTGGATTTGAAGACCCATGTAGTCCTTCAAGCTTGAGGTCAAAAGAACTACCCATACATACAAAGTTCAGCACACTGTTGGAGCACCATGATCATCATATCTCAAATTATAAATAAAGAATGGTAAACTAACAGAGGTCAAAGTCCCCACCCCACCCCCCCCAGCATGGCTTGAGCTTACCAGTGGGACCTACAAAAGAATCATATCAGTACCAGGAATTGACTCTGTGCATGGGAAGAGGGTGCTCTTCGCAATTTCACCCACATGGGAGTTACGGTGCTGGGAGGGAGCACGGTTGCTAGACTGGTCAGGGTGCCACTGGCTGCTATCCGTAAGCGTGCTGTAGGACAGTGTCAGTCAAGGGCACAACAGTCAACAAATCAAATACTGAAGGCAGCTATAATGAAAATTGTAACAGGTCATCTGCAGAGGCTTTATTTTAATGAGATACTCGAGTTACATCAGGCACTGTGTTAATCATGCCCGTAACAACTAAATTCTCCGAATTTCTTTGGGCCACCCTCCATCATCCACACCGTGGCATTTCACCATAGCTCATTCCAGGTGGAGCCAGCTCTCCCCAGAGGAGCATATGCCTTCCACATTCACCCTACTACCTTCTCCCAAAAGGCACGAGTGTGCGACCGGTTTGCAAAACAAGTGAAAATCAAGGGTGAAAAAGCTGACCCAAAGAAGCTGTTGCCATGGCATTTTCTCAAGACAACCTCCCTCATTTTCTGCCTCTACACTGGAGCTAGAGAGTATGTTTGGCCCGCACTCCTGCAAAACATTACGGTTCCACCAGCAAGGTGACAAGAGGCTTTACAACCTGTTTGCATCTTTCAGGCATGTTAACACTTCTATAAAGCAAGCGCACAACTCTCAGGCAACATGCTCATGGGCTGCCCTGGCCTCCAGCATGGTGAAAACCTAAACCATCTGCAAGCCTGAAAAGGAAACGGTGCAAAACTGCTGCTTTCTCACCTTGAAAGCCTGCCTACGGCTACATATCCTTGCCATTATCTCTCACCTGATGAGGGTTTTGAAAGGATTCTTTGCTCTGGTATCTGAGCACTGAGTGTAACCACCCCACCATAGCCTGTTGTCAGCAGTGCAAATTTTGCCACCTTATCCTAAAATAAGTGAGCAGAGCAATGTAAGGGGCCAGCTGGATCTTCCAGGCCTGGCCATGGAACTGAAATAACAGGAAACAATCAGGGACTGCGTGTTTCCTGCCCTTCATCCTTCTGTGAAAGCATCTTGGAAAGGCACATGTTCTTCAGCAGATAATAAAACATACAAGAAAGTCCATTGTTGCTTATCGAACTCCACCCGAAACACATCCCATAGTGGGAGGACCAGAAACTGAACTGTGATTTTGCATTCATTTATGCCTCTGGGAAAAGAACATTTCGTAACTACTGTCAAGACGTATGGGGCAAGTCTATGGGGCAGCCTTGAGGATCTGCTCCTGTAGAGGCAGGATAACCAGGGCTGTCGGCCAAAGGCATTCGAAACCCAAATGYGAGGCAGCTTAAACAACCCCACTTCTCTGTTACAGCAGCGGGTCAAGGAGATGAGCGACCAGAACTAGATGCCATTCCCAGGAGGGGCTGTCTCACTGTCCTTGCCATCCCACGCTTAACTCAGCTCTCAACAACAGGTCCCTCGGCACTAATACCATACARTAAATAAATCCCCAACATCTTTAGGATCACATCTGGAAAAATACCCTTGCCAACTGCATGAGCATGGGAAGAACATCTGGCAAAGAAAAATTGTCCAAAAAAATCAACTTATAACACAGGGACTAGAAAGAACTTGAATCAGTAAAGTAAAAGCAAGTACCAATTATCACCTGAGTTTTTACCCAAGACCCTGAGCGGCCATCATCTCTGTCCTTCTAAAGTTGCTATTCTGACAATGTTTCCTATACAATGACTACCTCACTACCTTTAAGGAGCTGGCTGACCCTGGGATCCTGATGAAAGGCTGTCGACTCACTGCAGAATGACACTCTTCTGTGAGCTTGTGACATGAAGGTAAACAGCARTGTAGAGGCACTGGAAATCAAAGGAGCCCAGGCTGCTGGATGCAACATTGCATTTAGAAGCACATAACCTCCTAACTCTCCAAGAAAAGACAAAAAGTCCTTTCCTCTCCCTTTTCCACAATGCTGGTAGAAGCAGTATGCAAACAAAAAGACCTATTAAGTGGATCTGGGAGGGTTTTCTCTGGTCATACTGCCACCGTGGGATATGGAGTAAAAAGGTAGGTAGAAACTTCTATTTCTACGTGCTGTGCACTGTCAGCTACTTTACTGGGCCTTCAATAACATCATAAACACTGCAATATTGCAAGCAGGCAGTCTAGAGATCATTTTGGTGTCTTTTTCYTCATAATCACACAGATATGTTCACAGGCATTGCATCAACTACCATCCAGCACAACAACACAACAGTTTAATTTAGCAACCCCTCCACTGTCGCTCCTGGTCACTCTCAAGTATTCAAACCCATTTTACAGTGAACAGATTAATTTAGCCATTGCTTTTCCAAAAAGTACCCTAGAAATCTTTCAGGTTCACGTGCTGGCTTCATCTGAGTATCAGTCCTTGTCCCACCRCTGCAGTGGCGACGGAACCATAGGGAACACATCCCCACAAGAGGCTGTGTAGCTRTCGGTTTCCAGAGGTGAAACTACCTTTTCCTCTTCTCTTCACGTGTTCTCATTCGTGCTATGGCAGTGGTCATGAGGCTTGACCCAGTCCCAGAGAGTCGGGAAGAGGACCGGCCAGCCCCTGCCTTGTCCATCACAGTGCTGGAGGGAGAGCCAAGCTGCCACAGCAGATCCGGTGCTCTGTAGAAACGACTCAGACAGGATAGGATTACATATTCTGCTACTCTCCCATCTGGGCGATGGGGCCTCTACACGAAGAAAGCCAAGTCAGCAGCTACCTTGCAGCACGTAGAGACACGGATACAATTCTCCAAGTAACACACGGCACTGGACAGGAAACTTGATGCGTTTCACRCCAGAAGAGGACAGAAGAAAATGCAGCCACTTTTACAGCAGCAATCACAAACTCCATAGGGAAGAGAAAGGCCAGGTACTCATGGCAGAAAGAGAACAGTGCTGTTGTAAAACCCTTACAAGGCAAGGAGAGACCCCCTCGTACGCTATAGGAAGAGGAAAGGCTTAAGTACGGACACTTTCCCCACGCAGAAGTGCCACTGAGACCCAAGTTGTGTGTAACACAGAGCAGTAACAGAGGTAGAGTCATAACAAACAGACATATGCTAACTGCTATAGGATATAGTGTATTTGCTCATGTAACAGCCACACACGCTTATTGGCCTCATCGCCCAACCAGTTGCAAACAAGAGATCACCAGTTAGAGAACCAGTAGCTTAAGAACAGACACACAAAATCACTGCACCCTAAATTTGGAGGGGAAAATCACAGGGGCAGGGAATTATGTGCAATCCATGAGCAATACAGTATTTCACTGTGGGGAAGGGTTAGGATCGGCACCTGGCTTTATCAGCGCACTCATTTACCAAATCAAACTGTCCCGAAAAGCAGCCAGTTGCCCTTTAACTGTGTTCGTGAAGTAAAAATTGTTTAATGGGGTCTGGGATTGGAAGGATATGGATCAGATCCAGACGAGATTTGCCAAGTATTCTTCGTACAGCTATGCGGCAGAGAGACAAGAGGCTCCGGGTGCGGCCTGCAATAAAGAAAGCAGAGAAAAACTATTGAGGGACAGAGAGAGGAAGAGAGAGGGATAACAGCGTGTAAATTGTGCTGAGCTCTGGCTGGCAGCTGAGGAGCCATTTACCCCTTCCCAACGCCGAGGCCATGTCCTGCACAGCAACACAAAGGCAGCGCAGGAGAGCTGAGCATGGACAAATCCTCCCTGTGAGGAGGCCAAACCTTTTGGCCAAAGACTTGGAGCAACGTCAGCTGCCACACGGGCAGTCCGGAGGCTGCACAGGGTTGTGACCATGGAGCCAGTCCCTGCATGAGAGTTCAAGAGATCAYGGCTGAACCCACATCAGGGGAGGCTGTGAGCAGCTTTATACTAATCAGATCATTTTAAAATTATGTGGACTTTATTTTTGCTCTAAACCACCCCCTGGGAATCAACAGCATTGACAGCCAACTCGGGCTTTATCCCAACTTTCTTTTGAGGGCTTCTTTTGAGTTCATGGAGAGCTCTTCCAGCACAGGGACAAGAAGATGGTGGTGTCTACGCTGATTCAGGAACTGGACCTCCAAGGCACCACTCCATTATCCTGCATGCTCTACCTGAGGAGTCCCATTTGCCTCTTAAACCCAGGCTTAATGGAAACCACCTGCGCCTCTCCTCAGAAAAAGTCCAGGCAGGTTTAAAAACCAGGCATCTACAAAGCTGAATAACTTTGGGGTGGGGGCTGGGGGTTATATCCCACATCCTGAATCCCTTTCAAATCTCTCTGGAGTTCAAGAGGGAAACCCCACTTCTGACCCTGGTGCAAAGCCCTGGCCTTCACCAGCTGAGCCTGGTGGTTTTATGAGGTGCGGCCCTTGCTGGAACATGGGTGCGCACTGTATTGATGTTGCTTTTGTTATAAAAAAAAAAGAAATAGCAGGTAAATTTAGGCACATTCAGGTCTGAGTTTCTGGTTTACTTCTTTTGTAATTCATTTGCTTCCCAGAGGATGTTAAAATCAAAAAGCCAGCTTTTTCCCACCTTCCACCACCATCTGAGCTCCCTCCTGCCACGTGCTACCATCATTTGTGACTACTTCCCAAGTAGCCTGTCCACATACAATTACCCCTTGGGTCCCTCCCTGGGCCCCCCTGCAGAGCACAAGGTCACTCAAGAACAGTGAGGGTACRTCTGCATGGCTTTGGAGAGCTGGTTTTCGCTGGATATGCCATAACCTGCCTGTGGTTTGCAGACGCAAAGCCCAGCTGTGATAGGACCCCGCTGCCTAAACCTTGCCTCAGGCTGCCGAGGACATGGTTAGGCAATGGAAAAGAACTGGGAGAAAGATAAAAAAGGTAAAGTTACAGACAGAAGGTGGGCTGCTGAGATAGGATTTTTGGTAGCTGAAGAACTCCAGAGGGAAAACACCACGTGAACGTACAAAATGCAACAGGAGAAAAACAGGGAGTCTAGCTGGCGGCTTATGGGGAAGCCATTGGGTTGAGTCATCAGTGTTGACAGAGCCGGAGGCAGGCAGCAGCTCGGCAACGCTGAGGATCCGTGCCAGGGAGCCGCGGAGGCCAGCCCCACAGTCCTCTCCTGCCTGGTGCCTGCCTGGCCAGCAACAGCTCTTTGGGAGCCAYATCAGGGGTGGTGAAGTCATTAACGCTTAGCTTAACAGCTTGTTAAATCCCAGTTATCTTTTTGTGTGTGTTTGAACTGCTTTACACTTTTAAGTTAGGTATAACCTGTTTACATGATCTTTTTGCACTTGGCTGAAGGCACTGGAACAGACAGACCCAAAAGAGGATGGTAACACCCACCCTACCACCTTAACAGCTCCTAACTACCAAGTAAACTCTCCAAAGAGTTCTCCGGAATCCAGATTTAGATAAAACCAGCGCCACTTCAGTAAGTCAAAGCTACTTACCCCTTGCTTCTTTGAACACCTGCAGAGCCTCAGGGTTGACTTTGACCCTTCCTGTGGATTCAACTCCCAAGGCCTCCACTTTCACCAGGTTCAGATTGGCTCCAAAGTCAATCAAGAGGTGGACGAACGCTGCGTCACAGCCATGCCGCAGGACAGCGTCCATCACACACACCGGGGAGCCCCGGGAGAAGCCTTGGATGTTGATGGGCCCGCAGCAGTTAAAATCCGGGTTGGCTCCTGCCTGGAGCAGCAGCCGGAAGCACTGGAGGTTGTGGTAGGCAGCGCTGATGTACAGCGGGCAGACCACCAGCGTGGTGAGGGGCCGCAGGGAGAGGTTGGGGACCCGGGAAGGGAGGTGGTGATTCACATCCACGTCTGCACCGTACCTRGGTGGGGAAGAGAGAAGAGGAGAGGTTTGGAAACAAGGGCAACAGTGCCGCGACTGCACCCCAAGGTGACAAAATGGCAGGGGATRAGGCTGAAGGACACCCGGAGGGTGAGCACCCTGCCTGTCTTTGGTAACTCTGGGGCTCACCACCCAAGAACTGCCCATACCTACCCTCAGAGGGGTCTGGCAGGGCTTCTGAGCAGGGATGCCATATCCAGCACGGTCTGATCTTCAAGAAGCAAAGCTGTTTCTCTACCTGCAACAGCCCAGGCTCGGGAGAAGAACAGCTGAGGAACATCTTTSCTTGCCCTCCTGAAGGATGTGCCAAGCATGGTCTTGGCACACGGGACGGCTCAGCCCTGAGCCAGCACCACGTAATGTTGGATGCTAATGAGCCGGCTGGGGAGCGGGGATTTTTCCAAATGACTCAGTTGAAGATATGCAGTGAAATAACTTCCCCACCAGGATAAAACAGGCCAAAAAGCAATACAGGCAATCGATCTGACTGTCACAGACAGCAGGGAAATGGAAAGAGAAATCTGTGCTCAACAGCGAAACATGTATGACAAAATCCTGCTCCCGAAGGAGCTGGGGTGGTTGAAATCCCATCAGAAATCCCATCAGGGAGTCACAAAGGGGCCTTTTCCCTAGTATTCAGCTCAGCTGAAGGGATGTACCCGCCAACTCTCAGCACGTAGGAAACTGGAAAAACACAAAATAATTGCATCAGACCTTCCGCTCTCCCCATCCATCCTGCACAGCTCCATTCACAGGTTATATATTATACTAGATACCACACGAGAGATTACAGTTCACTGGCCAGCACTCCAGGCACTGAAGGGGAGACCTCAACGAGCTGCTGCAGCAAACCTCTCAAGCCTTCTGCAACCGGCTCCTGCCTCACTCTACCCCACAGAGAAACCCGTACCTCACATCTTCGCCGCTCGGTGCCATGGTGTCCCAAGTGCTCCATAAGCCCTGCGGCCAGAGCAAAGTGGGCTCGGGCTTGCTGTGGCGTAGAGAAGGCAYGCGAGCAGGTAAAGCCCTGCTCAATGGACATCAGCATCATCATCAAACAGAAGCAGCGCCCGCAGCATACTTCGTTTTGGGAAGCACAGATGGCACTAAGTTGTGAACAAGCAGAAAACAAGGCTTATTGGCTTTGGTTCTTTTCATTTTTTTTTGGAGGAAGTGAACAATGCGGCCAAATAAATGGGAGCAAAAAGGCCAACCGTGGCTCTCTGGAAAAGCATGGAATTTGAAAAACGGCAATGCTGCAGAAAGAAGAGACGGCAGAAATAAGCACTTATTTCCCCCAGGCTGGGTAACACCCAAGCAGTGGGGACACTAACTCCATCTACTTCACATGCAGCTTGGACGGGAACAAGGAAGAAGACAACGCAATCCCCTAAGGAGTAGCTGGTTTTAATTGCAGCATTGCAGATCAAGCAAAGCCTTGTCCCTTCTCCCCACAGAGGGATAAACGGTTCCTTCACCCGCCAGTCCCCCTCCCAAAATTGCAGACTGAGCATTCAGAGAACTAGATTCTTCTATCTTCCTAGATAGCATTATATTCCTTTCTGCAGTTAATAAAACAAATAAGGAAACCACCTGGGGACAAATTCTGCCTCAAGGCAAGCACAGCTCTCGCTGAACCCAGTAGGGGCTGGTCCCTATCCAGCAAATACTTAACCAAATGCTTCAATTCTGAGGATGGGAACAGTCTCATTTAAATTAAGCACACTGTTGTGGTTTAACCCCAGCTGGCAACTAAGCACCACAGCGGCTCGCTCACTCCCCCCCCCCATCAGTGGGATGGGGGAGAGAATCAGAAGAGTAAAAGTGAGAACACTTATGGATTGAGATAAGAACAGTTTAATAATTGAAATAAAATAATATTATAATAATAGTAATAGTAGTAGTAGTAGTAGTAATAATAATAATAATAATAATAATAAATTGTAACGAAACGGAAAATAACAAAAAGAGAGAGAAATAAACCCCAAGAAATATAAGTGATGGAAATGAAAAACAACTGCTCACCACCAAGTGACCGACGTCCAGCCTGTCCCCGAGCAGCGGCCCCCCAGCCAGCTTTCCCCTCATTTATATACTGAGTGTGACATCATACGGTATGGAATATCCCTTTGGTCAGCTGGGGTCAGCTGTCCTGGYTGTGCCCCCTCCCAGCTTCTTGTGCACCTCCAGCCTTCTCAGTCGGTAAAACACGAGAAGCGGGAAAGTCGTTGTCTTAGTGTAAGCACTACTTAGCAACAACTAAAACATCAGTGTGTTATCAACATGATTCTCATACTAAATCCAAAACACAGCACTATACCAACTACTAGGTAGAAAATTAACTCTATCCCAGCCGAAACCAGGACACGCACACAGAACAAGGGCCGAGGAAACTTGTCTAAGAGCTGCAAATGGCATGCAGTGTATTTTTAACCCAACGCACAAGATCTTCCAAGCATGAACATCTTGGCCGAGATCTCAGGAGACCTGTGGGGTGGAGAAATGCAGCAAAAGCACCSAGCTAGGCAGTAACAACACTGCTGAGTGCAAGCCGGTCCTCGCACCAGCCACAGGACYGAGCTTCATTTCCCAGGGCAGGCAGCTGGCCCAGGGATCACTGGACACTAAGGGGACATTCCCATCTTTTGGGGACTTCCACAGCACTTTGCCGAATCTGCATCGCTTCACCTATGTTGGAGCACAGAAGGCTAAATAAGAAAAGGTGTCTGTTCTCCACAGGCAATCGCACATATTCCCTGTAGATAAACCTCTTAAAATCAGACTACACAAGCATTTGGATAGTCATCTGTGCTGCTGTGGGACTTTCGTAGGGCTGTTGCATGGCCACTGGTCCTGACCAGAGAGCACGTACCCTTTCATTTCAGTCCTTTTTTTTCATTATTGTCATCAAAATTCTCGGTGGAAACCCCCAATACAAAGCAAGATACAAAATTCTGCTTTTATCACAGCTAGGCACGCACCCGAGGCATTGGGGTGATTTGTCAGACCTCTTTTTCACCGTTTTTAGTGTGGCAAAAGGATCCTCTTGTCCTTAATACACTGGGTCAGCCCTCAGTTACACTGCAAGTATAACGCAACAGTCTGCTCCCRTTGCAGCACAATCACATCACAAGCTGTTAGGAAAGTAATCCATAGCCTGGCAATATAACCATAAATATTTCCGCCAGCCATCTTATAAAAAGGATCGCCATTCCATAGCCATGTGTGTATTTACTATTAATGGATACAATTTCACCTACTGCTGGCTTAGCTGGTTCAGCAATTGTGGTAGGATTCAGGAATCCTGATTGTGCTACCATATGATCAAAAAAAAATAATGAACCAGGTGATGTTTAGACACCTGCAGGAAGCCTGACCTGTGTTGGGCTTTCTTTTCAGGACACTGAGGCTCTCTCAAGTTGAATATGCTGAAATATTTCCTTATATCTCAGTAAACGTRTCTTCCTCATTGCATTCCCCCTGCCAAATCCTTTAAATCAATATTTTAAAAATCTCTGAGTGAGCTTTGCAACATAAGACTGCATTTTAAAGTAAGCAACTCTGAACAGATCTGTGGAATCCGTACTCGGAGATATTTGAAATTTTGGGCAATCTGACAATTTGGTATTAGCTTAGCAGCCTTGGGAGAGACATTGTCTAATAAAAAGATATTGGACAAACTCCAGTTAATTTTTAATCCTGAAAGTTTTCCAAAATCTTGCTTTTAATATTGCTGGCAAGGTATCCCAAGGAGTAGACACATAAATCAATGCATCAGTTTTCCATGTGCTGCTGAAATACCATTTGCTACATTTCACCCTGCCTTAGCGGATGTATCAGGGGAGATTCTCAGGAATGCAGCATGTGAGCTGAACCCTGCACCAACAAGCACGTGGCGATGGGGACATCCTTCTCTCAGCTTGCTGAGAAAGGAGCAAGGAGGGGGCACTGCGTCCCCTTCTTTCTACTTGCCAGCTTCCTTAAAGCTGCACGTGTATGAAAATTAACTTCCCCACGAGCAAAAAGGAAAGGAGAAAATCCCCAAGTATTTTGAAAATTTTCTATTCAAATCCTTTTCGTTGTTATTTTCTAGCATTTGCAGTCACTGAAGGGATTCCTTGGAGAGTGTTTCTGTGTGAATCCAAATAAACTTTCTTCTCTTTTACTATTTCTTTCTACAACCTATGTTTTCCCCTTATGATCCCTTACTATTTGGTGTCAATAGTTGCTCAGCATGGTCACTTATACAAAAAGCTTCCAATTTAGAAGAAAAGAAGTATCACAGCACGCCACAGAGGAAGAAACTCAAGTGTGCACAGCCTACTGCTAGACCTTGAGCCCACTCACTGCTGGTGCTGCAGAGGAAGTTTCCTGAGGGATAGGAGGTCACCAGCCACCCACCACCCAGCTAAGGTTACTGTTCATCACCTCATAGTCATGGCCGTCACCCCTGCCCCAGAGATGCCACCCCTTTGATGGAGCTGTGCATCAGGTATCCGGCAAGGGGAGTCTGAATCAGATGCCACGGAGGGTGTCCTAGTGACGGGCAAACACCAGGCAGCCAAGAGCAGACAGTGCCAGCAACCAGCATCTCTCCTCTCAATGACAGAAAATGGTCAGAGCAGCAGAGCTACACAAAGGAGAGATGTGTTTCCAATTTTTGGTCCACTGGGGGATCCACTCATAGGTTCAGCTGGGGGCATGGAGCTGGCAGTCAAGATGGGGGGGGGGAATACACTTTGCAAGATTTGGCTCTGACTGAATAGTGGATGGTGGGCTCAGAAACGGAGACTCCTCTCTTGGGCTCTGTCTTAGAAGAACAGTCATGGGAGTCACACAGCAGGGCACAGACCTGTTGCCAGGGCCAAGYGATGGAGAAGATAAGGATGTCCCTTTGGGCACCTCTCCGCCCTCTCTCCTGTCCATCTCTTGGCCAGCTTCACTAGGCCTGTGGAGGCACTGTGCATGCGAGGAGGGAACGGGATGCTCCGAGTCCCATGGGCGAAAGATCCCAAGGGAAGAAGAGAGGGAGGTAGAGCCACCCATCTCCCCACCAGGACCATCTCCAGCCTGCACCCGAGCTCTCACCTGATCAGCTCCCGGAGGATGTCTGCCCGGCCCACGCGTGCCGCGTGGTAGACAGGGGTGCTGCGGTGGTGCCGGCTGCCATTGGGGTCAGCCCCAGCTTCCAGGAGGATCTTGGCACACTCGAGGTGCCCGTTGACCACAGCCACGTAGAGGGCGGTCTGCCCCTTCACGTCCACCAAGTCGATCTCGGCCCCTTTGCGGAGGAGAAAGTCGACGCAGGGGCCGTGGCCGGCGGTGGCGGCGATGCGCAGCGGCGTGCAGGGCAGCCAGCCGCAGCACCACACCGACTTCTCGTTGATCCGGCTGGCATCAGAGGGGAGAAGAGCTGGGTCAGAGAAGCCCTCCTGCCACCTTGCGCTACCCCACCTCCCCCAGCCCTGGAGGAGGATACTGGGAGAGCCCAACCAGCTCCCTTGAAGTTTTCCTCCCCATTTTTGGCACTTTATAGCAGCCCTGAAAAGCTCCTGYCAATAACCTGACTATGCGCTGCACGTAAGTAGCCAGAGACTATGGCAGGYACCGGAGCAGCGCCTGGAAGATGGGCGTTATTGCAGCTCTGCTGTGTYGGGAGCTGCACATATGCACAGTGAGGGACAAACCCTGCCTCAAAACTCAGCCAAAACTACCAATAAAAAAAATAAAATACTCCCTTTTTACAGGGAGATGTCCCAAATCCGAAGTGACCAAACTGGGGACGACAACCATTTAATTCAAGCTGCTCCAAAAARGGTAGAAGGTTGTCAAAGCAGCAAGGAAACAGCAAGAGGACACGGGAGGAGGGGAGCAATGTACAGAAATGCAGGTGTACATCCGCATCATACCGCTGGCAAGATCCACACTCAGCCAGGCACCATGGGATGACATAAACACAAATCCAGGGAAACTCAGCCCTGCCAGCAAGGAGTAAGCTTGGGAGGTGCAGCCATTCTGCACTGAACAGCGTAAGTAGGCCATTAGCATCCTTGTTGGATGGCTGTACTGGCATAAGAGCCTCTTCCAATTTATAGAAGAGATGGCTCTGGCTGGCGGCTGCTTAGATCCCCTCTGAAATCACCTGTATTAGTTATCATGCTCATCCAGATCTCAGGCTAGCCCTGCTCATCTCACAAACTTCCAGATCTCACTCCCAAATTCTCTGCAAATCACTGCGGGTACCATTTTAGCAGGAACACGCAAAGAGGAAGGGATTTCTTTAAGGCCAACGTAGGCTGGCGAAAGCTCTCCTTAACCAGCGCAGCAGTGSATTTGCTCTTCTAGCTCACTCCACGCAGGCCCACGTAACAGGTACAGGACAAAGCAGTTTTTATACAGTGCATTTACAGAGCTTGCTAGGAGAGCAATGCCACAATTTTTTTTTCAACCATGTTTTAGGAGTAGTATAGATGCCACATCAAGCCCTCAGCTGTCAAGTCTTATGATAAAAGTGCTCCCTTTAACCTTGGAGGTTCGGGGATCTCCATCCCATACCTACTCCCCAAATTCAAAGAAGTTCACTTCTCTGTTCACTTCTTCACCTGTGTGATGGTGCTGCAGGTCCAGCCCTCCTCCTCCCGCCAAACTTTGCTTTTTCCTGCAAGGAAGGAYGCCTGGCCCTGCTGCCACAGGGTTCCCACACAGCATGGGACAAAAATAAGGCAAAAAATCTCAGACCAAGGGACCTGAGAGCCCCAGCTGCCCAGGTGGCAGAAAGAGGGGCTGGCTCATTCTCATTTTTGCTGAAAGGACACTTTTTTTGAGGCTGGGAGACATTTTGCACTCTAAGCAGTTTTCTCCACGGTGCAGGAAAATGAATTAACTATCCCCACGGTCACAGACTTAGCACTGGGCAGATATTGTAACATAGGGTGTTTCAGGTTTATATTCGATTGTAATCCCTTTTGTATGTTTTTCCCATTATACGTAGGCTCCTATTTTCATGGTATTACATTTCTACCCCGATCCGAAAAGAGCTCGTGCGTGGCCGCCGCACGCTCGCGAACTGGCTTGAGATTCGCCTTCTGGCAGGCCACGGGGGACGATTTCGGGGGGCGAGCAGCGCATCCTCCCACCCTGACACCTCTCCTGCAAAAAAACGGAGCGGGATGGGGTCTCCCAAAGGCGCAGGCTGCGGGGAGATGGGCGCGGGGCGAGCAGCCCCAGGGAGCCATTAGCCGCAACCGTTTAAGCGGGACCGCGGTCCCCGTGAGGGGAGGTGAGGGTGCGGGCAGGGCGGGGTGTGCGAAGCCCCCCTCCCCTCACCTTTGGAAGCTCTCCTCTTGCAGCAAGCTCTTGAGGGTGGGCAGGTCCCCCACGTAGGCCGCGTCGTGCAGCCGGGTGTCCTCGCAGTGCTCGATGGGGTGGTCGCAAAACTGCTCCCGCAGCCACTCCTTCAGGTTACGACCTGCGCTGGAGAGAGAGAGGAGGGAAGCCGGGCTGAGCCCTGGGCAGAGGCTGCCCGGGGCGGGGGGGGCTGTCCCATCCCCTCCCGCCACAAGGCGAGCCCGAAAGGAGCCCCAGGGATGGCGGCGGGCCCAGAGCGGGCAGCGCCGCTCCCCCCCCCCCGCCACGTTACCTGCCTGCCCGCCTGAGGCGGCGGGCGGGTCCCCGCCGCCGGGGGGGCCGCCCTCCGCCATTCGCCCCTCGTACCGCCGGGCCGGCTCGGCCTCCCTCCCCGCCGGCAGCGTTCCCCCGCCGGCCGCCCTCCCTCACTCCCTCCCCGGGCCGGCCTGATTGGTGCCTGCCGGCCCGGCGGCTTCCTGCCTCCGCGTTAAGGTGGTTTTTCCCGGCGGGAGGAGGGAGGTTCGCCTCCGCTCCGGCAGCCAGGAGCAACGCCGCAGCCATTCCTCCTTCAGACCCGCCCCGCCGCGGCACCTCAGCGGGAGGCAGGCGGGGGCGGCCCGGCCCGGCTCGGCTCTCCCGGGCCGGAGCCCTTACCCCGGCAGAGCTCGGTGGCTGGTAAAGGGGCCTGGGAGCTCCTTCTTCCAGAAACGGGCAAAAATGAGGCCGATAATTAAGTGTCTGCACTCCCTGGAGCAGCCTCACGGCCGCCGGCTACACCTCTGTAGGAGGGATACCAAGTGCCTGAAAGCTGGTAGAGCGGACAGTTTGGCTTTTCTTAGGCTRGACAGGGTTTCCCGCAGCTGCAGAGAAGGTTTTATGTGATCACATTCTCCTATTTTTTCCCTGCAGYACGGCTCCCGGGGGGTCTTTCGTCAGGTTGCCACAAGCCTGAGGGAGAAAACAGCCCATGTGAGGGTGGACAGAGCTGCGGCGGGCTGGGAGCAAGCAGAAAGGCAAGGTGGTCATGAAAATGCCGCCGAGAAACAGCCAGGCCTGCAGGGTCCGAGCAAAAAGCCGCTGCTTTGCTTAAACCCCACCAGGCAGCCTCAAATACAGCGCCCAAAGCTGCACCCTCAAAAAAGAAGTAGAGGACTCGTTAGGTGCCCGCAACGCTTCGGGAGYGCAAAAGGAGGGGAAGGTGTATGGAAAGATGCACGCACACGCAGAAGGTCTGCAAGGAAAGCGGTTCGTGCCGAACCCGACCTCCTCCCAGGGCAATGCTCCCGCGCGAGCTGCCGGAGCAGCTCGTCGTGTTGGTGCCCTGGCGCAGAGCGGCTCTCCGAGTGTTTGCAACACACCCTCGGCTTCTGAGTGCACGTTTTTTGAGTCCCCGGTGCCAGAGGGGAATGGTGGTAATCCATCTAGCTTTCCTGCAGCTCCATTCCTGCTGCTCCGTGGCAGGATATCAGTCCACAGACGCCAGACTCTGGTTGCAAACACGGTTTCCTGTAACTTATTATTTGGGCTCGAGCAATCCAGAGGAGAGAGGCGCGATCTGCAAATAGAACCCATTAGCCTTGCCTGGTGGAAAATCAAAAGGGGAATGGAATCGATGGGATTTTCAGAAGCCATCGGTGCTGGCTAGCACTGCCACCTTCCCCTGCCTGCAGTCCTTATGCCATTAGATGAGGTAGACCTGCGGCCAAGAAACGTCCCCTGGAATGAATTGGCTGCCGGTCTGGAAAYCTGACTCAATGTCTGTTTGGCCCTCCTTGAGTCAAAGGGACCAGACAAYGGGGCTAGGTGGAGCTCCAGCCCTYRGCTTGGTCGGCCCGTGCTCCCCCGTGGTTGTGAAAGGCTTTCTAGGATTGGGATGGGCTCCGGCAGAACTTTCTGAGGTGGGCTTGCCCCAGGGCTGGCAGCTCTTTGGGAGATGCCTTTGCTGAGTTTGCAAGCRTCCTGACGAAGCAGACCTACTACCCTCCAGTGGGCTCCTCCACATTCTTTCCTTGGTTTCTAACCCCAATCTACAACTGCATCCAGCTACAGAGGCTCTGTGTGACCCCTCTGTGTCTGCTCACAGGCAGGGAAGCAGCCATATACATCTCAGTTCCCTGTTGCTGTGCCTGATGATAGCGCAAGACAGACCAGACCAGCTTTCTAGTTGTGCATCATCTGCAGCCTGTACAGATTTAATGGGACTAGATTTAATGAGCTCCTCCAGCTGCAAAGCGTTGTGTTGGACTGCTGGCCAGCAGTGAGGTCTTGTCCAGAGGAAAAAGGCATGTTAGTCCGTGGGCTTTCATACACAYGGCCCCTGACCAAAAGCCATAATGCCTGCGTGCACAAGGGGATAGTTACTGCAAGGGACAGAAACCTGTGTACTTTAGTGCCTTCYGAGCAAGAATGCAATGCCAGTTTTCAAAGCTCTTAGGAACAGGCCACTCCTGCTCAGCACAATTTTTCTTTGAAATAGRTTTGTTTACTCACTCTGTGTCATTCGGAGCTGACTCTTCTCTCTTCTCCCATGGGTAAAGTGCAGACAGGCAAGAAAGGGGAGCAGAGGACACGGCAGTGTTTACTTAGCAGTATGGTAGTTGTCCCCGTGGACAAAGCAGAGCCCCAGAGAGGAACGAAGTGGTAAACAGGACAGACGAAGCTGGAACACCAGTGTCTGGATTGCTCATGATTCGAGGTTCATTCAGTTSTTCTTGCAGCAAATGCCTCCGTTTAACCACTCTCTCCTCTCTCACCCACATATTTATATGTATTTATGTACTTACAGACATGCTGCAAGGAAAGGCAGAAAGTTTTTACATACCATATCCCATTGTACTTTCTAGCAGAAGTTTATCATCTCCTGAACTGGGCTTTTTTTCTCTTTTTTTTTTTTTTTTGTTTTTTTGTTTTCCTTAAATGCACATGAAAACCAACCCATCCCAAGTTGACCTAACGAGTTCCTGTGCAGGGGTGGTGGAAAGGGAGTGACTGTGATTGCTGTCTCAGCCTTGGAGATGGCCAGCACTGGAAATCCATAGGTGTTTAAGAGAAATCCCATGGAGAAATGATGTAAATCTGTATAACTCTCAGTGAGTGCAATGGGAAATGTAAATTTGCAAACAGGTTAATATTTGGCCGAGACCTAGGAAATTTCTCCAAGTCTGGGGAAATAATTTTATGTCCAGCATACCTGACTGCTCCTACCAGACATATCTCTTACAAGTTGAGGGCATTGGCTGTGGGCCATCCTTAGCTGCTGTTCCAGCCTGCCCCACCAGGAGGTTGGACTAGATGACCTTCTGAGGTTCCTTTCAGCCTGAATTATCCCATAATCCTAATAATAATCAGCCAGTGCTTCCTGTAACTGGAACAGTGCTGAAGTCCATGGACTGTTTCTAAAGACTGCAGAAGTTGCTGCTTGTTTGAGGTACACCGGGCAGATCCTCCACTGGCACAAGACAGCCAGTGGAATCAGGATCTGTTGGCTCACTGTCTTGGAGCACATCATTACTTCTAGAAACCTGTCCTGTCCAGGCCCACCACCAGAAGGGACAAGCAGCCAGGGCAGGTGGGCACACTTGGCCCCTCTTCCCTCCATGGCCAGCAGTTCATTGTCTGTGGGTGGCCTTTCGGACTGCTGCACTGATCCCAGCCCACTTGAAAACCAATCCACCCAGCAATTGGGGCCTGTGACTCTCTCAAAGACAGCTTCCAGTATCTAAAAATAGCCAGTAACCTAACACAGCCAACACACACTGACTCGCTCATTAGGCAAGACCTTTTCTCCAGCTCCTAACACTGAAGTAATGAAAAAGAAAAAAGAAAAAAAGCAAGGAAACTCCTTCTGATTCTCCAGAGGAGCCCTCAGCCATGGGCAGCTCGCTCAACCACCCCACCACGTTTACTAACATTTCCCACTGCCTCTCCTGAGCAGACACATCCTCCCACTTGCCATCCTCTCCCAACCACGCTCCTCATTCTCCAAGCGAAACTGGGAGTTCACCCATCCTGGCCCCATCGCGCTTCTGAAAACAGGGTGCTGGATCCCCATCAAGCACCACTCAGATCAGAAAGGAATCAGCCCATCTGTTGGGGCACTGCTAGAGAGTCCCTGCCCCGCAGGACCTGGGCACGTGTCCTTCAACCTGCTCCTTTCTGCACAGCCCACCTTCCCGTGTCCCTTGCCACCAGCCCCCCCAGCCTAGGTGGTCTCCCTTCTGCAGGGTGGCAGCCCCTGGGAGCACCATGCACTTGTAAAGCTAATAACACAGGGCGGGGACATACAAAGACCCGTGGCTTAACCCTTCTTTCTGCACTCTGTCACTGGGATTATTGCAAACGCGAGTTTCCAGTTTCAGGGCTGTGAAAGCCCCCTCTGTGGACCTAGAAGGTCTGTCTCACCTGAACATGTTGGAGGAGAAAAGAGGGGGCAGGGGTGAACTCCTATTAACCCAYTGCTTTTGCTTCCTGGAATTAAGCCAGTGGTTGCATGTAGTGCCAGTCTGCACAGCGCAAGACTGAGAAGAGAAATGCATCTCCTCATTTCTGGATTAGCAAGGACGTCTTGGGAGTCTTGCAGCCAGGCAGGGCACTCTCTTCTTTGCTTGAAAAGGACAATTATTTATACCTGGTGCTAAAACAAGTGGTTAGCCCCACCACCACCACCACCACCTCCAACGCCCTTTCCAGAGGCACCACCTTTTAAATCCCTCAAGGTTCCTCCCAGACCTGCCACGCAGCAGAAGAAAGCTGCATTATGAAATACTTAGCAGTTGTAACTGCTTCGGTGCCAGAGTAAGCTGTGAAAGAGACAGAAAGACAGGAAGATAGGAAGAAAGGAAGAGAGAAAGAAAGAAAGGAAGGAAAGAAGGAAGGAAGAAAAAGAAAGAAAGAAAAAGAAAGAAAGAGAAAGGAAGGAAGGAA
>JASVER010000156.1:920973-939749 GCA_030449065.1 Oceanodroma leucorhoa | reverse complement strand
AGAAAGAAAGAAAGAAAGAAAGAAAGAAAGAAAGAAAGAAAGAAAGAAAGAAAGAAAGAAAGAAAGAAAGAAAGAAAGAAAGAAAGAAAGAAAGAGAAAGAAAAAGAAAGAAAAGAAAAGAAAATGCCGTAACCATAACTGTAATTCACGCTTAGCTCAGTCTATAAAACTTCTCCCTTCCTGGATCTAAGCCAACAGCTTGAATTTTTAGTGAACTCTAAAGTTAAGTTGCCCTGGTGATAAATGCATCTGTGGGGAAAGAGGGGGGGAAAAATCCCCCGTCCCCCCATTCTTAGCACAGCTCAACATTTTTCTGCGGAATTTGTATAGTTTCTACAATGAACATGAACACAAACATTAACAAGGGGCTGCAACAGAAAACAAGAATGATAGATGGGAGGAGAACTTAATTCCAGCATCCGGGACTGTCATTAGGACTGGGGCTGTACTGACAAAGCTGACAACAGATAGGTTGCTTGGAGTCCAGTAAGTTAATTACGCTGCAAATGTGCCTTGACGTGCCTAARCATGACTGTCTTGAGGGAAAAGAGGCAGGGCTGATGCATCAGCTAGCTGTATTTTGACCTTCCATCACGTGTCCAGGACTTTGCTCCTTCAATCCTGACCATGAGAAAGTGGAGGACATGGAGTGGAGGTTATACTGTAACACCACAGAAAGGCAGAGACTAGAAAATCCCACCCATCTGTCATCTTCAGCATGGCACAAAATGAGACAGAGATGAACAGTAACCCTGCTGCTCCCAGCAGACTGGTACAATCAGTCCTGCAAGTCAGGAAAGAGTGTTAAAATCGAGTAAAGAACCACCAGGATAAACACAGATAAAATTGGTAGCCTGGATGTGGGTGCTGGCAGGTCATGAACATCTCACCTGCACTGAGGATTCCAGCCCCAACACAGTCCCAAAGGAAAGTTTACGCTGGCTTCAGCATGCGACGACACCATTAAGGCAAAATGAYCAAAAAAAAAGGTTGTATTTCATACTGGTTGTGCCCAGAGAGGTGTGGGTCGCACCGCATCTCTGATCCATGGATGCTTGTTGTTTAGTATTTTTAGCCTTGACCAGAGGATGCYTGTTTATAAGGAAACAGGACAATCATTGTCCTACATGCCCCTTCCATTTCTCYCAATAAAATTATGGGACCACCTGAGAGAGAGCTGGATTTCATGCTTTTTTCTCATTCTTTTCCTAGCTTTTACTTTTGTTAAGGGCATGAAAGGCTCCAGCTCTGGAAATCCTATTTTAGTAGCCCAGTACCRTCCTGCAGGAACTCCTCAGAATAGCTTAGCTCAAAGCACGAAGGACCCAAGGAAGGGCTTGCACCAGTACAGTTTCTCAGGCCCGTGAGAAAGGATGCAGCCCATACCACAGGTCCCCAGCTCATGGATCAAGCATGGTTGCGGGTATTTACTCTCCCAGGTGTGTTACTGTGATTGGGCCATCACCATCAACAGCTTGAGGCAGCATCAGAGACATCCCCAGCATGAGGCAGGGGAGGAAAACACCGATGGAGGTTTTATCACCGTTTTCCTTGAGAAATGGCCATCTGGAGCCTTCCGCTGATGGCAGATGTGGGAATATCAAAGGAGAAGCAGGCGCCGCCTTTACCTCAGTCAACAAACGAAACACCTCCTTGCAGGCAGGTTAGAAAATAACATAAAATCTGCTGAGGACAAGTTTCCATTGACGGCAAAGAGCTGCCCAGAAATGAGTCACGCAGGAACATTTCAGTCAAACCTCCCCCACTCCCACTAGGGGATTTGCAGACAAAAGGGATTTATTTATATTTTTTGCTATTTTTTCTCTTCAGAAAATACTCAGATTTTGATGGGAAAATAAAACTGGAAAGCTTTTTTCCCCTTTGTTTTTGCCCTTTGAACAACTTCTTTCACCGCTTGTGTGGAATTGTCAGAAGAAATACCTCAAGGAAAAGCAAGAGCAGGAAAAAAGAAAAGAGCTGTAAGAGCTGGGGAGGAGAAAAGTTCATTTCCAACATACACAATGCATGTGCAAAACGCTTCTCTGCAGCCTTCCTTGTCCCTCCCTCTTCCTCTGAGTCTGGCCGTTGTCCACTTCATCCCACTGCCCTGAGGAAAGCCATCTTCAGCCCCTGTGCTGTAGGATGTGCACTCTTCCCCCAGGGCCGGACCCCACCTCTTGCAGAGAAGAGGTAGACGGGGTCCACCAAGCAATGAGATGGGGCAGGTTTCGCCCTCAGRCAGGTGGTTTCTCTCGCATTTGCTCTCAATGTTGAAAAATGCCAGAGACACTGTGCTGAAGAGCAAACCGAATGGCTAAAACCCCCAGAGGGTTTGCTATTTATTACATTAAGTAAGCAAAGGGAAYGTTAGGAGCAGCATCCTGGCTGTTAAGTAATCAGAGGAAAATAAATCAGTTATGGAAAGCATATCTGCATGGAAATGGGGAGGGAAACTGGTATCAGCAGTGAGAACTATCCAGCAGCAGGGWTTATTGATAAAAGCAGTAAGAGGAGGTGATGTGGGGTGGGAGACCCGGCTCCATCAAGCACCTGATGCCCAGCCTCTGGTGTTTTTTCCCTCACATGTTGGACCCACAGCTCTGATTCCTTTCAGCAGGCAGATACATCCCTATGTAAACCTGACAATGGAAATCCTTCCCTGTTTCATACGTTTACTTCAACAGACCAAATAGACTACTGGCACTCTCAGGAATAATTTTTAAAATAGGTATTTCATTTAGGTTTAGAGAAGGTGCTGGCTCCAGTCGGACCAAAATTAATCCCCAAGTAGAGAAAAAAAAAAAGATCGTGTCACAATCTGCTGGATRATATGGGAATGTTTGTCTTTCAGTTTGCTAGCACCATTGCCAAAGACACTGAAAATGTACATAAGCTCCTAGGCAAAAATGTCAAATACAAGGCAACTCCARTGCTTTCATATAAGCTACAGCAAGGCTGTAGGCTCTGTCTCTATCAAAGGAAAGGTCTGGTACAGCCCTGGGGCTTTCTGTATCACAAGAGGAGTATTAATGCAGAGGAGACAAGTCTCATCTGGAAACCTTTCCTGTTTTTAAAATGTTAAACAACAACAGACAGGATCAGGATCTTTGTTCAGTTACAGTTAGTCAATTGGTTTCATCCTCTCTTTTTCTAGACCAGGATCTCCTGTACACTGAGGTGTACCGACCAGAGAGCTAGCACYGGCTTACCCAAAAGCCGACAGCAATCTGTCGATGGATGGACACCCTTTCCAGCCTGCAGCATGCCGTCTCCATCCTCGGCTGAAGGGAGAAGCAACTGCCGTAATGGAAACRCATTGGTTGGGTTTTGCAGATCAAAAAGGAGGAGAACCTAATCTGAAAGGAATCACTTCCATTTTTTTATAACCATCAAACATTTCCATCAGGAGCAAAGTGGGAAGCAAATCTAACTCAAAGCACCAAGACCAGCTCGTCTCAAAGCAAGGCTGCGGTTTAAGAAGCTGAGGGCAACACAAGTAGGAAGAAAGCAGACTACCACTCACAGGATCCATGTTCCCACCCCTGCCTCTTGCTTCGTGATCTTTGGCAGGTCTCTGATGCTCCCTGAGCCACCACCCCCCCCCGCCCTCAATGGGAAGATGGAGATTTCCTAACCCCCATGTCATGGAAAGCAGAGCCAGAGATGCTGTAAAAGGCACTCAGCTTTAATTCAAAAATATATTGGGAGCCTCATCGCTGGGTAGAAAACTTTGAAATTGCAAATGGGAAGGCAAAAATGAAAGAACTAAATACRTGGGTTGTTTTTAATTTGATGCTTWGCAAAATCAATTTCAGATCAGGAACTAAGGGTCAGGAGAGACCTGACTCCTGATTTCCCAATGCTTATTGCTGGCAATGCTGGCATGACACTTCCTCTGCCTTGTGGCTTTGGCTGAAGGTYTCTCAGGCAAAGAACATGGTTTATTCTGTGAACGTTGAGCACCAGRCCCAAAGGGAACAGGAATCACCCTKAACTACKGGCATTTGAATGCATCTGGCTTTTCTGCATCAGTCCATCCACATTGCCAGGCTTTTATACTTCACGGCAAAGATGCAAAATGTCCCAAACCAGCATTTGCCTCCTGACACACAGAGGAGTCAAACAGTGAATATTTCAGATATAGAACAGTTTGGGTTGGAAGGGACCTTYAAAGATCACCTAGCCCAACCCATCAAGACATTTCAGGCAGTCCAGAYCCAGGCCTGAGGGTGTAGCTCCCAGTGACTTGGAATAGGACTGCTGTCTCAAATGAGGTCTGCCATGAACTTTGGTCTCACCAGCATTGAGCAACAAACTCATAAACCTGCATTAGTGATAAAAGGCTCACTGAGTCTCCCATGGCAGCTTCTACACCTCCACCTTCCTTCAGAGGCTGTGCTTTTTGAGRTGCCTGACTTCACCACTGCATCCAGCTAGGAGCAGGCATCAGGATCTCCACGGTGTTGGACATCTATGGAGAAAGCACATTGTGAAGGTGGCGAGTTCTGGCAAAAGCTAGAAAACGCTGTTAACTGAAAAACAAGCACAGGACTACGCAAAAATAGGGGACTGTTTCGTAAWGTGCTCACATAAACAGATGAATTAAGCCTGCTCTCCAGACAGCTCTAGCTATATCTGCCTTGCGAGTGCTTGACTTTCCCACCTTAACACTGTGCTCTTAGCATGATTTTTTTTTTTTCCCGTGTGTTGTATATAGAAAATACAGCCACCCGCCCGCACCCCGTCTCTGCAGTAAGAGAATCCCAGTGTTGAGTGAGTGCAGGCACTTACCGGCTGACACAGCGTCCCCGCTGCAATCACAAGGGTCTCTTTATGGAGCGGCTCGCCGGGCACACGAGACCTGGACCAGCCTAACCGAATCAGCAGAGAAAAATAAACATCCTTCTCTTGGAAGTGCCTAGCACAATTTCATTAAGCCAGACTACGACTGCGAAGGAGCCGGATGTATATTTATTGAATTGAGCCTTAGGAGAATAAAAGGGGAAAAGAAGCCCCCGGCTGTTATGGTGAGGGGGGATTTAAGGAAACTAAACAAAGCAAGAGCTACCCCCCTACTCAAATCCCAATTCTAAAAAAAGAAACTACAAAGTCATTTTCAGATGTGATTTCCGCGGAGGGTAATGTGAACATGCTGCGGTTTTAAAACAATTAAATGAAGAAAGGTGTCTTTTGGAAAGAGGGGCACAAGAATTACGAGCGTGTTTCCAACCAGCGGCATTCCTGCCTGTTTTACGGCACGCTCTGGATGCCGGCCTACCTCCGAGGTGGAGTGTGAACATAAAACATTTCCCCAATTGTTTTCCCCGCTCAGATGCGGCGATGCTGAACAGCTGCGAAGCGACGCGCGGGCAGCATTCCCTGGCCTGGCTTTCGCTCGCGGTGGCAGGGCGTGGGGGTTTAGAGCTAATTAAGAAATGAAAATTGACTCTCGACTCCACACGTTTAACCACCTCCCCTTGCTCCCAGTCCTTCGCAGGAAAGGGGTTTCTGTTTCAAGGTATTTCAAATCAACCCTTGTTCATTTTTCTCTGCTTCTTTTGTCTCTTTTTTTTTTTCTCGTTGGAAGTGGCTCCTTAGAGGCTATTTAAAATGTTTCCATTACCAAAAATCAGCTTCCAGTAAAGAAATAACATTGACTGTTCTGATAATCCTTCTTACAGTATCTCTCTCCTCCCTCGAGTGCTAACAGCAATGCAACGCTTCTTTTAACAAATGACCCCGAGTTCTTACCTCTCCCCTCAAAAAGAGGTCCTGGACTGGAGCATTAGAAATGTCACCCTGCTCTGCTTGAGGCAGATACAGAAAATACAGCCAGTCATGCCTGAAGGACATGGAAATGTTTTGTTGGTGATCAGAACAGCATTATAGCAATAGCAATGATAGCAATAAAAACCATTTTGTAGTTATACTGGTATAAAGGTGTAATTTTGGCTCTTGGCTTTTAGCTTGTATCCCTACTAAGGATAAAAGGTGAAATGAACTAATCAAAGAAAAAAATAAAAGGTACCCAATCAGGTATAATAAATTATAACGCAAGAGATGGCCTGCGTAAGGAGCACGCAGAGAAGAGGGGCGGGCAGGGACGTTTCTTTGCCGCTGCGCTGATCCCCTTTGCAGGAGCCCAGCGAACACTTCCCCGGGGCCCTCCAAATCACTCCCTGAGACGGCGGAGCGATGACCCTCTGCCCCGCTGCACCGAATCTGCAAGGGCTGCAGGGAGCTGCCAGGCGACATCGCAAGATGCCACCACAGGAGCAGCACCTCTAGCACATCGGGCTATCTCAGCCCGCTTTTAATACCACGAGCATCCCTTCCTCAGGCCAGGAGCATCACATTACACAGTCCTTCTGGTGTGAGAAGTGGGAAGGAGAGACAGAATAGCCTATCAAGGATCTTTTTAGCTGGGCTGCCTTCCCTTCCTGATGTGTCACAAAGCTTCTCCAAAAGCAGAAAAACACATGAGGAAAAAGCGACCCCCCTGCTTGGCATCAGGCTGCAACATCTCCGCATCCTTGAGGATCCTTTTCCAGGCAGAAAAGGGGTGTTGCATCCCAGGCGCTTTGCCAAGCTGGGTGAGTAGATTTGCCACACGTTGCTGGACTGGGGCAGCGGGGCCTGGGGTGTGTGGGCGGGGGGCCGGAGATAATCATTATCCCTAATTATCTGAGCAGATTTGGGAGCACCAATGCACCCCGCTCAATGCAGAGATGGATCAATACAAACCTCTCGAGGCTTTGTTCCCCAAAGTGTGAAAGTTAAACTCTAATACGATGCAGTTGCCTCTTTTTGTTTAAACAAAAGCTAAAAACAAAGAAAATGGCAAGAAAAGCAGAAAAAATACAGTCATCAGCACCTGGTTATTACCAGAATCCACGGGGTRTGGAATCTGATACCCATTGCCTTTATCGGGTCAGGGTTTGACAAGTAAAAGAAGTAGATTATGGTAGATTTTCAAAGCCCTTTTAACAGCGCAGACAACCGAAAAGCTGAGTTCTCCAGTCTCAGCCTTATTAAAGGCTATTTTCATAACCATAAACTAACAGAACAATGTCTCATTTTATAATTAATACATATTGTTATTAATAGATTTAAACAAAGCTGKCTTTCATTCCTTTATTTAGTGGTGCATTTGGTGAAGCACTTAAAGGGGGCCATTCCAGTGTACACATATAACTGTTTTAATTACATCCTGTGAATTTATTTTTCCAGGGAGAAATATTTCTCAGGGAAAATGTCTATAAAAGTAACTTTAGAAGCAATGTAATTTTGTGTGTGTTTCCTATAGGAAATCTGTTTAGTTTAAGTCCCAGGTTCTAACACTCTCTTTTATGCAGCAGTGCGACCTGAAGAATGCTGCTGACAGCCACGTTAAATCCTTGTATCTCTTCTGAAATGAAATTTCTGATGGATTTGTGAGTCTTATCTTGATGGGACCTTGCCTCCTCCCTCTCGACTGGATTTTGCTTGCAGGATGACTCCTTCACAGACACCCCCCCAAAAGGAGGCACCTTACCTTAATGGGCACGTCAGGCTGTGATTTACGTGCCCATGTTGGTGTTGCATTTGTGAGTTATTTTTACCGTCATTTATTTAACCAAGGACAGCCCCACAGGAGCTTGACTGTAGTTTCCCAGATATAAGAAGAAAAACTTTATGGATTTCACAGCCATCAAAGTGAGAGTTCCCAGGAAATGTATCCTCCAGGAGGGGCTTTGGTCAGGCTTGAGTGTTTATTTCTTTTTCCTCGGAAGCGACAAAGACAGCTGGAAACTCCAGCCCGCGGCCACTTTGTCACCCTTAAAATCCTCATTTCTGGGGCTTGCAGCTATTGTTTCACCTTCTAACTTCATCCTGACCTTGGGGAGTTAGCAATTAGCGACATTTCATTCCTCTGCCAAGAAAGAGTCCATGTTCCTCTGGGTGACTGAACACAGACTACGGGGACAGGCACGCTCTGGGTCCTTGGCCCTGCCTGTCTCTTCTCTGCAGACCACAGGCTGCTCCCCATTTGGCACAAGTCTGTCTCTGTCTGGAGACTTCGCTTGGGTTCTGCTTGTGCCTCTGGTCCTGGCCAGATCTTCAGCAGCTTTGACTTCKAGCACAAGGTGATGGAAAAGCTGCTAGCTCCCTACTGCTGGAGCCTGCAAATCAGCTTTTTCCTCCCTGATAACTTACTCTGTAGCACTTAGCTCATCCTGGTCAGATTTTGCCCTATGCTTCATCATCATGGAAGAGCAGACATAGCCCGGCACCCCAGTGAWCAGACTCTRTGATGTACCAGCACTGTGATGTCCYGCTCRGGAAGCCTTTCTCTGCCTTACATCCTCTGGGMGCTRGTGCAAGGAGTTGTACCAGGTCACCTTGGAGAGGAGAACGCTTTTCCTCACCTGAGGAAAAGGGCCCAGCTTCTAAGAAAGCCAAAGGGAGGCAAAAGCAGCTTTTCCTCYAGGTAATGACAAGGAATTGGACACTCCAGAGTGTCCCCGTGCCAGTGAGGGATTTCTAGTATAGAACAAATATGACCCTCTCCCACCTTCAAGTGCAGTTTTGGTTTTCTTCTAGGAGGCTTGAAACAAGGGCTGCTGCTGGGCACCCAGATCCCAGTGCTGCAGCAAAGGAGATGCATTAGGATGTGGGACAGTGACGGGCGGCGTGCAAATAGGCTCAGGTTAAACAAGGGAGGAGCTGATTGTCCTTCCCAGACTCTGGGATCCAGAAGAGTGTCCAGCTGTACGGCTGGAAACACAGTCCGGGTTTGTGCATGGTCCTTAAAGAAAAGCCCACATGGCTGGAAGTTTCTGATGGTAACAGTTGTCCTAAAAAAAAGAGAGTCCTTCAGTTTAAGAAAAGACAGTGTCTTCGAGATTAGTTACATTCTGCTGCATCTTTGGTGCTAATTGCCTTGGGGTGATTGGGCACTGCCTTCAAATCAGCCCTACCTCACACGCTGTGCTGCCAGATCCTTTGTCAGAAAYGTTCTCTTCCTTCCTTTTCCTCTCCACCATTAAACCAGGAGAAGTAAATGTAGCATGGGTTCTTGCAAGTAGGTGTGATCAGCTCTCTGTGAACTTATTCAGCTCCTGCTGCTGTGAGGTTTCACCACCTTGAAAATTACATCCTTCCAGAACACMGAGGAAAGGGTTTGAGTCATTTTAGATATAGGAAAAAATACAGAGAAATTAGCTTTCCCATAAGCAGAGTATGGTGGATCAGTTTTACCAGCTATAAAAACCTATCCTGGTTACTTACTCATTGTGGTGACAGGATATTTTCACTGTTCACTTGAGATAGTGCATTAGCGGTACCACAAATTAGTCTGTAAGGACCATTCTTTAACTCCGAGAAAGTGAGTCTTTCAATGCCACAAAATGTGGCGTGGCATTTCACGCTGCCAAATACACTTAAGAAATACGCAGAAAGTGCTGTAGGCCAATAACACAGGAGGAGAAAGACAGTTGTACCTGAGCATATAAGCAAGCAAGTCTCCAACAGATGGAGAAATCGTCATTATTAGCCCCTACTAATTCTTCTCTGTCATCATTACTATTGATCTCTGTTGGCACTATTGCAAGCCCTAGCTCCACTGTTGAAAAAAATGCACAAAGATGGTGCTGTGAGTTGCTAGCCATTTAAATCAATGCGATGGAAGGGAGATGGCCTGCCCCAGACTGACAGAGAGCTGTTGCAGAACTGGAGAGGAAGCCGAACGTAGTGAATGTTGTTGTGTTCCCATGCCAGTGCTCTTACTGCTTTGATCTGCAAGTCTTTGGCAGGGCTTGAGATCTGATCTAAATTTATCTGGATTTTGGACTGACCTGGATCGAGCTGTGTAATCCAGCAGCCCAGCTGAGTGGTGTCATGTAAAAAAGTCTCATCCACTCTTTCTTACCTCTAAGAAAACCTGGATGGTGGAMTTGAAGTCATCTCGAAAGGCTGCACCTTCACCACAGCAAGTGCTGAAGTTATGGCTGTGATCAGAAAGCATCGACTCACCTAATTAACTCCTAAAACTCAAAGAGAATGAAGATACTGTGTTGAACAGATGAAAAGCGGAACAGCAAGGCTAGCAGTTCCTAAACATTTTCCAGTTGGATTGGTTTGAAGGAAAAAGCCAAGCTTGGAGCCAAGGCATGAATAAATGGCCTGGAGCTCTCCAGAGGGATGTGAGGTCCAAGGCTGAAATGGAGCGTCCCATCCCCCTGCAGCAGGTTTCACACTGACCTCAGAGGGATACTTCAGGCTCACACTTTCTAGGAAATTTTTTTGCCAGGCTTGGCYGCACAAAGAGAAATCCCAGGTGGTTGGACAGTTACTTGCCCAACAGATGCTGTGCTATGTCTGTCTGGGCTTGGACTGAGAGATGCTACTCTGAGTCAAAACTAGGTGGCAGAACAAGGCCCTCCTTGGAGAGGCTGGTGGAGAAACCTCARGACCCATCCTGCTCCACAGGAACTGAAGACAAAGCTGTGAGTGGTCAAAGCACGGTGGTGGGGACCTGCATTTCAGTCAAGGACGTGTGAAGAAAGAGTAGGACAATAGGGCAAAAATAGATTATTTTTATCTCCTGAGTGCACAGGAAAACAATTTGCTTCTGCAGGAAAATGGCAACCTTACAACTTCTTTCTTGCTAGCAAAAACAAAGTTCCAGGTTTTGTTCTGATGAGTGCCACGCTCGTTTATTGATTTTTTCACGGCTTGACTGTGAGGGGTCCAAAAGAACCCCTAAATCTCAGACCCTCTTTCCACTGCTACTCAACCATGCAAACTGTACTTTACAGCCCAGACACTTGGTTACCCTACCTACACCCAGGACCTGGAGGAAGCCCTTGCAAGCTCTCATGGAGCCCACCATCTCTTGGTCACTGGACTTTCCAGGAAGATRCCAGCACGCACTTCTTTACCAAGGCGGAGGACAGAGCACAGAGCCTGGACCCATTCTCTCACAAAGTAAGAACTACAGAGAAACACTTTTCACAAACTTCCTCTGTGGATGATTAAAAGATTTATTGTCTAATGTGAAAAGAAACAGTGGAAGTGCTTAGGACAAAGTGCCGCAGGCTGCAACTCTTCGCCTTGGTTGAGGTCCTCTTTAATGGCTTCCATGCACCAAAGTCTTCAGGCAACCGGCACATTCTCCATGGCTGGTATGCTCCTCCTGGCTCTCCTGACAAGGGAGGGGTACCCACCTGCTCTGCGGCAGGGGAGAGAGGAGAAGTTTAAGGCTGTATCTCCCATCGCCCAAGCTAGTCTCTCCAGCCTCTGGTTTGCCTCTCCCTTGTTTTGTCCCTGGGCAATAACCATCCTGTGACAGCGCTGGGAGTTAGGTCATTTCCTTCCCCCTCTTCTCTCCGAGGGGTTTTAATTAGCATTGCCATTGTACTCCTTAATTTGACTATACTCCTGGCTTCCAGTTTAAGCCCCCGTGTTTTTTTTCTTGTTATGAGCCCTTTAAGACACAGCTGTAAAACTCTGCAGACCGTATATCATAACACTTCATAATCACACTTACGTTTTAGTAACACGACAGAAATCAGCTCATTCCTAGTGACGTGGGGAGCCTAAAAGCAGTAAGCCAGCGTGCGTTAATAACGAAGCTGGGAGTGAGGCGTCRAGCTGGAGCACCACTGCCCCCCGCCGCTGTCCTCAGTGGTCCTCTGGGAGGACCTCGGTGGGACGAGGCCGAACCCGAGGGAGTCGGGGGACTGGGAGCAGCGTCTCATTCCCTGGCAGGTCCGTGCTGAGCTACATCGGGTCTGCACAAAGGTGGATGCTTCCCGGTGCGTGTTTTCTTGGYGGGGTTCTGAGGGTAACCGTTGGGATGAGCTGGGCTCCCCAAGGCACGCTGGGGAGGTCCTACATTTCTGCGAGGACATCTGAAGGAGGGATAAGACAAAAAGGCAAAAATAGATTCTTTTTATCTCGTGAGTGCATAGGAAAACAATCTGGACCTGTGAAGACAATATTCAGTCTCCCAGTATAAACAATGGAGTCAAGCATCCTTTACAGCGTATATACACACGTGTAGGCATGTTCGTCCACAGAAAAGGAACTTCCACTCACAGATCATTCCACTAATTGAACAAGGAAATGTGTTTTCTTACTTGTTTTAACTTCATCCACAGAGAAGATGTGTTTCCAAGGTCCCAGGCTCCAGCAGGAGCACAGTCCATCACAAAGAGGACAATGACAGCCACACGTTGTGCTCACTGGAAACCATCCAGGCAGCTGAAAAGCACTGCTACCCCTTTTCTGTGCCGACAACCAAGATCAGCGCAGGACAGGGTGCCTCTCCTGTCATGTGTTTATCCAGCACCTTGCACAGCAAAGCCTTGATGTAATTAGCTTTAATGACACCAATAACAGCTGTAAAGCCTTCCCTCCTGATCTTTCACAGCTGCAGACCTCCAACTCACCGTGACTTTCTTCTCCCCTATTTATTTCCACCTTCAGCAGGATGCCCGCTGGTTTTCACGGCAAAGGGCAGTGTGGTTCTGGCTCCCGCACRGCACCAGCCCTTCCTCCACCGCGCAACGTGCTGCAGCACAGCCCTGACATGTTTTTCCTCCTGGCTGCACATTTAAGGCCCTGATCCAGCACTCGGAGAAGTTTGCAGAGCGCTTGCCGTTGACTCGAGCAGGTTTTGGATCAGGTGCTGCAAGTAAAATTTGTCCCAGCCAGATACCAGTCACTAGGGTGTAGTTTTTGAGAGTGAGTTTAAATACCAAAGCTCGGGCTTGGACTTGGCTCCCTTGCTGACCTTTCAGAAAGCCTCTTCTCATTTTGCTTGGCTTCTTTACCAGTTCTGGAGCCGCCTGTGGGTTTGGTAGTGGTTCAGGTTACTTGCTGATGGCCTGTTCTTCTACCTCTGCCTTTCAAGAAGAGTTCACTCCAGGATTTATAACAGGTTTTTGGTAGCACCCTCTGTACTTAAATCTGTAAAACCATTTCAGTTTAACCACCTGTTTTCACACGCTCATAATTTCACAAAGCATCCACCTTTTGGGATAAAATTTTCCATGCTTCAGCTCTTGCCCAAGGCACTTTTTTTTTTTTTCTTTAAATAAAATTCCAAAAAGAAAGAAAAAAGTTTGATCCAAATCCATTCCACATTTCTGCGCTTGGCCTGAGGCAAGAAACTTTCCCCATTCAAAAAAATTTCTAACCACACTTCTTGTTGTGGAGCTCAAAGGAAAAAGCTGATGCTCGGGAGCTGCTACAGACACTCTAGGAAGACGGCTGGAGCCCAGCCATGGGCTGAAAACCCTGATCCACCCCAAAGACTTGAAAACGAGGTGCCTCTCCTTCCCTTGCTGTCAGGCAGCGGGTGGTAGGTAGCTGGTGCAGCTCCGCTAGCTTGCAGTGCAGCCAGCACCGACGGCGTTACGAAGGTGGCTCCTCCATCATGAGAGCCCACGGCCAGGCTGTGACCCAGCCTCTCCTGGAGCCGGTGGGAGCTTTTCCACCAAAATGGCCTTTCGGTCACGCTTGCAACTGCATCACTACTTACGGGCTGGGTTCAAAGCCCCCCGAAGTCAGTAGGAGCCTTTCCAGTGACCTCAGCTATCTGAGCAGCTGTGGTTCAAAGGGTTGACGGGGTCTGTGGGAGAAGCCGGCACAGCTTGTAAAATACGTGCCAGGTTTTTATATTATTTTTCAGTCCCTGCTCTTCAGGACGTCTTAGGAAATGAAATGCAAAGAAATAACACCAGGGCAATACTCGGGCTGTAAGATCAAGCAGTCAAAGTAATCAGGAAATTGTTTAAAAAGAACTTAGGTTGCTCCAGAAATGTCTCAGCTTCACCAAGCCATTTCTGCTTTCCCCGGTGTTAAAGGTAACATATCACTTGTCTTTTTTGAATCTGTCCTCGTTCCTATTACGACAGCACGCTGGTCCCAAGCCACCCCCAGGGCCCCAGGCAYGGCAAACAGAACAGTCCCCACCCCGAAGTAGGGGTCTAGCTGTCTCCAGCAACATTTTGCTCGGGCTGCCCTGGAGATTTGTCCCACTCGTCGCCCCTACAGATTAATTTCTGGTGGCACAAGTCTGTCTTTCACTTTGAGCTCCGGCTTGGAAACTCAGATGTCCTGCTTGCAGCTGCGAGAAGACAGGAGAAAAGGKTATGGGAGAAAGAGATTCCTGGTACCACCATTGGATCAGAGGAACTGCAAGGCAGGAACTTTCATAGATCACAAACTAAGGCTGGGGCACAGCAAAGACCTACTCGTAAAGCTCCTCCAGGTCAACCTGTCAGACTGTCCTTCCTCCAAACCTAAGGCTCGCTGGGGCAGCCAGCCGTCCTGCAACATGCTTACAAGGTGCACAAGGTCCCTTGTCCCCCACGAAGGCTGCTCTCAGCAATCAGGAGGCGGCTTAGCCACTCTCCTAAAAGATGCGTCGACACAGTCCTTTGACTCAACAGCAGCTCTATCACTACCCCCCTTTCAAGTGACCCTGCTGCTTTGGATGCCTTTTCTGCCAAGCAAGGTGGTATCCATTGAATGGCCTCTTCTGCACTTTTCTAAGGATGGCTTAGGCCCACTCCAGGATTCCCTCTGCATGAGTCCAGTAATAAACTGCTCTTCCCAAGCCTGAGATTTGGCTGCCTGCTTTTAGACATTTGCAGAGATGTTGATCTTCTCGGCCAGATAAAGCCTAGCACCGCACCCAGCATCTTGTTTCCTGTTACAGCAAAAAAAGCCTCAAGGCCTCTAAGGCAACCACCCCCAGAAGAGTCAGAGCCAATCACAAATAAATGTACGTGTCAATTAATCCCTGCTTTTGAGCCTGGGAATCCTGTCCTCTTGGGATGCTCCATTTCCATCTCCCAAAGCTTTAGAGAAGATACAGCTCAAAAGAGGACAATTTCTTAAACAACTTCAGAAGTATCACAGTCCTTTAGTAGTCTTTACCACCCAGGGACTTCAGAACAAGCAACAGGACCATCACTGAGTGGATGCATCAGTGGTTGACCTGCTTGACCTTGTAGCTTTCCCAATAAAGTGTGTCTACAGCCTTGACAGMGAGTGCAAGGGTGTAAAAAGAGAGCCAGGCTCCAGGAGACAGTCAAAGTCATATACTGTGAGTCTATGAAGATGTGGGGGTTCATGGTAGGAGAGACAAAGGGGTGGCAGGAAAGAAAATTACATCTTTGACATGAGAAAGTGCACTTTGCCCTTGCACAAAATAATTAACGACAAATTTTCTGGGCAGGCCCTGGGAGTGAGGTGGRAGTGAACTCCAGTGGGTGTGCTGGTTTTGGCTGGGATAGAGTTAATTTTCTTTATAGTAGCTAGTATGGGGCTATGGTTTGGATTTGTGCTGGAAACAGTGTTGATAACACAGGGATGTTTTCATTATTGCTGAGCAGKGCTTACACAGAGCCAAGGCCTTTTCTGCTCCTCACCCCACCCCACCAGCGAGCAGGCTGGGGGKGCACWAGRARYKGGGAGGGGACACAGCCGGGACAGCTGACCCCAACTGACCAAAGGGATATTCCATACCATATGGTGTCATGCTCAGCATATAAGGCTGGGGGAAGAAGAAGGAAGGGGGGGACATTCAGAGTGACGGCGTTTGTCTTCCCAAGTCACCGTTACCCGTGATGGAGCCCTGCTGTCCTGGGGATGGCTGAGCACCTGCCTGCCCATGGGAAGGAGTGAATGAATTCCTTGTTTTGCTTTGCTTGTGTGCGTGGCTTTTGCTTTCCCTATTAAACTGCCTTTATCTCAACCCATGAGTCTTCTCACTTTTACCCTTCCGATTCTCTCCCCCGTCCCACTGCGGGGGAGTGAGCGAGCAGCTGGGTGGGGATTAGTTGCTGACTGGGGTTAAACCACAACAGTGGTCATTAGACATCTGACATAAACCCCCCTCCCTTCTCAGCAAGTTTAAGCCTTAATTGGGCACAGAAATCTGTACTTAATAACCCCAAAAATGTTGTTGTTTTTAATAGTGCAGCGAAGCCTCCAGCTCCCCRACTCCTTTTCTGCAGAAGCACCAGCAGGTGACTGGGACTCAGCCCTACGTGGCCATCAAGCCATCCCGTCTACACGAACCTGGGAAGGACTTTATCCCTTCTGGAGGGGCTCCTTCCCCCCCCAAAACATGCTTTCCTCCCACCAGGAAAACATCTTCTCTCCTGCATCACACAGTGGCTTTCCCACAAAGCCCAGCCACCGGCAGAGCCAGCCCGGGTGGCAGCAGACACGGATGCCGAGGCCGGCAGCGGAGGTTCGCACGCGCCTTCCACCGCGGGCTGTCCCCCCTCCGCAGCGCTGCATTGGAAGCAGCTGGAAGCAGCCTTCGGGTGGTCCTATGCTCCAGTTGCTCTCCACAGTCGCATACTGAGAGCCCGCAAGCCCCACGCAAATACAGCACATGATACTTGAGAAAGTGACATTTTAACGAAATAACACATTTAACGCGCATTCCCACACAGCTTTTGGTCGCTCCTACCAGCAGATATAAAACGCAGCACAATAGAACAGTATTTAGCTGCGAGAGACCCTGGTCTCTCACCCTCCATTTTGGCTCCGAAAGACAAGTATCCTATTAACGTGGGCTCTGAGTTTACAGCCCTCTGTCTAACGGAGTTAAACATAAAACCAGCCCTTTCTTGACACTTCTGTGGACAGGAATGGAAAGCTGAGAGCCAGGGAGCACTAAAACTGGAGGAAAACACCTTTCCTTCCTCCCGGGATACCTGATCGGCACAGGGCTACCTACGAACCGCGGACATTGGGTGGCCCGTGAATTCCTCCTGGCTCCAGGGCTGGTCTCCAGCACGAGGTGCTCCTCAGCTGAGCTGCCCCTGCAGCCACCGGGAACCCCATCAGGGATGCTGAGGCCATCGAGGGGGCATTTCTTGCTCTCCTCTGCCTTGTCCCACTCCCACCCATGCACGGCRACAGCCACAGCTTCATCACAGTGAAAACTTGTCACTATTGGAAAGTCTCCTCTGGCTCKTCTCTTCCCGGCATCCAGGCTGCTCAGGATCACTTTAAATCAAGGTCTCGGTGCATCCTCCAAAACAGCTATCCCTTTGCTCTCCTGTCAGGACATTTTTGTTTGGACCCACGGCTGTTTGCTGAAGACCCAAACTGTTGGGACAGAGAGGTACTTTTRTTCAGCTCCTGCCGTGCCAGGAGCAACAAGAAGCATGAATAAAACTCTTAGTGTGACTAGAACAAATAAACCTTCCTGCTACATCAAGCTGCACATCCCAGAAAGGGCTGTGCATCTTTGTCCAACCTAAATAACATCTATCCCTCCTTGCAGTCCTCTTCTCCTTCCCCCCACCAAGTGTAACTCTCAGTGAAGAGACTGGCCTGCCAGAGGTGAGCACGATGGASTGAAATCTGGAAAGGATGCTAGAGAGGGCAGGAAGAAAATCCCTCCTGCAAGAACTGCAGAGGAAAATCCAAGCACAGTTGGGTTCTACAGCTAAATATAACACAGCAAGAGTAATCTTGAAAGACAGATGAGCTCCGCATCAGCTGCAAAAGAATTCCAGATTAACTGATATGTAAAAGGGAGCAATTTTTTCCTCTCTTGTCCTATCTCCCCTTTGCCCAAATCTCTGGAGAGACAATGCATGAAGAGCCAGGTGTGAGTCTGCAGTTATGACAAACCAAACGAGATTCGGCAGTGCAGATGCACACATTGCACTGGGAAGTGAATCGGTGATGATGGGGTCACRGGTGGCCRCGATCATGCAATGACAGTTTTYGATTCTCAGAGAAGTAAGGAGGGGGGTCAGCAGAACTGCCACCTTGGACTCCCCGAGGGCAGACTTTGCCCTGGTTAGGAGCCTGGTTGACAGAGTCCCTTGGGAGGGGGTCCTGAAGGGCAAAGGAGTCCAGGAAGGCTGGGCATTCTTCAAGAAGGAAATCTTAAAGGCACAGGAACAGGCCGTTCCCATGTGCCGAAGGATGAGCCGGCAGGGAAGAAGACCGGCCTGGAAACAGGGAGCTTTGGCTGGAACTCAGGGCAAAAAAGAGAGTTTGTGATCTTTGGAAGAAGGGGCGGGCAACTCAGGAGGACTAAAAGGATGTCATGAGGTTATGCAGGGAGAAAATCAGAAGGGCCGAAGCCCAACTAGAACTTAATCTGGCTACTGCCGTAAAAGACAATAAAAAATGTTTCTGTAAATACATTAGCAACAAAAGGAGGGCTCAGGAGAATCTCCATCCTTTATTGGATGCGGGGGGAAACATAGTGACAAAGGCTGAGGAAAAGGCTGAGGTACTTAATGCCTTCTTTGCCTCAGCCTTTAATAGCAAGACCAGTTRTTCTCCACGTACCCAGCCCTCTGAGCTGGAAAACAGGGACAGGGAGCAGAATGAAGCCCCCATAATCCAAGGAGAAATGTTTAGTGACCTGCTAYACCACTTAGACACGCACAAGTCTATGGGGCCAGATGGGATCCACCCAAGGGTACTGAGGGAGCTGGCAAAAGTGCTCACCAAGCCACCTTCAATCCTTTATCAGCAGTCCTGGCTAWCCGGGGAGGTCCCAGTTGACAGGAGGTTAGCGAATGTGACACCCATCTACAAGAAGGGCCGGAAGGAKGATCGAGGGAACTACAGGCCTGTCAGTCTGACCTCAGTGCTGGCGAAGGTTATGGAGCAGATCATCTTGAGTGCCATCATGCGGCACATTCAGGACAACCAGGTGATCAGGCTCAGTCAGCATGGGTTTATGAAAGGCAGGTCCTGCTTGACCAACCTGATCTCCTTCTATGACAAGGTGACCC
>JASVER010000156.1:831255-920058 GCA_030449065.1 Oceanodroma leucorhoa | reverse complement strand
ATGGCCTCATGTTGTGCCAGGGGAGGTTTAGATTGGATATTAGGAAAAACTTCTTCACCAAAAGGGTTGTCAGGCATTGGAACAATCTGCCCAGGGAAGTGGTGGATTCACCATCMCTGGAGGTATTTAAAAGACGTGTAGATGTGGTGCTTAGGGACGTGGCTTAGTGGTGGACTTGGCAGTGTTAGGTTTACGGTTGGACTCGATGATCTTAAAGGTCTTTTCCAACCTAAATGATTTTATGATTCTATGAAGCAACATGGCTTTAAAACCAGTGCCAAAAGAAATGAGGTCTCAGCTTGCTCCAGTAGAGTCTGGAGTGAGATACGCCAAGTGAGAGCTCACCAAGCTCACTCTTGCTTAGCTCTACATTTTTCCTAAAGTCATCATTTCCCAGTACCTCCTGGGACTTTTCTAGACACAAGCACCAGTGGGGTGAGGACATCTTTAGCTATCTCCCTCAGTGTTGAAACAAAGTCAAAACACACTATTATAGCGATTATTCTCAGGTTAACGTATATGTTGAAACACTTACTTTTACAAGCATTTTGTTCCASTTTCCCGAATTTACAGACTTTAATACCTGTGCAAATGAAGGSCAGGAGAAAGGAGTTCGTCATGGCCTTTTTATAGTCACTATTTGTTGTCAGTCTGTTTACTTTCACCTTTCTCCCCATGATACAACTTATGTACATTTTTGTACACACATTTAACCATTGGAGTGCTTGTTGACACTGTCTGTTTCAACCATACTTGACTCTAATGTCATTTTTCTGATGTSCAGTCATCAGACTCACAAGACACTTCAAGATGTTGGAGGAGTCATTCTTTGTTCTCCACATCCTCAGACATTATAGTAGTTGAGAACTGTGAAAACAGCACTCTCATTTATTTCCCATCTGTCCTTACAACGAGAACTGCAGCACAGACATCTGCGATGGTCAACAGAGTAACTCGGGTATTGTGGAGAGGAGCATCTTGGGCTCTTCCCACTGCCRTCTCTCCAGTAAAAAAACCAAAAGCATCATGCAAATGGTTAAAGGCTGCTTGTCTGCCTTTAGGAGGATGCAGTGAGACAAAGCCCAGCATCTCTGTGTTCTGGCTGCTCATTCACAATCCGTCAGTGTCACATCTGTTCTTACCTGTGCGTTCCTACTTTCCATGCCCTGGTGCTGACCCAGGACCTACCTCAGGTTGACTCCAGTTTCCAGCTTTGTAACGTGCACTGGAAGTACCGCCGAGATTATTTGAATTGGAGAGAAAGRCTTCCTTTCTCCCTCTTGAGGTTAAAGCCAGACCAGCTTGGAACCTYTTGCTCGGAGCAACTGCTTCTTATCCAAACAGCTTCTCCTTCCCAGACAGCTCTGCAACGCGCCGTGTATCCCCAGCTCCTCCCAAGCACAACCGACACTTGGTCTCCAGCATCAGTAGATGCTGTTCCAAAATGCAGAGAAACCTGAAAGCACAGAAGAAATTAAGCACCTCTTGCCACCAACCTAATCCGACGTAAAGCTGTTTTAGCCAGAAAACAGTCCCTGTGGCTAGGCTGCCAGCCCAGGAATTGAGAGATACTGCGCAGCTCCTCCACGCTGCTCGCCTGTACCACATCCCATCCATTTCCTTCTAGACCGACTCAGTCTTCTGAAACAAAAAGACCTCTGTTAAAATATGCCTTTTCCATTAAATCAATAGAAGTCCTTTCGGTTTACATCCCGATCATCTGGAACGGGCTCTTCTGGCCTTTTGGGGAGGGAGGAATTTACATCCATAATTAGCCTTTCAAACAAAAGCGGTTACACCGGATGGAAACCAAGGGCCGTTCCCTTCCACAGCATTGCAGCACGAGRCCTCCCTAAACGGGGTTCAGCAGGAGACAGAGAGACGACAGGCCCTGGTATACCCTGGGCACGTGGACTGTACGTGCTATTTTTCTTAGGAAAATGAAATTCCTTCTGCTTGTCTCAGGTTTTGGGTTGTATCAGTTGTTTTAGGTATTTAAGTAGTTTCTCCTTCTCTGTATTATTTATGCTATTAACCTTTAATATAACTTGCAGTAAAGATAGGCATATGGGCCCCCTGGGGTGGACTTGTTTCGGTCATTCCTACAACATCCTCTTGGGAGGAAGGAGATAGCAGGGAGCCTCCCCAGCCGCACATCCTGCAGGAGAGGGATGCTCAGCGATGTCCCCAGGCCCATCCTGCTCCAGCAGCCGAGGACCTAACCCCGCTTGCGCGTGCCTCCATGTCCTCAGAAAAGCAACCGTGCCTCAGCACGTGACCGCGAGCCCACGGGGTTGTAGCTGCCCTGGTTTGTAGAAGGGAGTTATCTAAGTRGTGCCCCCCACACAGGGAGACCACGTCCTGTGCCGCCTCTGGAAGCCTCTCACCTGCAGGGTTTGGGACCGGCAGCAGTTAACAGCCCTGTCCTGTCCCTCCGCAGAGCCAGCGCACCTGGAAGTACTTCCAGTACTGAAAAGGACAGAAATCATCTGGCCTTTTCACATACAGGAAAAAAAAAAGTTGTAACAAGAGAAAAAGAAAAAAAAAAAAATCTACCAACACTTTTAAAAAGAAATTTGCACTTCTTCAAAAGCTGGAAAAATAAAAAGACATCCCTTTTCCTTGGAGAAGGAGACTCATTTGCAGAGCATGTCCATTTTCTCCCTGGCTTCAAGGAGAAGGTTGTCACCATACATGTTCAGGTGCTGCTTTCCCTGTAAGGCCGAAGATGGCATTTCCACATCACCTTTGCCTTCTCCACCTTATCCAGCGCAGGGCAGAGGGAGACCAAAATAAYGTAGCAGGCGTAGTCCCTGTCCTCCAGGGCTGGATGCGTTCTCAATGGGCGCCCTCTTCCCATGTGTCCTGGGTGCCTCTGGTGCAGCACCTGGGGAGAATGCCTCGAGCACATTTGCCACCAAGCGTCGATACTACGGTAGGATGAGAGGCTTTCTAGGATCACTGGGTCATTTGGTCTGGCCTTGTGTGCCTCCCGGCCGACCCATTTAGGTCCTGCCACACTGCTTCCCAAACTTCCAGTTAAGGGAGGAGGCGAGCTGAGCTCCATCCTGGTCCCAGCTCTGGTGATCAGCTTAGCCCTTGGTGCGGAAACAAGGCACGACCAGGACGACAGGAGAAGGATTCTCTGTGCCACCTCAGAGCAGAGATCCCATTTCTGGGGATCCCATCGCCACCACCTCTTGCCTCTGAGCAAAATAAATGGCACAATCAAAAGATAATCGGCACAACTATGCTGTTACCCATTGCCGTAAGTCTTCCTGATCCTGCTGAAGTCCCGAGATGTGCAAGAATTCCCCAGAGGTCATTTCAGGGCAAAAACACCAGGGCTGGGAGGGTGCAGAAAGCTCCCTTGCATCGGGCTGTGCCACGAGCCCGACAGATCCTGAAGGAAAAAGCCACATCTGGGTTCTTCCCCTAAACAGCAGATGTTTGCTTTGGAAAGTCTATGATAGAGAAGGGCTGGAGCAGGGGCCACCAGGCAGAGCGTTTCTCCTGCGCACCAGAACTTGCCACCCAACTGGCTTGAGCACGGTGGTGGGGGGGAAACCCTCCGACGCCAACGTCCCTGGGGCCAACGCCCTCCCATTCGTTTCTGCCTGATGCTTCTAATTGCTGTCACTAGCCAAAAAAAATGCCAAAAAGGGGGAACCGCCTGGGAGGGAAAAACCCCACCTCGCAGGGACAAGCGCACGCTCCCCACCTCTGAACACACACTTCACCACAGACACACAACCAAGAGCCTCAGTGCCCCAAAATAGCACCTGAGCACACAAGTGACCTGCAAAAGCAGCCAAAAAAATCAGTTTTCAGCCCATTCCTGGGCACACAACAAAGTCGAGTCTGTGGGACCGAGCGCGACRTAAAATAAGGCTAACCCATGCAACCTCTGCTTCGCAAGTCGTAAATCTGGGGTGGAATTTCTCTCCCTTTTCTTCTTGGTAGGCGTTTCCCTTCTGTGGCTGTCGGACGCAATTGGAGGCCAGGCTGCCATCGTCTTAGGTTGGGATTTGGGTAGGAGGGGGAGGGAGCTAMTCCTTTTTTCATCACATTAAATTAAACTATAAACTATACCTTTTAATTCCTTCTAATTAGATTTCTCACTGGAAAACAGAAATGTTATTTCTTAATATTTTTTCACAAAACATGGCAGGAAGCGCTTTGGAAGAGGCGTGCCTCGGCGTTGCAGGCAGCTACCCGGGGCATCGTGGGACCTGCCTGGGGCTCTCCGAGAGCTGAAGACCGCTCCACGGCTGCCTGCTCCCAAGTCCATCACACGTACTAGACTGGCTCACCTCCACACGCGCATTCAGACCCCGGGAAGAGGGGAGAGTGCAAATTCAGCTGAGACGGGGTCCAGCCGTCTGAGATACGCAAGGTCCCCKAGCTAGCCCATCCCCCTGGACTCTTCTGGCAGAGAAGGATGCATTCCCGAAAGCCCCTGAAACACCCCAGCAGCCCTGCATTTGTTGGGCTTTCCGCAGCCACGGTCCTGCCCTCCTCYGCAACCACGGCAGCAATGTCAGGCTGCGGCGGTTGCCTCCTCAGTGGATGGATCCAAGGCGCTTTGGGAGAAAAAAAAAAAAAGAAAAATCACTAGGGCTTTTTAATTTTTAAAGCAAAGCTGTTTGGGAGCCCAGTTGCAATTAGCTTTCAATGGGCTGCATCCCCTAAATCACGAAGGGGCTGGATGGCTTACAAATGCCAGGCTTTTCTCTACTGACACAGAAATATAGCTAGAGCTTTGCAATTCTAAAGCATTTAAAAGTAATTGGCATTTTCCCCTTTACGTTCCAAGATGTGCTCGTGGGAAGTAACCCAATAGGCAGGAGACTGCCTCCGAGGCCTCTGAGTTATTCTGGCTTCACGAAGGAAGAAATCCAATACAGCAAATTGCAGCGAGGAGTCAGCTGAAAGCAAGGGCGTGCTACGAAGGAAGCAACGTGTCCCTCTCAGTCCTCCTGGCGTAGCGAGCAGAAGGAGTTTCCATCTGCTGTTCAGATCCCCAGCAGCACAACAAACTGGTGTCGCTGAGCCAGATCAGAGGGAGCTACAGCAAGATCAGGCACCGCCTCRACGGAGTGGAGAAACCCAGATCTGACTCGGGGACACGTGCACCGCGACTGTGTTGGAGGTGGTATGTCCTGGGTTGCGCACAGGTGATCGGGAATGTCAGATTTCAAGGTAAAAATAGTGATATTGGTGTTCCTTTTGCCCAAGCTGGTGAGGATAATGAGGTGTGAACAGTGGTAGAACTGTCTTCCCAGGTCAGCAGGCAGCCTGGAGCCACAGTTGGGSAAGAGACAAACCACCCAGCATTTACCTCCGAGGCTGAAACACAAACACTCAAGCGCCAGCTCTGGCAAGAGCTGCTCGCTTGCAAAACTGTTAATCCCACATCTACACGCCTCCAAGCAGGACCATGTCCCACCAGGACCAAAACAAGAGTGAGCTCTGCCCCTGAGCGAGCTGGTTGAATTAGAGAAGCTGTCTCCATCTGGAGGGTACCAGTGGGGAGTGAGAATTTGGGGGAGAAGGGGTGTGCAGAGCCTGCCACCCCAGAGCAGCTACCTTTGTGGTGGGTGAGGAACCCTGGCAGATAGCCTCCACGAGATGGGAAGAGACACCTGATCTTGTAACTGAGGTGCGGGGTCTAAGACAGAAGGACTCATAAACTCATAGATGGGCGAGASAAATCTCACAACTTCAGACACTCCCAAAGTAAACAGCCCTACCTGAGCTTTCTTGCCTAAGGCTACTCTTGCAGACGAGGCAGAGAAATGGGCTTTTCTAGGGAGCCCTATTTTTGAGCTCAGCCTGACAATGAGGTGAATTGAAGAATGCTCAAGAAAGGGGCTGAATCTAGAAGCAGCCTACACAGCCAGCGCATCCGAGCTCGGGACACCTGGCACTGGCGTCTCTGGAATTGAGGGGTGAGGTCCCAGGTGAGCAGGGGGGGTCCCTCACAACCACAGTTGGACCTGCTGGTACCTAAACTCCATCCAAGTCCCATTTCACACACCTCAACCCTTCAGGCTTCCTTTCCCCTGCACCACTGAACACAGAACTAAGCCTCGTCCAATCCCACCCTAGGGAACAGTCTCCAACACCCAGAGCACTCACTGATGCCCTCAGATGGAGACCTCAGAGCTCACCCCACCATCCCCTTCCAGCCCCCTCCTGATCTGGGGAGGTCCTGTCACCCCACTGGTGTCCCTGGCTGGCTAGCCGCTGCGTTTCGGGATCCTGCCAACAGCTCCACCTTTTCAGCTGAGAAATATTCCCCAGCCCTAACCCAGAGGGGCTGGCAGCCACCTCCCGACCTGCACCAGAGAGGAATGTCAGGCACGTCGTGAAATACAAGTCCTGCTTCCCAGAACTGTCAGGCTCCATTAGTGCCAGAGGGGCCTGACAATGTGAGGGTTTTAAACCCCAAACCACCGCACTAGCAAAGTTTCCCTTGCTAATGAACCACCCACAAGCTGAAAGGCAAGTCCAAGCCACGGGCAAGGCGTCCCGTGCGAGAGAGACGCAGGCAGACGTGCGCACACGTTCTTCTCTATCCCTTTTCAGAGAGGCTCCTTCCCCCTTCATGAACCACAGCTGTTTATTTGCTTTTTCGGTGCTGCATCCTCAACCTGCCTTTAAARTTAAACCAAGCCTCAGCTCCAAGGCACTAGCTTTGTTCCATCACGCTGGAAAACAAAGCAAACCGAGACAGAGAGCCAGCGAAGACTGTGGGAGACGTTAGACACGTTATTAAACCCCAACACTAGCCGATTCTTGTTTAAAGTGGTGTTTGATGCAGAAAGTGTAAGAAAACGGGTGCATAAAGTCATCCATAAGGTCTCCCAGGAATCAGATCAGTACCTCCAAGCCCCAGGTTTATGTGAGCCCTATGCTTTCCACCCAGCTGGTTCTAACCCAAGGACAGATGAATGCATGGGTCATGTCACCACGCAAGGAGCACGCAGCGCCCAGCAGCGGGGGAGGACAAGGAGAGGGGGTCTGGTGAAGAGAACTTTGTGAACTGGAGTAGCTGAGGGAAAGGAARAGTCATGATTTAAATCCTGTTTAACCCAGGGCAGAGCTGAAATCACTTCACGCCCCTGGAGAGCACCTGAAACACCCTGCTWCTGGTCTCCTCTTACTGCTTTCCTCCAGCCCCGTGCTCCAGCAGCACCGCGCTGGTCATGCCCGTGGGTGCAGAAGGGGCAYGGGAGAGGCATAAGGGGGTGACAAAGGCTGGGGGCTGGTAACAAATCTCTCTGCGCTTTTAAAGGGTGGCTTCTAGCAGTGGCGACAGAAGCACCGAGGGACCAGGGGCTCACGGAGTGACGCACTATCTAAGCAGGGGTCTGAGCAATCTGACCAAACCCCGTATTTTTCGGTGCCAGTATTTAAAGGGAGAGGGAGCATTCAAACCACTCCGAAGTTATATATTGCCCACACAGGCTCTCACCCTCAGTTCTGGGCTCTGGGGATTCTGGTGGACATCCTGAACCCCTTTTCCTTCGTGTGATGTGACCCAGGACACAGTGGACAGGCTCCAACCCCGGGTGAGAAGCAATGCATGGTAGGAGAGGGTGGCAACGCAGGGCTGGGTCACTGCAGGAGTCCTGCCTCTCCGGACCCTACCCAGAATATTGCTTCACCATTTAAGTTCAGATATGGAAATAAAAAACATTGAGGTGACAATTCAAACACAAAGAGCATGTGCTGTTAAGAACAGATCAGAAAATTTCTCCTATTCTTTCACAAGTCCCCTCCTTCCTTTCCACCCCCACCAAAACCCCATGCAGCAAAGCATCCTGCCCTTTAAAATGTCTGCATTTAACATACGAAATACTCACGCTATTTGGTGATGATCCGTTTGGTAGGTTTTTCGAGGTCCAGATACCAGAAAAAGAAACCAAGAAGAAAAAAGAAAAAAACCCCACAGATGCCAGTCAAAGAAGGAAAAAAAAAGGACACTAGCACTTCATACAGAATCCAAACAACATGGGAGGAGATGTGCTCGCACGTTATAAAAATCTTGAGAGAACAGCCTTGCAGGGGACTTAAAGCCTTCTGTGCTCAGTGCAGTGTCATATAGTTGTGTCTACGCTAATACACTTTGCAGATTTAGGAATAAGTAAAGCTGGACTCTAATGTGCAGTACACTCAAGAGGTCATTAGGAAAACAGTACAGACATCTGCAGTTAACTAAAAAAATCAGTGGAATTATTCACGTTCAAAAAGTTACAGGAACATGCATTTGGGAGGAAACAGGTACTTAAATTAATCCTTTCCAAATGAACATATGCAATAAAAATGGAATTAACACCTGTGCAGATAAAATACTTCTGCTCCCTTACATGGTGATGCTCGTATTGCATTTTCAGTTGTTCCTAATAAGATTCCTGATAGCTCTGAAAACATGACATCATCCCTGTAATGGCGCAAAGAACTGCAAGTTACACAGGGCCTTACTTCTTGATCTTGTGGCATTGTTTTGTAGATAATTTTCCCTGTTGATAACAAACAGGATTCAGGAACCTTCTGACCTGCAGGAGTTTGGAACATTTTTTTAAAGGGGCAAAAGAAGTATCTAATACCTATTTTTCATGACAGCGTGTTCAAAAGTAACCTCGGTGGAAATGAGGAGAAGAAGGAGAAGTAGAGAGAAGTGGCTCAGAAACTGTGCTCAACAGGCCAGGGAGGGAAAGAGGGCTGTGAARACCTGTGAGTGAGTAACAGCAGTTCACATCTAAACAAACAAGTTATTTTAATAGCTCTGCAACTTGAGCATTCAAATGAATGTAATTTTATCCTGGGTAATATCAACACCTAAAGAGCAATGTAATAATGGGATTTTATATAATTTTTACACTTCTGGTCCCTAAACATTTTATATCTAAACAAGGCATATCTTAGTTTTCTCCGCTATTTTGTTTTTATTTGGTAGGAATGTCAGTCAGTCCCAAGGTTTGGGTTTGGTTTTTTTTTTTTTTCTTTCCTCTTCTTCACCTTCTTGAAGACAGGTTTATGCTAAGAACCATTCTCCGGATTTTTTCTTCGTTCTTTAAAATATTAGCTTTTACAGCACAGATCTTGTCTTGCTGGTCTTTAATCAACTGTTCCAGTTCAGCCAGATCAGCTTTTAATGGTTCTACAGCACTGTCTGTGATGCTGAAAGAGACACAAAGAGCACAATGTTATTGGAAACATTCTGCTGCTTCGGGTTACTTAAGCCGCCAAGAAAGTACATTCAATACCTGAAAGTTCACAAAGAATTTAAGTTGCGCCCACCCTTCCTGAAAGGAAGTTTAGAATAAGCAGCACAAAGGCAAAGCTAGCAACATGGACAGAGTAGAATACTGTTCAAGAGAGATCATCCACAATTCAGCAGTAAACAGTCACTGCTTGGCTAACCTAGTTTTTCTGCTAAAATCCTGCTTTCTGCTAAAATTCTGCTAAAAAGTGCTTTGCAGTTRTTTCAACCCACACTATGCGTACGTCAAGCACTTCCTTCATTTTACCCAGCCAGGAGCTGCAACCACCTGGCCCTGGGATGAAGCAGCCCCTGACTCKGTGGGATATAACACAAGAAGGACCAGAGAAGTTGTGGATGCCCCATCTTTGGAAGTGTTCAAAGTCAGGTTGGATGGGGCTTTGAGGAACCTGATSTAGTGGAAGATGTCCCTGCCCACGGCAGGAGGGTYGGACTAGATGATCTTTCAAGGTCCCTTCCAACCCAACCCATTCCATGATTCTAAGGACACCCACCTTTTACAGGGGCCCTTGGGTCCTACCATGATACACATGGTAACAGCCATCCCTGTGGGCCTCACCGCAAGAGCTTAAAGGAGAGAAGCACGTGGCAGAGAGGGACAAAGACAACTGCTGTGGAGGTTGCTGGACTGCTCCCAGCTATTTCCCACAATAAACCAGCAAGCCAGCAGCAGGACACCAGCAGCTGCCAACAGCACCAAGCTACAGCAGATAGACATCTGAGAAGAGGCAAGGTATATGAAAACTGACCCATCACTAGCTGCTGACAAGGGCAGGCAATCCCACACTAATAGGAAACTTARTAAATCCTCTGCTAATAAACCACAAGTACACTGATGCATCTGAAGTGAATGGGGCTGTTTGGCTTTAAAACAAATGTGCCCCCCCTTCTGTAATGCTTTGCTGATCTTCAGGAACGCTGAACAGCCAGGGAAATGACAGACTGAACTAGCCTGCTGTCATTCTGAATTACCCAGTCACTTTGAGGACTCATTAGCTAAAGTCCACATCTCAAAATCATTTAGCTTTCCCCTCCTTTCTACCACATTAGCATAAATCACAAAAAGCATCGCTGGAAATTGCACTAACGTTTCCCCAATGGGATCCTTCAATTGTCTCTCACAGAAGCAAAGAAAACAAAGACACGCATCCAAATTCCAGTACATACAGGAAGCATTGTCTTCTTCATGTCTGATACTCTGTAATTCTTTCCTGAAGGCTTGGACATGCTGCCTTAGCACTACACTGATCTGATTAGGATCTCATACGAAGCTTTGTGAAGTGCTGGAAGACGCTGCGGCAGTCTTAGCTCGTGAAAGGAACCGAGTGGCTCCGCCGAGGGGATGCTAGCCTGCCTGCAGTCTCGCACAAAAGAGCTGGCCACTGTAAAGCTTGGTTTGACATAAATCTGCAAACAAAATCAGCTGGGCAGTTCCTTCTTGCCACTCCGCCTCTCCTTCTGCACCAGTATCGAGGAGACAGTCTTGTCCTTAGTACACTCTGCCTGGGAACTCAGGGGACACACGAAGCCAGCGAAGCACGTACAGTCACTGTGCTGGGAAACCAGCTGAAGTATAAATGGCAAGGCCAAAGTGGATCCACCGAGTAAGCACATGCCTGGAGAAAGGCCTGAGACTTGCTCCCTGTCGCTAGGTGTGGTGCAAAGGCGAGTGAGTCAATGCCTCAGTTTCTCCAACCAGAAAATAAAGCCAAACACCATTTCCTTTCTCTTTGCAGGGGTGGCGCGTTCTGAGGCCAACCAGAGTTTTAAAGCCTGTCAAGGTTTTGGGATAGAAGGTGCTATGTAAGTGCAAGGAATTAACATCATTACACTTTATATGTGAACCAAAGCACTAATTCCCACCCCAGGCAGTGGGCTAAGCCAGCAGCTGTAAATTTCCAACATTTAACACATTGCTCCCTACCTAGATAGGACTTAGCTAAGAATACCACGCATACTTGCTTCTGCATGAATGCACTGTGTGGATTCAGGGAGCAGCAAATCTATCTAAGGCTGACTGTGAATCCAAGAAGATCGAGATCTAGCTCGTGTTTAAGATCAGAGGACGCACAACTGGAAGGGACGTTCTGTTTTCAAGGAGCATAAAGAGACATTGGTGAGACAAGTAAGGCCAAAGAAACTGTTTCTAGGCTTAACCTCCTTGTTTCTATTATGCATGTCACCTTYACTCCCCTGGTTTTCCAATGTTGTTTTTTAACCTTGCGCAGACAACAACAACTTACTAACACCACTGCAGAAGACACTGAATTCAATGGCACAAAGAGAGCAGGTTGTGATTTAGGAATCCACTCCCAGTCCCGATTCAAAATCTACTTTGTTTACTAAGCTCTTCCCCCATTGCTCCTTATATATTTGTGAGAAGAAGAAAACAAATCAAGCCCTCTTGTCACACAAACATTTGCATCTCTGCTGTCATGTACATCATGTGAAATTGAGCTGAAAAGACCTTAAGACTTTAACACTTCAAAAAACAATTCAGACTGCAAAAAAAAWTCCCAAAACCACTAAAATGACTGATGACAAATTTGCTTTGAAAAATGAGTAAAACTCTCCCCTCTCCTAAAAACAGAAATCTGTCTCGAGAGATAAATCACACTTTCCCTGACCACACTCACCTTTGCTCTTTCTGTAGAGCTTCTGCATGCTGTCTGTTCTCGTGCCGCCACATCTGCAACTCGTTCTTCATGGCATCCATGTCTTCTTGAATATAATCCATGATCCTGCCAAGCGTAAGGGCACTCCGGCACAGAGTCTGAATAGAGACCTGAAACTTCTCAATTTCTTTGGCTACCAAGTCTCTCTCTTTCTTCCTAGCTGCTTCCGATACAAAGGGCGTCTCCTATTAGAAAGGATGAATAAGAAGGAAAGCATCAAAACTAGGGAGAATGACTGTTGCACATGACTTATTAAACGAAGAATGTTTTGGCGACTGCTAACTGTGAAGTACCTGGAGAAATGTTTATGACACTCGGCAATGAAAGAGAAGAAACGAAGCAATAGTCTAGAAATAGATGAGCAGAAAGCGTGCCATATCCAAGTCACCACTGCTACAGAGGACTGCTACAATCTGTGCAACAGCATCACCAATATTAAATGGCTTTTCAGATCACAAGTGCACAAAAGTAAAATCAGTATTCGATCCCATAAATGATCTCACTGATGTTCTCATTCTCGACATGRTCTTTCCCAAGGCAGTGGGTGTAGGGAGGGGGAACCTCCTTCGCATTCGGTCTCACTTGAACTTACTTCTATATATTGAAAGGGAAATTTCTGTAGCTTAATGAGGCATCATTGAACAGAAGCTCTCAACAGACACGCAATACTCAGCAACACTTTYGTTATCGATCTGCTGCTGCCACTGGCCGGCACGGCGTTCGCTGTGTCACTCACACATCCGTCCGTCCCCGCCCTGCGCGCTCCACGGGGCAAGGCTGGACTGCCACCGCCTCACTCCGGAGCCCTGCGCCAGGACTCGGTGGATTGGCATTTACTGAATACTGCTGCAAGGCACAGTGCGTAACGACACTGAAAAAAAGGTCATGTTAAACTCTGGAGGAAAATGATTATGAAATCTGAAAGGCAGCAATTTGGAGAAGCAGAAGCATCCCCGCTCATGATGTTATAGGCTACCACACCACAAACGTTCGTGGGACCTGCTTGCCACGGTGTTTTGCCGCTACTTGGGAGCTGCAGCGGATGCTGAAGGGCACAGCCTCCTTCCAGTTCTCTAAATTTGTCCCTTCAGGATGCTTCTCTCCCTCCACTGTCTGTATCTGGATTTCCAGCTCCTAATGCTGGTCCTAATAATAGCACTTCACGCTGCACAGCTAAAATAGACGGCGGTTATTCCATGCCTTGTACTTCTGTTCACAGTGGTTGTAAAATCATGCAGGCTGCAGATGTGGCCTCAATAAACTCCACTACTCAAAAATAATTTGGTCTTGTGCACGCTTCCCTCATGTGCAGCCAGCAGAGTCTCTGTGGTCAATCTCCTGAAGCCTCCTAGCTTACTACAAGTTAAATACAGGGAAAGTGTTTGCTAAAGCGGCGGAGTCACGAAGAGCAAAAGGATGCCATAAAAAGAGCAAAGTGATGCCACGTTACTAACAGACTGTAACAATCTTATTCCAGGATAGCCTTCCCTGAAAACAACAATCACCATTAAAGAAAAGTCCACTGCTTTTTCTCCCCCTTCAAGAAAAACAACCTAATTTTTCTTTCTTCCCAAGAGCCTTACAGGTCAAATTCCCAAACCAAGTTTTTTTTTTTTTTTTTTTAAGACACACAAAACTTTAAGTAAAGTTTATTTAAAGTCATTTTGGTCATTTAATGCATGCCAGAAAACTAGAAAGGTCTTCCTCTACCACCCCAACCGCAGGATCAACCAATTCCTAAGCACAGTTCCTAGTGGCTAGACAAACACAGAGGTGGCAGTGTGCTTCTCTCTTGCTGGGACACCAAATCTACCACGCTGTCCCCTCCTGCCCTCCTACCCAATTGGCCTGCCTTCCTGTGCGAGCTGCGGGCTGTTTGTTCAGCTGCGCTTGGAGGCAGCAGGGACTACTGCCAAACACATTTCAGCAGCCCTTGGCTTACTGATGAACTCAGATACATATATATATATATATATATTTTAGGAAAATACTTGTGAAGATTTGAAGGCTGAGATTTACTTACGTCCGATGCTTGTGTTTTACCACACACGCAGCGCAAGAAAACTGCGGGACTTCTGAGTTTACTGCTATTTTATAATGTTAGAGTTGTTTAATTAGGAACTGGGCTGAAGTGACAAATGCTGCTGAACTTGTGACCTGCTTCCTAAGTCAATTCATGAGCACGGGCTAAACTGTTAAAAATAACACTCATCTTAATTCCTTCTCACTCGACCCATACCTCTCTCACAGAAGCAGGTGTTTCATTATACTACATTACATAAAACACGTTATTTAGATACTTTCTGGAGCCATCCATGTGTTTGCTGTCCTTTACGATGCGAAGATGAAAGCGCCTGTTTCTTGACCCATTTCATCCCCCGAGTGCTGGTGAGCACCCCCGTTCCCAGCACAGCTGCTTAGGGTTGAGCAGATCTTCTCCCCTGGGTCTCCTCCTTGGCCAACCTCTGGGCACAATGGCCAACGGTGTCCCCATCAGGGTCGTCCAGCTTCTCTCCCTGTTGATCTTGCAGCTCCCCAGAGAAGAGAGCGTTTGCCYGGGTGCCCCTGAAGGCACAGATCACAGGACTGGGTCCTGCACACCAGCCATCTCAGGGTGACAAGAGTCTCTCTCCTGGAAATATTCTTTTGCCCCACTGCCTCGCTGCAGCTAGTCAAGATCGGTGAACAGATCTGTACTCTCAGTGTTTCGAAACCCTTTGCTCTCTATTCTAACTCTGTTTTCCTAGTCCCTGCTACATGTTGTGCTCCACCAAAGCCATAGGGAAGGCTGAATCCRTGGCACCATACTTTCCACACCTAACTGGGAAGTTACCTATAAAGACAATCATCTTCAGTTCAGCAGCAGAGCAGAGTTGTATCAGGTCCAACAGCTTCCCAGGAAGACATCCCATTGCCTTGTTTTTCCTCTCCTAATTGCACCAAACCCTTACCACTTTCCTCCCTGCCATCCATTGTAAGAAGCCACAGCCAAGAGATAAGGAATTTGTTTCAAATACAACTCAGAAGCCAGAAGACTCAGCCAGTCCATTATCTGAGGATATAGTCGGGTGTGTGAAAACCTGAAGAATGCTTCATTTTTATTCTCCAAATGCCGTGTTCAATGTTTTACATCCTTGTAATGCTGGCGTGACCTCCCTGATACCTAGAGAGTCCAAGCAGCCACACTTCTCAACACCAGCAAGTATGGTATGAAAATAAAAAACAAAAAAGAAGTGAAAATCCCACAATTCAGTAAACAAGCAAACCAGAATTGTACACTTTAAAACATAGATCCAGCTAACCATTTGAAATATTCCATGCTAAAATACACAGCTGCTTGAAAAGCGCAAGTGGAAATAAAACACAGTGGAGTATTTTCTATGAATCAGGAAGATGCCCTTAAAGTGTATTGGTAAATATTCAAAAATAATTTTAGTGTCCCTGTAACTCCAGCATACCCTTTGTGTAGTTCAATTCTTCAAAACCGACATAAAAAGGACAAAATATGATCCCATCCAAAGTCATTTCAAGTACTGAAACATTCTACCACTAAAAATCTACTAAATACTATTCAGAGTTAAACGGGTACTTCAACAGGCTTGTTAAAAAAACCCGTGTCTTTGAAACACATACTATATGATATCGAAGTGGTGTAAGAACAAGAGYTTTTTAGTGTATCTCTCTAAAGGAGAAGCACTTAAATTTCAAGCTCCCAAGAAAAATTTCCCAACACCTGAAGGTGCAGTAGCTCAGCTGGCACATTGTTGTCCCTCCTCACACGAGTTAAAAAATAACCATCGATCCTTTCTTTCCTCCCACAAACACTTGTCCTACCAAGATGCCACGTTACATTTCGTGCAGTCTACAGAAAGCTGAGCTCAGGGTGGAGAATTATCACCACGAAGCACTCAAGCTTTGCCAGCTATTGCTGATTATAAATAATTAAGGGRGGGGAGGAATAGCCATACTGTCTGTTCTCAGTTCCATAGTTACAGTTATGGGTTAAAATCTCCGTGGGACACTCTTTTAAATCACTAAAAATTATGGCAGATGGTTTATTACAACAGGCAACATGGGTGGTAAAAGTCCTGAATGCCACCTTTGCTCATTTTGCACAAACATGTAACAGGATATATTCAGTTTTAAGAAAAATGCCAGAATCAGAATTGTTCCAGTCTATTTAATTAGGCCATACACCTCAATGAACTCTCCTTTCACAAAAGCCCAAGAATCAATAAATTATCCCCATATAAAAGCCTATATCACTTCTGTAGGCCCAACACGCTTCCTTTCCTTCGTGTTTTTCATAAGGCACCAAGATAAATGTTTATTTTGGATTCCTGGGAAAAAGTCTGCCTTTCCCATTACCTCAATGCGAACAGAACACAACGTGGACTCGGATGCGGGGACCTGAGAAATTAAAAAACAGGAATTTTCTTTTTCTTGAATGAAAGGGAAATTATCTACAGGGCTCCAGAACCCACCAGAATTTACTTGTGTTTAATTTACCCTCGCTAAAGCAATTAGTATAAATACTGCAGTGTGCACAGCTCCATAAAATGGATCATTCACAAGACATCCATTTCCAATAGCTGGGCTGTTGAGGGCACTTGAAGTGACTGACATCTACTAAGCTAAAGCGGTGATATTTTTTTTCCCACTGTTTGAAAAATTTATTTCTAGAAACAGTTTTTGCTTACTTTTATATAGCTTCCCCTTTGTTTCCATTTTTTCAATTAACAGTTTTTAACTATGAATCAAATTAGAGCAAACATCCATCAAGCACTTAATAGTTTCTACAGCCCCTTTTAACTATTGTATTATGTCCCATTATGAAAACAGACCCAAGTAATCATAGTTTTATTGAGCTACACCATTCCCCCCCCCCACCTCTTTCTATAGGACAGGACAGAAACTTCATTTTGGACAAGTAATTTTGATCCATTCAATGCAAAAACAACAAGGTGGTTTTTTTTATTGTACAAAATATTTTTTGATCATAAAGGGTGTTTTCTTTTCCTGGTTTTTACAGTCTGCATTTTAAGTAGATTGTAACTATCCACTAGGGATCACCATAAGAAACTCTTTCATGGAAACACAGGGAAAACAGTAAATGTTAAATCATTTCAAATGAACAGGATGCTTTTTCTGCTTATGCCAGGTACCGAGTTCAGTAACAGGCCAAGGAATAGGAGACACAATGTTCTTTACCATTAGATTTACCAGAGTTAGTCTGAGCTGCTTCTGAGTTGGAAGGCACCAAAAGAAAATAAAAGGATWGCTCTTTAAAGGAGGYTTTTTTCTTTTTCTTTTTTTTTKGGGGGGGAGGGGARGGTGGTGGTGGTGTTTTTTTCCCCCCAGTTCACATTTGACACCTCTAAAAAAAGGTGGAATTTTCAGACGTACAYGAACACCCCACCGCAGCCCCCAGAGCCAGTCTGCCTTACTTCACATGCAGTCCACGTTGGGGAGAAGTCAGKTCATAAAGCCTCGCGTATTTGGTGCAGTGTTCAGCACGCTAAGCAGAACCCTATGAGTCTGACCACACACGCGCCAAGAGACAACTCTAGCAGTAATTAACAATAGCAGATAGTATTAATTGAGCCATAATGGCATAYTGGGTGCCAATCCTGCCCAGCTTTCCTTCTCTGCTCGCACCGCTGAAACTCTGGGTCCACAACCTCCTTCTCTTGAAACAGCAGCCTCTTCCCCGTTCAAAAAGAATTTGCAATAAACRTGTTCCTTGTGTTAACCAACTGCTTTCACACCAGTCTATGCCCCAGAAGAATATCCCAGCCAAACCCATTGATAAGCTTCTTGAAATATGTGAAAGTCACCTGTACTGTGTCCTACAACACCCTGCAGCTACGCGGCTGATGCACTGCACCCTCTCCTAGGGATGGAAATCACAGCTGCCTCACTGCACTTTTATATATCCTTTCTGTTCAACATATCCATCTGCTGTCTCATGTTGGATTTATACTGTACCCACAGGAGAGAACATTTTGTGTTTTTGTGTGCAAAGGCCACAGCAAAGAGCCACGATACCAGGAATATCGCAAGAGTGACAAAAATCCTGTTCCTGTGTTCACAGCTTGTAACACAATTACTTGGGGACCACAGKTTTTTTTCTGAGAGTTGGCAGTAGTGTAACAAGGACACTTACACACACACTCACTCAATTTAAGCTCCTGTGGTGCTTGTCCCTAACCAGGCTGCTGGGTACAGTTCTTATTTTTTAGRAATTGCATGCTTGCACCAAAAATTTCTCACTGCAGCTTTATTCAGATCACTGYGTTAATGTCACACCATGAGGAACAGAGCTGTCACACAAAGATGAAAGCCCTTCTGCAGGTAACTCCTATTAAATTTTACTGTCAGCATTTCTTAYGACATATTATGCTGGCAGGACGCTGAGAAGCTGTGGTCTTGAATGGTGAGACTCTTCAAAATACTTAAATGGTGGAACATATGAATACATCTGGTTAACATGACACATTACTAACTGCATTGACTGGAGGGGACACCCAGTGTYGTGAAGCTGATGGATTAATGTAAAAATCAATGACCTGAAGAACTTTAAACAAACAGAATCAGCAATGATTGTATTTGCTCTAAGCTTAGAAGTACATACTTAATTTATCACATTTGTAATTAAAGTTAATATTATCCAGGTGCTAAGCTATTTAATATCATTTGTTCCTCGCAGAAACCTCAAAGCTGCTTCTTTTCTGAAGCCTGTGAACTGTATTTGGTAGTGCAAAGATGGGAATTCTGTGATCCCACTTGCTTAAACTATTTAATAACCTGCCTACATTTTCCACACATCAAATAAATGAAGTGGAATACAAAATGTAACATCTGTTTCTTTCTCTGTTTAACATTAGAGGGTTAGATTCTAAACAAATACATTTAGGAAGTCTTTTTAGGAATTTGTTAGGCTGAACACAGCTAATCAAGGCAGCAAAAATCTTGTGTATTTCCAGAATGACCTCTTTCTTTGACCTGAAAATTGTGTATATTATTTTAAGTTTCTGCACATGCAAAACCTAGATGATGAAAGTCCCAGTCTTCTTTCCTTTCCTCCTCTTTTTCTTTATTAGAACTTCTTAAAAACYAAATGTATGTTTGGGAAACGCAGCACAAAAAAGGTTTCAGAGGAATGCTTTTAACACAAATAAATGCTCCTCAGCAGTCAACAGTTAGAAGTAAAGGTGTGAAACATCCCCAAGAGTTCACCAGTGTTACATTTYGATTAAGTATTAATTCACCAACTTCACCTAATTTCTAGTTGATTAACCCATAATAAATCAGGTAGATCCATTAATCAGTTTATTGCTGAATATTGGACTTAATACAGTATTAGCCAAAAGTTCCAGCACTCAGACTACAAACATATTTTTTTCTTTCTTCATTTTCCCAACTGGCAGAASAACAAGGCTTTAAAGACTAATTAATATAACTAGGAAAATATTTCATGTATTTTGTGTGTATTGAATAGTTTAACAGAATGAGGGAAGATGAACATTATTACTGACAGACACAAGGATAACCTTCATTTCATCAGATACAGTTTCCCAAAGCAAGTATTCTTTCAAATTTTCACTGGACTTTTGGTTACCTTACTCCAGAATACAGAAGTACAATTACTTTTTACTCTCCGATGCCTAATACGTTTTGGAACACAGTTGCAGACYGATGTAGAAGATATTTCTTCTGGAGAGTTTGATGGAAAACAAATTAAATAAAAGAGCTGACAGTCTGGGGAGAAATGGTCAAATCCCAGACTGATACTGCTTCCCAGCAGACTGCAGAGCTAGACCTGGCACAAAACCCAYGGCCATCTGAAGACAGCACACTGGCCAGAGTTCATTGACCCACTCTCGCAATCCCATCAACATAATAGGACGTGGTTCCACTTGCCTGCCTAGACCACTTGGCAGGAATAAACCACTTGAAACTCTTCCTTCTTTTTAATTACTTTTGCTGCCTTTCTCCGAAGAGATTCCACAGACAAGTAACTATTCCTCCCAAAACTGCTGGTCTGCAGTCTCGCAAGAAAAAATCCTGCCACTGCCTTCCTCATGATGTTAGGAACATCCCTCAGAGACGAGATATGCTCAAGATGGTAGGGTGTCCTGGTTTTGGCTGGGATAGAGTTAAATTTCTTCCTAGTGCTGTTTTGGATTTAGTATGAGGAGAATGTTGGTACACACTGATGTTTTTAGTTGTTGCTAAGTAGTGTTGACACTAGTCAATGACTTTTCAGCCTCCCATGCTCTGCCAGSTGCACAAGGAGCCGGGAGGGAGCATAGCCAGGGCAGCTGACCCAACTGGCCAAGGGGGTATGGAATATSATGTCATGCTCAGTATATAAATAGGAGGCGTGGTCCAGGAAGTAGCGATCGCTGCTTGGTTATCGGTCGGCGGGTGGTGAGCAATTGCATGGTGCATCACTCATTTTGTATATTCTGCCATTATTGTTATTATTATTATTATCCCTTCCTTTTCTGTTCTATTAAACTGTCTTTTTCTCAATCCACAAATTTTACTTCTTTTTTCCGATTCTCTCCCCCATCCCACTGCGGGGCAGGGGAGCCAGCGAGCGGCTGTGTGGTGTTTGGCTGCCTGCTGGGTTAAACCACGACGCAGGGCCACACGAGCATGCCAGACCCCCACCTGCTACCCTCTGCATATCTGGTCCCTGAAATATTCCCAGAGGCAACGCCACGTTGGAAATGTATTTTTTACTTTTACTGTCTCCTGCGTCACAGTGTCTCTATCCTCAAAAATAAATTCCCAGGATTCAGTAACGTCTCCAGCTCATGTTTTCTGAACTACATCTGTCAAGTCCCAGTCACTAACTCCGAGCATTTTTAATCATCTTTTCCATTTATTTTTTCCTCTGCTGTCAGGAAAACTATGCTTCTCCTCTCCTCTGAACGACTTATTCAACATAATTTGAAAAGCAGTAGCAGCAAAGAAACCTACTGCAGTAGCAGCCAGCTGCTTGGATATGAGATCAGATGATATTCCAGGAGCTTAGTGTTGTATGTAGGTTTTCACGTGATGGACTAGGAAGTCAGCACGTTTTTTTCCAGAATTAGTTGTCTATTATCAGCGCTGCTAACACAGATCAGTGCTTCAAAAGATGCAACAAAAGACAAACAAGGACTGAACGAATGTTTTAGAGTCTCAAAACAAGCAACAGGACTAAATGGTTATTGTAGAAGGACACAATTGCCCACGTGTATTTAAAAAAATCTAAGGGGTTAAAAGGGAATCGGTTTAGTTCGTTAGTTACTCTTATTCAGAAAAAAGAACCAGAAAATTTAGCACAAACACCAGAGGAAGCTTCCTGAGCATGAAATCCATGCGATTTTGTAAACCCTCCCCGAGCATGAAATCCCCGCGGTTTTGCAAACCCTCCCCCATTGTCCCTTTCTATGTCCAGGGCTTAAGCTGACAGGACACAAGACCGAACAGTACAGCTTACAGCACAATTACGTACTGGTGGAAGACATTATTAAATGACCTACTCATGCCGTCCCAAAACTTAGTCTTGAGACTGACGATTCAACAGCACCACCTAGTTATAAAACCAGGAACAGGAACAGCTGTATCTCTTGTTCTTGCAAGTGCCAGCTGAACATGCACGCCAGTAATGAGCTTAAGAGCTACTGCATAAACAGAGCAGTATCAACTTYTAACCCTCCTTTTCTCTCAACAGTTATATAAAGACAGAACTTATTCAAGCAGGCAAATTTTCACATCAGACACATTCATTAGAAATAGCCAACAGTGTTTCAATGATCACTACAAGCTGCACATTTATAATAAACGGTATATAATTCAGCAAGTTGGATAAAGCTGTTAACTATTCGTAACRGATTATGAACAGGAAAACTAAAGGTGTTTTCCGATCATTTCCTTCTATAATCKCAGCCTTTGCAATATGTGAAAGGAATTTTCTTCCAGCCAAGCAGGCCTGGATCTCAGATAGACCCAAACTTCAGATAGGAAGATACTCCCCCAAGGGTCTGATCTGCCATCCCAACTTTCTCAGCTTGCTGGGGAAGAAATGAAAAGGCTGGTCTGTGTGGYAGCATGACCCACTACCACTGGACACAAAAACATATGAGAGTATCTCTATTTAAGAGGAGAGAATTGTTGATTTTACCCTCCCAAAATTCCAATCCTAGAAGTTAACACTGTGTCACATTTGCTGCAGATTGTAGAGGCGATTATAAAGTCATACAGGTTCTAGATAAAACTGGGTTTTTAAAACAGTCTGCTGTCTACCATGGCTTTAGTCCCTCAGGGACATTTTTCTTTCTGCTGCACAAYTTGCTCATAACCTATCATATTATCATTACTCATTGCCAAATTACTGTATCTGATAACGCCAAAAGAGGCAGTCAAGTGGTCAAGGCTTCAAAAGTCACTACTGATTTCAGACAGCTATTTGAAAGAGCTTGATGCTCTGTCAAAAGCTGGACTCCTGAGGTCTGAGTTGCAGCATCTTAAAACAGGATGCCAAACTATAGATCATTCCTGAAAAAGAATGTAGGCAGTAGAAACCTACAATACTGAATTAACATTAAAAAAATGAGATGATGTGATTGGAATTGAAGATTTAAGAGTTCATGAAAAGCACTCGCCTTTCCAAAACATTATGTACCTGTCTGTATTTTTATAACAGCACTCTGCACTGYGTTCCTCAGTGCCTCCTCACCAGCGCATCAAACTACATCAGTGATTTAGAAACCTTCCAAAGGGCCAATGGATCAGAAAAGTCCATCTAAATGCTCTGCCTTTTGCTGCCTCTTGTAACATGAGCTTTGCAAGGCTGAAAAAGCAAGAGCTCTCCAGCTGTAACAGGAAGACGCTGAAATAAGGGGGGTTCAACCTTTTGCTTTTGGTTTGTGATCACTGCTAGACCCTTTCTAGACCTTTTATAAGCTGTCAAAACCAAAAAAATACCGACAAAAACGCCAGCAACAACAAAAACCACTTTCCCTTTTCCCAACTACTGACTGTGGAAAAAATCAAATCAAATCAAATCACTTCATAGATTCAGACCTGAATACTGGGGTATGCGAGGACGTTACTAGGGAAACATTTGGTGATACGAAAATACTTTATATGGTTAATTGCACCAGAGATCCTTTTTTTTTTTTGGACAATGATAACGATTGCTGGGCAATAGGATACTGTTCTTCAAATGCCCAGAAGACAGCTAAGATTGAAACAGTAATGGTGCAGCTGTACAAATGTACAGTGTGCCCTACTACATCTAGGGCAAGGCTGAAATCAGCAGACTTTGTTCTGGAAAACAAAAGAATAGGTTAAAGAAGGCTCCCTGAAAAACTGTACTGAAATACTGAAAAAAAACCCCAAACCACAAAAATTAAAAGTGAGAAAGAGAGAGCACTACACTGAGAAGGTAACAATATCTGACAGACTAATGGAGAGAAAAAGCAGCATAACGCATCAAGGAGGAAAGCTTGATCATAAATGGAAAAAAACACATTTAAGGCAGAGAAAAAGGTCATGATTACAGTATTTAATATTCACAGTTCTTTGAAGGCCATTACCAGCTTACCCTCTCTGTCGTCTTTGATGATTTCTGTGATGCCTCATAATCTTTCTTTGTTTCTAGGATTCTTTTTACAAGCCCACCTGTTGAAAAATCAGTATTTTTCTCAGCACTTGTTGGCACTAAAATGTTATTTTAAACATTCAGACAATAAAATCAAAACCCAACTGCTTAATTTCTTTTCAATGTAAGCAATTTTTACAGCAACATGAACAGCATTATATTATGTATTTTAATTACTGAGATACAAGGTATTTGTTATTTGATCTATTTTCTCCAGTGTCCTCTAAATGCAACTGTATCATCAGCAGCATTTGCTGAACGACTCTTGGTACAGAACCAGATCCTTGAGCTGTACTAACACAAAGGCTTTTCCTTTGCACCCCTGTTTTGGAAGAATTCAAGAACTGCACGTGATAGGTATATAGATAGATACATATATTCCTTTGCTAGGAATTTTTGGATGCAGATAAGTATATCTGCCTAAATCACATCCAGTGTAACCATAATGGAAGCCCCTGAGTCAGAGATCTGAGGTCACGAGTAAGCATAAATATTATTAAGAACCAGTCCATCAATTTTCCTAAAAGCTTTTCTGTAACTTGCCTTGAACAGCCAATACCATCTCATATCTCAGAGCTGATAAGCTGTACCTGACACTCTAAGAAACATTAATTTAGGACTTTTATGCAGAATTTTAAATCCTGCTGACATTAAAGATGTACAGAAAATCTGTACTTAACATCATTTGCAAATCCAGCTGCTCAACTAAACAAACTGCATTTGATAAATAATTTCTGTTTTTCTTGCAAAGGTTGCAAGCTCCTACCCTCAGGAGGTATTCTGCTGCTTTATTCAGCATTTTAAGCGTTCAGCATTAGGTTTAAACCCATGGGTTTATTCTATATATATATAAATATATGTAAAAGCAAACATACCATGCTTTTCATCCTCAACCAGCTCCACTTCTGGCTCCTACACATGCAGGAAGAGAGCTTTAGTTGCAATAAGCTGGCACTGCTATGATAYACAACTATTCAAAAATATTCAGCTAGAAGCTACTTAAGCAAGTAAGTTACAAAGTGTGGAAAAAGGTTCTAAAATTTGCAAAATTAACAGACCGTTTCCATCTCTGGCATTTCTGGCAGCGGCAGTGCTGCCTCCACCACAAACTGGTCATCATCATCAGAAATCTGCTGGTCTATGATCACATTTGAGACTGTTTTACCRCTACCACTCCTGAAAGAGACACCACAAAACAAAAACTTATTAAGATCTGTCCAAACYTACTGTGATCCCTATCTAGAAGAGACAGCAGTTCCCTCCCTTCCTCCTTCCCTCCCATAAAAGAAAGCAGCACCAACTAAAAGCACATCAAATTGTCATTTCCATTCACAGCCCAACTCTGAAAACAGCCATCCTTCTCTCGCAAAAGGACGTATCTTCCTTCTAAACACACTGCYTTAGTGATTGGCACTTAACAGAGATCACCTGTAAGCCATTTTGGCCGTGGTTTCAAATGGCTGTTTCAGCCTTTTTTGAGCGTGGRATATTCACTGCATGTTGCACAGATACACTCTAGCGGTAGTTTAGATTAACGTCCTAGGGTTATCTATTTCAGAGCTCCCAAAGGCAAAAAAATTAAATCCTATTTTTGAACTTCCAGATGTGACTACCAACCATAACTTTTAGATAATGCACTGGATTTGCAGAAACAATAAAACAAATAAARCAGGCTTGAATTTTCCAGTCTGAATCGATGAGCAGTGAGGTGATCCATCCTAAAGCTGTTGAGCAGCAGGTGAGGCACAGAAGATCTGAGAATACTGTGGCACAAGCRCTAGAAACATCTGCTCTGCGTCTCCCACACTCCTTACCTTTCTGGAAGCGAGACCTCTGCGTTTTCTTGACGTTTTACTCGGGGCGGTGCTGGTCTTGCACTGCTAGGACGGGGAATGTGTCTGCAATAACAAAGAGGCTTTTTCATTTATATCATAAAAGGAAGCCTCACGTGTCCTCCAAAGGAACAGRCATGTACACACACATGAGCTGAGTAAATTAGCCGATGCATAAAAACACTGCAAACATCCCCAGTATACAATCCAATATCGCAATACTTGCTGTCCTAGTAGGAGTGTAGGAAAATCTAGAAAATGTGTCCCAAAACAAAAAATTATGATTCCGTGTAGAACCACCTCTTGATTTGTCTCACTAAAAAATAACCTGTATACAGCACAGTTATTTACCATTAACAACAAATTTAGCATTAACAGTACACACTGCAATGTAAACGGAAAAAAATTATTTTCACAAGTGATAAAATTACACAAAATTTCTTTCTGGGCAAAGAAAAAGTAAACTGGGATTTAAAAGGCAAGTTCATCTTATCCGTAACACCATACTTATGAAAGTCATGTATGTAATGCAATGTTCTTCTTATTAGACTTTCCACACGTCCCTCATATTTTAATAACATTACATCGAAGCACTTTATGGATTAAGAAAATAAGCCCAAAACACTTCACAACGTTAAAGTTTTCTTTATAGAAGGACATGAAAGTGAATAAATGGAACCATACATGGGATAATATTTATTATTTGGTACCACTAGCAGAAACATACTGCTCCAAGTTTCCTTGCTGTTTTCAAATGGACTGTATTACCTCCAGACACATCATAGTTTGATTCAAGCAGAGTAAAGGACAGGAACAAACCTTTGGACRGGCTGAGGTGGAAGGCCATTAGGTACTTCACCATTTTCAGATACTGCAGGCTTTTCAGGAGCCACGTTCTCTGCTTCTCCTTCTATTAAATGAAACAAACATACAATTTTGGCTTAGCTGGCAAGGCAAATCTAACTTTTCTTACAACAGCATTTTGAATCTTATCAGCTCTATACTTGAATGTGTGCTCATGRAACATATCACACGACAAACTTTTAAAATTAGAAATAAAATTCTATAAGCTTATATAAAAGTTAAATATCTTGTGAACGTCCAGTTTTCAAACATCCCAGAGCATTCACAATTCAAAAGGGACACTGAAAAAACATTTAAACTTTATTTTTTATTTGTTTCTTAATATTGTGAAATTCCCTCATCTGTGGAAATGACATCATCTCAGTCAATTCTTCCACAGTTGCATGATAACATTTGCAATGTTTCAAGTTGCTCATCATACAAAATCATAAGAGGAAAAACCGTATTAAAAAAAACTATATTCTCTATGCTGGGGTTTTTTTAAAACCTTTCTTTTGTTTACCTTAACAACTTCTTTTCCTCTACTGGTATTCYTAGTTGACCCAGATTTGAGCAGTGGCTTGGACTGGCTGACCTCCATCTGTCCGTCCCTTTCAACATCAAGGATTCTACGATTCGAGGATGAGAGCTGCTTCTGTAATTCCACCGTAGTTATGCTCTCCATAGGGTTGACCCCATTTGCAATTTAAATCGGACAGAACCAGTTTAACCTCTCCTTCCCAGTTGACAGGTTTCCCACAGAGTTACTCTGACCAGTCCAGTGCAGTTAGGGGCATGAACCTACACCTGCCAAGCTCAGGTTAGACCATTCTCTATAAGGGCAGAGAACAAGGCGAACGACATCTTTGCTTTGACAATCTAACTGCGCAGGATTATGGACATCATTCACCACTTTCTGCTTTAGCATTTCTACGGATAATTTTGRTAGGTAAAAAGCATTTGATGTTAGAATCATAGAATTCTAATGATGTTCTAATTCATGTTCTTGGATTCCATCTAGAAAGCTTGCTCAGATGAATAATCTGTCAGTAAGTATTTCTTCCATGTAGTGCCACACACAGAAGGGACTCCTCTAACACTATTGTCCACTTCAGTGTCCCCCCGCTCTGAAATCACCAATAAATGGAACCATTGAAAAAAAAAAAAAGGCCAAGGCAGCTGGGCTTTCACCAGCCCAAATTTAGGCAAAGAAATGCAAGTATCTTTCCCAGGGTCTACTGCATTCCGCATTCCTAATGGGTTTGTGCGTATTCTCTGAACAGCTATTTCACAGGTAGAACCTTCTCATTTAAAATTACTGAACAGTACGTATACTACATTTTTATGTAGTGTATTAATTCTACATATGGTCCACCGGAGAACATAAGGAAGATACGTAAATACACTTAACAACCGCAAGCGCTATGTTAAGTTTTCCCTCAGTCTTACTGGYAGAGGAACAACCAGCCACCATGCACCAACCAACGACCGTAGGGTCGTTGGCACACGAGCTGGGGTGGTCCCTATGTTAAGACCGAGCCCAGCCTGAGTCAGAAAGTTGTGTTCCGTTGCTGGCTGTACCAYGAGCTTCTTGCACTTCCCTGGGTACCTAATTTAGCATCCCCGCCTAACGGATGCGATAGGGATTTCAAAATTCCCCTTCCACACAGCGAAAGGCATTTTCCTACACGATGGAGATCACAAAAGTATGGAGAAATAAAAAACAGAGGTCTGCTCCTTAATAAAATATTTGATTYTGCGTAAAGGCTCTGCTTGGAGCCTGCACATGCAATCACAGGAGCTGAGACAGCCCACTGGTGACCGTGGGTACCCCGGGTAAGTCAGACCGGACGAAGAACTCTTTGGCAGCCTTTATGCAGACAGGCTTGGGGAGAGGCGTGAGCGCATCCAGGATTTTTAATTTTTTGGGTGTTACATTCAGTCTGTTAGTAGTACAGCTTCACTTCTCATACTGGAAAGCCATCGCTGACCTTCGGCACAGCAGGCTTCTGCAGGTTTGTGGGAAGCACGTACAGTCCCTCTATATACACCCAGCTCCCAGGAAACACCACCTGCAAGAACCACTGGTTTTGTTTTCAAAGAAACAGCTACCATTAAGCAAGGAGAGCAGCCTGCTAAAGAGATTTCGCTTTTGGAGCAGTTATCGGCCATAGTCAAGGTCTCAGCTGATTTCTTGCTCTCGCTAGGTCCCGACATGCATCACGCTGACATAACAGCTGCTCACRAGACAGAAAGTCAACAGTTGCAAGGAGTCCTGCAAGCATTCWTTTACTCTGTGTGACAAATGAGCATCTCTAAAATCTCACTTCCCGGGTTCGTCCCAGCCCCACAGCACCGGTGGAGACAGAGCAGCGACGGTATCAGTGGTGGCACAGTGCTGTGACACCTGCACAGAGCAGGGACCTCCTGCTTCAGGGACCTCCTGTATACCAGATTTCCAGGAGATTTCCAGATTCACTGCCTATTACTGGCCCAGTTATCCAGTTATTTGRGGAAAGGTTTTGTGGATCACTTTCACTTTTAATATGAACAGGAGCCACAAACACAACAAGTAACAGGAGGAGGGAAACAAAGTCATGTACTGACATTAAGAAAAAGGAAAACGTACGTTTTATTAATCTGGTTGTTGCAATAATTACCTGTAATATATTGCAAAAAGTTCCCCACAGGTTCTGCTTATTTTCAAGTTAGAACCCATAAAGTGCTCATAAACTATTACTTCTTTTTTCTTCTCTTTTTTTTTTTTTTTTTTTTTTTTTTAAACACTTAACCCAAAGCACTTTCATAGATGGCTTTTTGGTATTCTTTTAAATAAAAACTATGTGGATAAAGTCTACTCAAAGCATTCAAACACAACTAAATTATGTTTTGTTACAGTTTAAAAATTCTTTAATACATAATGTAAAAGGAAAAAAAGCACTAGAGAAGTGCTTTATTTATTAAAAAGCACCATTTTTTCTATCGGAAGTTTTTAAGTATCACTGGTATGTTCAGTGCTGTCTTTTGTCATTATAATGTCCCTGAGTCGCCAGCAAATTCACCTGGAAATAACAAATACATTTTTTTTTCAGATAAGTTTTATAAATTCTTTAATAATAATCTGACCAAGCTAGGCATGAAGCTCACAACAAAAACTACAGCCAGCTTCTTATTTGGGAACTACTACCAGGGCTGGGAGAATAGGGACAAACACATTAGGGAGTGTTTCCAACAAACTCACACTTCTGTGCTAAAGACATCAATGTTCTGGTCACTAAGCTGAACACACTCATCAGAAATGAAACTTTTTAAAAAAGTCAAAAGACAGTGGAGGATCAAAATGTTTGTTTTGATAGCATATCTAAGTAGACATGAGATGTGTAAAAGGTGAATTGTATAAATCTGTACAACAGATCTGAGAGGCAAAGCCATGCTAATCTATTTTGAACTAGGAAAGYACAGGGACTGCTCACCCCTCAAAGTAAGTTTACACAGTCCAGAAATATAAAAATTAAAGGTCCAGAGGAAATTCAGAAGCAGTTCACAGAATGTAATACTTTTTTTTAAGTAGTCCCAAGTACCCCCTAAACCCTTGAAAACCTTGTGGAAGAACTATCTTCAGCTCTTCTCTGACTAACCTTCTCCACAGGTAGGTTTGGAGTTGTGGAAGGGCAACGACTGTGATTTTCAAGCAGTTCCAACACCCAGTTTCCATTTAATTCCACTGGAGTTAGTTGGAGTATARATCTAATGCACAATTAACCAACCGAACGATACCATGGACCAGCTATGCAAGCAAACAAGACAGTGCCTAAGCACCTTGCAAGGACTGTGATTTCCAGGATGCAGTGACAAACTAAGCAGACCTTCAGTAGTTTCCTAAACCCTTCCGCTAGYGTAAACTGGCACTGCCACCAAATAAGCACTCCCGCCTTCACACTTCCCATTCCCTCCCGCTAGCACATGCATTCACACGCTGCCTGAAGAAGAGCTGAATCAGCACGACTCGGTTTAAGACGCTGCCCTCACAGCCCCTGTGCCAAGCCGGTGGAAAGGACGTTCATATTTGACATGTTCTCTGTGGAAGGGTGGTAGGTGGCTGTGATGGCTCAACTGAAGGAGTGACAACATTACTTTGAGATAAACTTYAGAAAGGAGCCTGGCATTACTCCTCCAAGAGAAGTGCACCTCAACGTAATTACCAAAACTGTGAGAAGATAAACTGCACCAGTGAAACTCCCAAAAAAGCTTGTTTTAGAATTTAACAAGGTTCAGAAAAATCTTACATAAKCATCAGCTTCTAAAAAAGCCTCATGCAGGCCTACACATTTATAGAGTGACCGTGAAATCCAACTGTTCCTCCCTTCTTGCCACAGCGGGTGCATTTATGTGCACACGTCTAAAGAAAGTGGAACCTAAGTAACTTCAGGGGTGGATGAGCAAATAGCTGAGGCAGGCCAAAACACCATTTTGCCAGAAAGCTTTAAACATATACTTCTTATTTAAGAGGCTACCATGAACTAGCCAGTGAGGATACCTAATGGAGGACACCAAGGGAGAACTACTGATACGCTGACAACTCCTCATTTATAAAAAAAAAAAAAAAAAAAAACAAAAAAACCAAACCAAAACACAAGGGAAAGGTTCAGAGCCTCAATGCTCAGAAACAGAATATAAGACTGAAGCAGAATGTAGAAATAATACTCCAAAAGATCTGGGAAAATAAGTTTATTTCAGCCAGTAAACAATGTTTTTAAAATCCTATAAATGATTCTTCCTTTGGAAACTTTCATTTGCAGTTGAAGACACAAGAACACAGCAAGAAGGGAAAGGTGATCAATCTTATGATTACTCCAAATAGCATCCAACTTAGCTATCTGCAATGACTGTTCTTATTGACTGTCATAACTGATTTCACATTCCAACTGTGAAAGCTATTAAATGTGTGAATGACAACTTCCCCTCTATAAAAACTTACAGAAAATTAAGGTTCACTAATGCACTACTATGTTACACCATCTTATTGAATAAAGCTGAAAATAAAGAACAGTGAATACAATACTTTGTTCTTATACCACCTGAGAATCCAATCCAAATCAACAATGAACCTGGGGGTACTCCTCTTACATACATTCAAATTATAAACAGAGGAATATAAAGTTATATTCCATAACAGATACATTCCAAGAGACAAGACAGCTCCAAAAGATCAAAAGGAATTAACGTGGAAGTTCTCCCAGTTGTGTAAGGTCACACAAATGTCTTGGCCAACCGTCTACATTTCATTAGACTGAGACAGCTATGAGGCCCTGAAGGCCACAGGTGGACTGGGAAACAGCCTTTGACCTCCCACATACATGGTATCAACTCTCCCAACTAGGTCAAGCATCTGGATCTGGAGAAAACAAAAACGCAGCTTTTTGCTTAAATCTCAGTTCTTCCTCCTACATTTTGCTTCTATGGCCCATGTATACTGTAGCTGGATACAAATACCTCATTAACAACATATGTCTTGGGAGCTATACGCAACTTGGAAAAAAAAATGGAGAAATAAGAATGCAGAGATGGAATTTTCCTCTAAAATCCTGTAAAATGCAAACACTAAGTGAGACTCACAAATACTTGTACAAAAAGGCAACGTGCAGTGACTCAGTTCTTACATTGAACAAGTCACCAAGGGATTCAGGCGCAGCAGCCCTGCATTTTCCTCGGGACACTACAAGCACTGGTCTCTCTGAAAACTTGCATAAGAGTAAGGAAAGAGAAAATAAAAATAACTGGTTTATGAGGGAACGTACATTTTTCAAACCAGGACATTAATCACAAGATGTGATTAAAACACAAGGCAGCAGTTGGATTAAGTGTAAATCATCCTCCTTAAATCATTTAGCTGCATGGATTCAAGTTAGACCCCAAAGCACTCAAGTTAGACTTTCCAAGGCAGTCAAGTTTTTACTCTCCATACCTTTCTGTTTTACTGCAAGTCCTGGTTCAGCTTTCTCTTGCAGTTTAGCAACATTGTCCTCTGAAATCCTATCTGCCATGCTCTTCGTTTCCACGGCTCCTATAACAACACAGTTTATAGTCAAATGAAACCAAAGAGACAATAAAAATTTAAAATAAAAAGCCATGCTAAATACCTGTTACACTTACTATTTCTTTAAGGGCTATCCTAGTTTAATAAACCATCTTGAGTGTAAATAAATAACATTCAAAGTTCACAGAGACTTTTTACATGACCGATGATTGAACTCTTTATGTTACTGCAAACTAATGGCAACTTCTTCAATTCAGAAATGATTTACAGATATTATTTATTAGCCTGATAGCTGGTRAAACAATACAATATTTACCTAATAAAGTCTAAGTAATTGCTAAAATACACAATATTGTTTCTTTACTCCTTGGAATGCATAATGCACTTCSGTTTGTTTCAAAGCTTTAGCTTTAAACACATTTCATACTAAAGCCATTAAGAAATTTCAAGCAAGAAAAGCTGATTTCTGGTAACTGAACTCCACAATTTGCTGGTAATGCCAGAGAAGAGTCTAGTCCACAAATGCTGTTCACTTTTGATGCTACCTAAAACAGTTTTATTTTTGCAAAAAAATGAAAGACCATTTCATCTACCAATTATCTTACAATAGGATGACGTTGACAAAAGCAAAGTAACACACAGTGAAAGAAAGCTGAAATATTCAGGTATACATCTGATTTCTAAATTATCTGCCCAGGGGGAAGAGACATTCAGGGCAGAGGGACACAAAGGAGAAACGATTCAGCACCATTTGTACATAATTCCTGAAAATATACCTAGGTATTGAACACATGTGGTCAAGAAAAGTTAAACTATTCATACAGTTTGTCAAGATATGTACAGAATGGGTAGAGTATTTAGCTTTACTCTTATCATTAAATATATATATATATACACACACCCCTTCACTTGGAGTAATATGTTCAGTTCTCACACTCCTCAAAATGCAGCAGAAGCAGAAGAAATTCAGAAATAGGCAAGATTACAGATACAGAAGGAGCATGCGTGTTTAAAACAGAGGTACCCAAAGCACTGCCCAGGAACTGAGCACAACACTTCCAAGTCTCCTTATCTGCAAACAAATAACTGTAACGCAAAGGTAAAGAACAGATTCACAGAGCCCCTGCCTATAGCCAGGACACCTCAGCACTAACTGATTTCTACTAGTTTAGGAGGAGATTAACATGCAGCAGAGAAAGGTCAACCAGCCCTTTCATTYACCTGTGCTGACTAAGGCCAGGATGAGTCGTCATTTGACAAAACTGAAACAAGCTTTTAAACATTCATCACCAACCTATACAGCAGTGCTACAAGTTACCCATAAGGTCTGGCATTTAGCAGAAAAGCCAAACCAAAAGTGGAAAGTGAAGCACTTTACTCCATCATTTTCATTTAGAAACTAATTCAGTGTCTGAAAGGAAAGCTATTCAGATCTCAAWTAAAAGCAACTGCAAGTTTTAAAAAAATTACATTCAATTTATCAATCAACTTTTAAATTAGCAAAAGTGGTCTCTATTGCATGACACAAGTTTTGCTGCAAGTGTTGCAACTATAGTGTTGCAACTATAAAAGCAGTCATTGCCTGAGTAGTAATAAATGTAGCACTAACTATATAAAAAAAACCCCAAAACATTTGCTCCAATACCATTAGGAATTTGTTCGTCATAGAGGTGAGAAAATGTTGGTATAACTTGGTTTAATTACTAGGATAGCAAATACACCTGGTTTTGCTTAACTAGTCCTCCACTCACCACTTATTTATTACAAGTTTAGTCATGRCACTAGCCCTTGTGTGTTCTCCTGTTGTGCATTTATTTCTCTCCAGTTAATATTAGAAAATAAAGCAAGCTCTGATCACCACCACCACCAGTAACTACAGAGCCCAGCGTGCAACAGGCATCAGCGTAGCTCCAGAAGGTTTTTACTACCCTCTGGATGACTTACTGGAGCACCTCTGAGCCTTACTCACCTATTGCAGCTCTGCTACATTAGAACAAAAAGAAGGCTAATGCCCCAAAGTATTTATCACTTAGGTAAACGGAAATTTGAGTGCCCTGGCCTGCTGCATCATGGAAAGAGGAGTATTTTAAAATATTTACCTTAAAGCCAAAACACAGGATAMGTCATTAACCGTATTTCATTTGTTAGAAAAACTGGATCCTGATTTTAAAGAARGGATGATCCTATAAAATGGGGCATGTCTGGTCACTGTAGTTTAGTGCCAGTTCAGGCTATAAAACAAATATTCAAGTCTTGGGAAATAAAAAAGTTATAGGATCAGCTAAGGATCACTAAGTAGTAAAATAAGACTACATTTAATGGAATCCAGACAGTATTTTTCATCTACAAAATTATTAAAACCTCACAGCATATTAAGTACATGAGATGCGACATAAAATTTTCAATTTTCGAGCACCAACTTKAATTAAGCTCCTAAGTCAACAGACATTCATATCCAAAGTGTCAGATCTTTCTCAAAGTATTTAAGGAGCCTTAACATCCTTTTAAATTTTTTCCCCAAGTCCTTTTGAAAACATGGCTATTGGTTGATACAAAAACACTACCCAAGCTCTGTTACTRCTTCAGTATTTTGCCTCAGACACATGGAAACCTACTGAAACACAAACCTAAAGAAAACATGGATGCTTGCAAAGACACAGCAACACACAATCTMTTTACATAGATTAAAAATAGTGACAGTGGCAGATTAAGTGTATGAAGATCTTCATGCTTCATTAGTCTAAACAGTATGTCTTTAGCCAGAATTAGCTATTTAACAGGTATCAATTCACACATTGTATCTCCTGAACTGAGATGTTGTTTTGTTGGTTGGGTTTTTTTGACAAATATGATCTTTTTATTTATAAACCCAAAATTTCTAAAGATCAAACACTAAGACTTCAGATCCTTGAGAAACGATTGAAAAATGCAGAAAATAAATGAAGTTTGGATTCCCCAGCCAAATTTAGGAAGAGCACTCTNATGAAGATCTTCATGCTTCATTAGTCTAAACAGTATGTCTTTAGCCAGAATTAGCTATTTAACAGGTATCAATTCACACATTGTATCTCCTGAACCGAGATGTTAAACTGATTTATGTACAGTGACTTCTTCATTAGAAATAAAACATCAGCTCCCAGGGCACAAAACCATTGAAAGAAAACTTGAATCAGAGTATATAAGCAAGTCACTGAAATAGGAGTAGGAGGGAAAAGGGCACTTAAATACAGACAGAAATTGCAGTTACACTGTCATTATATGAGCTCCAGTTAGCAGCCGGTGTTTTTCCCTACCTACGTGTTTCTCTAGGCTCTTCCTCTTGGCTTTCTTACACAAAGGGCTAGCAGTACTAAGTTTAGATTCCTTTCTTCCTGATGTGAAAGTATTAAGTACTCGGGATATTCTGAAGAGAATCTAGTTTCCATTTAGTATGCAAATACAATATTTAATACACTTACATACAAAAGCTGGTGACATAACCAATTGCAACAAAGCACCTTAACAGATAAAATAAAACTATTCACCTATTTGTAAAGCCTGGCCCAACTGTCTATTATACTCAGTTAAAACTATCATCTCAGGACTCAAATTTTCACTTAAATCTTGTCTAAAGAGACAAAGAGAAATGACTAATGCAGATGAGGAGGAATGTTTATTGATGATTGTACCATTTGTTAAATAGCTCCAGTCAACAAAGACTCAGAAGAGGTTATCATCCAAAGGCTTGTAAAATGGCCTGTCATCAATACAATTACAGTTTATATCAATCCACTTCCCAACGGGCAAGCACGGATACCACAGATCTATTATCACAAGTGAGTCTTTAAAGACTTAGCACGGAAACAAGGATGAGATGACTACAGAGCTACCTCCTCGTCTGCTGTCAAGACTAGCACCGCCAGGATTCAGCCCGGAGTCCTGGCACTGCACACCCATCAGGGGTGGTGGCCACAATGCTACCGGGGGTGACTCCTGCCCAGCACAAAGAGATGGGCCTTTTACAGATTCTCATTTCCTGCTGATAATTCCTCGATAACAAATAAATATCTGGCCTTCCTTCCCCAGCACTCTCAGCAGAAATGCCACAGGCCTTGGCTCCTTACATCTGGCTGAGCTACTGGAAGATGACGTGGGATAGGATTCAGTACTGATGATACCCAGATCACCTTCCCTGTTCAAATCACAAGGTCCTAGCCTGACACCAGTCCAGGTGCAATACAATCGACCACAGGTGTAATGACAACCCCAGGCACCGCTACAGGCTTGGGGAAGAGTGGCTGGAAAGCTGCCCGGTGGAAAAGGACCTGGGGGTRCTGGTYGACRGYYGSCTGAACATGAGCCGGCATGTGCCCAGGTGGCCAAGAAGGCCAACGGCATCCTGGCCTGTGTCAGGAATAGTGTGGCCAGCAGGAGCAGGGAGGTGATCGTGCCCCTGTACTCGGCACTGGTGAGGCCGCACCTCGAATACTGTGTTCAGTTTTGGGCCCCTCACTACAAGAAGGACATTGAGGTGCTGGAGCGTGTCCAGAGAAGGGCGACGAGGCTGGTGAAGGGTCTGGAGCACAGGTCTGATGAGGAGCGGCTGAGGGAGCTGGGGTTGTTTAGCCTGGAGAAGAGGAGGCTGAGGGGAGACCTTATCGCTCTCTACAACTACCTGAAAGGAGGCTGTAGAGAGGTGGGTGTTGGTCTCTTCTCCCACGTAACAAGCGATAGGATGAGAGGAGATGGCCTAAAGTTGTGCCAGGGGAGGTTTAGATTGGATATTAGGAAAAATTTCTTTACTGAAAGAGTGGTCAAGCATTGGAACAGGCTGCCCAGGGAAGTGGTGGAGTCACCATCACTGGAGGTGTTCAAAAAATGTGTAGACGTGGCACTTCGGGACATGGTTTAGTGGGCATGGTGGTGTTGGGTTGACGGTTGTACTTGATGATCTTGGAGGTCTTTTCCAACCTTAATGATTCTATGATTGGAGAGAGTCAAAGATCTACAAACATGTGCCATTGTTTCAATACTCAGAAGAATCTTCTCTAATCATCAAATGCCAGAAGTTCTGCTTAACACCTTATCTTCACCTGTTCTCCAGCTTACACTTGCAGTATTTTAAATGTCTCAAGCTATGGAAATCACTCGGAAAGGTTTGGCTAGTCTTGAATTCACCCGACCATCTTTTCAATGAAAAAACCCCAAAAAGCTTACACAAATGTGGGTAGTTTGAGGTACTGCTTATCAAACAAACACCCAGGGAAATTCCTTTTTGCACTGGCCAGTACTCATTTAATCTCACGGAATGTGCTTTTTTTTGTTTTGTTGGTTGGGTTTTTTTGGCAAATATGATCTTTTTCTTTATAAACCCAAAATTTCTAAGACCAAACACTAAGACTTCAGATCCTTGAGAAACGATTGAAAAATGCAGAAAATAAATGAAGTTTGGATTCCCCAGCCAAATTTAGGAAGAGCACTCTTCCTAAATATTAGTAAGTGATCAAGTTACAAATTCAGGGTTCATGGGTGTATGATTTATCCCTGAAGGAAAGCACATCTTGCCTCACAAATGTCTTTCATCTTACTAAAACAACCTTGAACAACATATCTTAAGTCTTAYTAAACCAAAATACTGCTCTGCTGTAAACATTTAACAAACCTTTACATGTGATTTTATGTAAAGGTAACATGCAATAATTTTATCAATTCAGATATACTGTCCACTAATCCTCAGTGATAGGGAATAAAAAGCCCTCCAAAGTTCTGGAAGGCATATTTGTCTCAACTTGCTAGCTTATGAAGCAAAGAAACAGTTTTGTGAAACTAATAGAAAAAGAAATAGTTGTAGACCAACTAAAAAAGCCCATTCAGAGAGAACACAATAAATATCAAGAGCAGGCTGAATTTATATCTCAATTGTGCATGAGGAACGCGAGCAAACTGAACTGAGTACCACTTTCTATGTATCAAATCCATGCAGAAAAATTGCCTGTTGGATTCATAAATGCAGACCGGGAGTATAAAACAAGCACTGAAAATAAACATGGATATTTAAGTATTTATGCTATTCCTATTCAATAACCCTCCAGCATATTTAACAGAAATAATATCCTCCCTCTAGTTACCTTCTCCTCCGGGTCTGGYGCGTTGCCTTGATCCTTTTGTTGAAGGCTGCCTTGATATCCCTGCAGGACTTTCACTCTTTTAGAAAAAAAAAAAAAAGTCCACAAATTCATATAATTGTATATTAAAAAAATTATATATATATATATTTATATTTATATATTTTATATATTTATATATAAAATTTACTTACATGTGTTGCTTTTTTATCTATATGTATTATACACAAAAAATATTCACTTCTTACAAAACTGAYCCACACATCTAAGATTAAGAATATGTCAAGTCTATTTTCCTCAAACTCTGCAGGTATTTTTCCTGGATACATGCTGGCTATTTTCTTTAAAATGAACCTGTATGATTAGATTTCATTATTGTAAAGACAACTTCCAAATGTGAACTAAGAGTATCTAAGGCAGAGCAATCTTGTGAAACCTGTAGAGCATCTATGATGCCACCGCTGGTCTTGGGACACAACACTTAGCTACCAGTGAGCTACCGAAAGGAGTAAGATGCCTACAGTCACTTAGGTGTTTCAGCTACATCAGGTACACAGTTCCTCTTTAACCCTCTGGGAAGTCTTTTACATTTCATTCCAAAATAGAAGCAAAGACTAAAAAACTGTGCCACTAGACTTGCATAGTCCTTTACTCAAATGGCAACTTTCCTGGACAAAGACCCTGGACAAACTGAGAAATGGGCCCTGCCAAAAAGTCCAGCAAACGAGCAAYGGATGATCTGAAGGTGCAACTGGTACAGGAGGGAGGCTAAGAGTTCAAAAGTGGAAAAGATCAAACTGGAGGAAAATTCAGGGCACCTCTGAGGACTCTGACCTTAGTCCAAAAGTCATTCAGACAGGCCAGGAAATGAAAGCAGGCAAGCATACACAAGAATAATTTTGTTTTCTCTGGATATGGCACTGCCTGAAGTCAGGAACACCTGACTCACAATACTTTCTGCAAAGGCACTATGTTGCAGAGGGTGAGAGCTGCCACTACTATAGGTAGGGTGTCCTACATATTTACTACTACCTGAAGCACAGCCGGGGCCCATATGCCTCCAGAGAAGGTGCAAGGTGTAAGGGAGGACCCCTGCCAGCCCAACAAAACTCCTGGGTATGGGATCAGGGTGGGAAGGAGGCAGTCCWTCCCCTTACACCAACCTTGGCTCGCAGAAAGGGCAGACTTCTGCTTACGTGTGGACTGGCGGATGCAGGCAGCGATGGGATCTGGCCCACTATGCACGCATGCAGGGCTTCCCGCTTCTTACAGGACTGTACGTACTAATAAACCAGTAGCTTCCAACAAGCCATTCATGCTTCTAATAACTTTCCTGTCCTTTTACCTAACTCCCTGATTTCATTAGCAACATTCGCTGCTAAAGAGGAAGCAACCACCTCTGAACACAGGTTCAGATGTAGTACAGGTGATTTACAGAATACCATTTTATGTTTCTGTGCTTTCTATCCCTATAATACATCTCTGCATCTTATTCAAGATCCTGAAATATGTTTAGCACCTCACAGGATTTCCTCCTTATCCGCTTTTTTGTAGTTTGTGTGAATTAACAGTTTGCATCCAAGATTTATTGCCAGCCCTGCTGATAATGTCCATATTGATAACATAAATGAGAATTACAAATTATTCCATTTCTATGCAAAGGTTAACATTATATGTTCCAATAACCTGTAAGAGAAAATTGTCAAATTACACAAAATAAAACATTCATTTTCCATAATATCTTGCATATAGGACAAAGGACCACACATGTCGTAATGGAAAATAACACTACAAGAGGTTTAAAAATACAGGATACTGGTAAGTATTTTTACTCAAACTACTTTAGGTGACCACGCAAGAGAAACATTCCACCTCTACAGGCTTACAGCAATGTACCCATTGGCCCTGGAGACACAGCTACATGAAGGAGGGGAAYGAAGCTGACAGGAACACGGTGATAAGTTTGCTTTGAAGGCAAATGTTGCTTTTTTATATGCTATAATGCACCACGAGCTCAAGAAGTTCGTGATAAACAAAGGAGAAATGATTATTAACAACAGATAATCACAGTATGCAACTGTGATAAACTGAGAAGTTGAACTGTTTGGAGGTGCTTTACAGGAAAGTGAGCAGTCTACGCAAGAGTCAGCTCCCACAGTTCGTTAGGTCCTTTAGAAACTACATTGCCTTCACCTCCACGACTGTAATACAACGTGCATGCTCAGAATTTCAGGTATTCGATMAGCCAAAAGAAAGCCCTACATCCTATGCTTTGCAAAAATCTAGCCGAATGGACAGTACACGGTCCTGCTTTGACATAAACTAGTTTTCACTTGCATTATCTTCACTGGATTATTACAATTATTATTTGACTCACAACCAGMCCTACCAATACTTTTGTTTCACTCTTTAGAAAGGGCTGGCGTATTATAAAGAAAAATAGACAGAAGTCCAAAATGCATAGCTAATATTGAAGYGGTTACTCTTAATCTTAGTTCATCTTAATTACTACCATCTTTCACAATCACAACACTACGCAAGGAGCAAAAGTCAAGCTTAAATACCATCAGAGTCTGGCTCTATGGGCCTGCAGGCCACATCTGGTACACTCAAACTTCAGAAGCTCTTGGGGTGATATAATTATTAGCACAGGTGGGGAAGGAGTTGAGAATAGGTGCTGAGGCTTCTGGAGGAGTGGATTCAGTCATTTATTTATGTCAGGTAGTGACTACAAACACCACTTAACATTTTTGTAGAGCCACGTGCACACCGGCAACAGGTGCAAAGTAAAAGCTAAAATTTAATCACTATGGTAGCACACAAAAACATAAATCCCACAATATTTATTATTTGAGTCTTTCCAAAGGGAGATAAAATAGGTCATTCTTCTTCTTCTTAAAAATTCATAGGCTCCAAGACTTTGAAAAGCAGTCACTGGAGCCATTAAAAAGAAACCTTACACTTCATCTCACACCGTTCTGGAAAAAACATATTAAAGTGGAATCCTAGATGGATGTATGCACACTTCCCAGTTTTGAGTAATTACTTCTCTATTTGGAGAGGATACAGCAGCCTGCTGTAAACCGTCCAATCTGCTGCTTTGTCCTCATTATTAACCTTTAAATAGGTTGACTTTTACTTTAAGACTTAAGAAAACAATGATTTCTAATGCTTCAGCAGGTCAAGAGGAGGAACATGCTTTGAAAAGACATCCTCCCAAACTGTTAATTCCTCCCCCTTTCCATGCAACAACCAACCTCTATATTCATGAAAGGATGTCGTGAACAGTTTCGATCACTTTTATACTGCTCTCATAACTAATTTTGTATGTGCTTAACATACATCTCCTCTAGCCATGGCCACTCCATGCATCAACAGACAAAGGCAGAAAAAACACCCCCACCCAAGCAAGGGAGGGGGACAACTCATTATATAAATAGGCCACTGGGATTCTCCCCCTCTAATTCATCAGATCCACCGATAGTTCACTAATAATAAACAAGAATTAAGTCTGTGAATAGGAATCTAACTCAATCATCCCTCCACAATGTTTTGGATGACTTCTCTTCTAATTAGATCCACAGTGCCAGGAGGTATATTTGCACGTGTAATGTAAATAGTATGTATATAAATATAGAAGTTTTATATAAATAAAACTATATATACAAATACACTTTTTAATTTTGTACAACAGACTATTCCTCAGCAAATAAACAGTTCATTTCTAATGCTTTTACTGCAAGCTATGTATCCCTCAAAGACTTTCTTTGGTCTTTCCCTCAAACTGTCTTTATTCACATTATTTATTCCTAAACCAGCTATCATTATTAACAGGCATAATTTATTAGTGTGCAACAGCAACAAGGAAAGATCTCTATTTGCTAAGGTCACTTTGACTGCTGTGGTGATAAAACTTACTAGGAAAATATAGATCAATTATCTTTTCTGCAAATGAAGGCTCACAAGGTAGTGTTCTATTGGTGTTAGCTTCTGCTAATTAAAACCTTTCAAACACAAAAAGAACTATTAGAAAAATCCTGCTTTTTAAAACGTAAGTTTTATTAATGGATTTCTATTACATGAGCCAGTTACGAATAACTGACACCAAAAAGAGAGGGTCATTCACAGCACCGGAACAAAACTATTTGAGCCATGTCCGGCAGATTTCCATGGAACAATTCTCTCTGCTGTTTCTAGGGCAGTTATGTCTTTTTTTCTTTCAGTAGTTGTTTCATTATATAGTCGAGATGAGTTCCAACAGAAATAGAGGTTCATTAGATATGACTTAGAGGCTGATTCAWGTGACCTGTTCCTGAGCAATACAGTTTGTAGGGCAAAAATAAATTCGTTATAGAAGTGGCCAAAAATGACAGGATATTACAAAAAGCTTTAGCCAAGAGTTTCGGCAGCCATCTGTAAAATGGAAGAGACTTTTCCAACATGTTTGGCCTTMGGGGTAAATGACATACCTGTTCTGTAGCCACTTTCATATAAACAGCACTATACACTCAAAAGCTCTACAACCTCAATCACCTTTTGTCAAAAGGCAAAGTTTTCTTTATTATTAAGAAGGTCAATCAGTCAGGCTACGAAGTGTCCATTTTAAATGAGACTTTTACCTGAGATGGGCTGAGAGCTACCATAATACAACTCAACTCACTCTGATCACAAACAACGCAGCATGCAACAGCTAGCCTTGAAGCAACAAGTAGTCGTCTTCTGATTGCCATGTGTTAGCCAAATATCTCTTCTTAATTCCTACATATACTTGCTTTCTTTTAGTTCCAGAAAATTATAGATACTCACATGATGACTATTACATGCTGGGTAACATACAGAGTTTCTTCAGTACCAGAATTTTTTTTTTTTTTAAAAAAAAAGTCAACCTGTCAAAAATTCAAGTAGCATTTTAAAGTTGGCCTCTGATAATCAGCAGCAAGAAAAATTAAGACTTGCATGAATACAGATAGAAACTTATTTAGACTCCTAATCTCATAGGAGCAAAGCCAGGAACTAAGCTTTAGGTGATAGCTTTACTGTACATGTAGAATATGAAAAAAAAAAATCTAAATTAATTTGTTCTCTAAAGTAAATGCAGCACAGAAGCCATTCAGCCTGAAATGCCACAGACATCTCAAATGAAATATAAGTTCCCACTTCCCTACTGCTTTTTCCCCCCACTGTTTCCATGTTCTTATACTGCCAAGCACAGTGTCTGAAGAAACGGCCTAATTCAAATACGGAAGAAGCAAGATGAAAATCAAGTGGAAGACAAATAGCCATGAAGCCACGTAAGACTAGGCTTGGAATGAAAGAGAAGCTGTGGCTAGGAGCRTGAGGACTAGGAGCCAGGTTAAGTGGGTAAGTGAGCACGACAGGAACAAAYCAGGAAAGAAGCAGAGGTTAATCCTCAGGGCAGAAAAGAGTGGGTGACATGTTAGGCACTGGCGTATCAGCCATTGCTTGAGAGGGGCTGCTTCAAATTGTTTCACTTGTATTATATTTACAAAAAGCTAAAGACAGATGCTGAAGATTTATTAATTATGCAGCAGAGACTACAAACTATGATTCAATACTCTTCATGTGAATAAAGACGTAAATTGTTTCCCTTCTTTTTAATACACTTGTTCGCTGCCACATGACTTAAATGGAGTTACAGTAGTTTAAATCAGAGTAAATCTCTGGAAATAAAGGCATTACCCTGCTGTGAAACTACTGTGAGGACAGGATGATCAACCCCAGTCCATCAGAATTCATTTCATGCTGGAATTTCCTCTATATCACTTTGTGCAGCTATCTTAGCTCTCCAGCTCTAAAAATTCATTGGGAACATTTTCATTTCATTCCTCTCTTCCACAGTCCTGAGAAGATGACCATTTGTCATGCACTGGTCTAAAGTCTGTGTTTTCATCACCTAAAAACTAAGCAGAGTCTACTGTTACGCAATAAGTAGAGGAAAAGTATGTCATCTAGATTTAAGGTAATAAACCCACATGCCTTGGAATCACTCCCAAAAGCACTTAAGACGGGAAATGAAACTTTACTGCCCCAGTGTATTATTGTGGTGCCCAAGAGCACTACGATAGTTTGGGATGAGGCTCAGAATTTCCATTAGAGACCCAATTTGCAGGAAGTTTAACTTGGCCATGAACATTTGCTTCAGGCTAAAAAGTATTTTATAAGCTCTCCCTCCAAGTGCCAATAATTTAAAAAGTTTGGTTGGATTTCAGTCAAAGAATAGCTATAAATTTGTCATCTCATGTAGAAGACACGATGATGTCACTGGCCCATAGACTCTCAGCAGAGACTCCTGCTAGACTTGGGATCCTGCCTATTTTTTCCTAGCCTGAGCTGCTTTAGGTTAATTTATTGACATCTCACTCTTTAAACATCTAGCCATATGGCTCCATAATTCCCCAAATTGCCTCAGGTCATCAAGAAGCAGCAGATGCAGACACAATAGTATCACAAGCAACAGCTACTGTTCAGAGGCAATCAGTGAGTTGCTCTTCTGCCCTACCATCATCCAGCTGTAAAACACAGGCCCAGACACAACACGGGACTAATTTTCTTTCCAAAACAGTAACTTCTATTACAGTACACACACACAAAAAAAAAAAAAACCAAAAAAAACCAACCCAAAACAACAAACAAACAAACGAACAAACAAAACCTAGCAGCTTTCCAGGAAAGATTCAGAGGAATAAACAGAAAACTTTGAAGAAATAAGTATTTTTTCTGAAGTACCCAACATATCAATACACAGAAATAAAATCTGGAAAATGAAGTAAACTGAGTAGACTTTTTTTGTCCAAGCTCAGAGAAATTTAAAACAAAACAAAACAAAACAACAAAAAAACCCAGACAAGCATCTATTTTACAGCCCTAAAACTTGCCATCTACCTACCTTTCAATCCTACATTCCTTTCATGCAGACTCCCAAATTATTCTAAAATGCAACACACTCAATATTCACCTTCCCAGGTCTTCTATACTACTAACCTCATTATCTGGCTGGTACTTGCTGTCTTTAGTGGGCCTCTGCACTTTTCTAAGTGTGGATTCCTCAGAATCTGYGGACTGAAAAGAAATTAATTGCTTCAGATCCAGTGTGCTGAGAAGCGAGCTACTTACCTGAATAACGTGAAAGGGAAAATGAGCATAGAGTAGAACTGAGCACGTTACAACGGTATTCTTCTCCATCTTCGTGCCCTCTTTACCTTCCCTGCCCCGCGTAGGAGACTAACCGAGCAAAATCAACAGTTAAACATTGTTCTTTCTGAGTAATACCAGGAAGGTAAGAATCCTTAAGGCCAGCAGACAGGTACTGACAAAAGTGCTTTCTCACATCTAACGAAATTAAACTACCCCCTAACAGAAGCACCTTCGATGCCCATTAATCCCGAATTTCTACCATGAACCACCACGCAACAGAACAGAAAWGGAGAATAGGAAATATTTAGAGGAGGAAGAGAGAAGATAAAAGGAACAACAAAATGAAAGGCAATGAAGAGATGGCTCTTAAGGCAGTTTAGGACTTTACACTGAGAAGGTTTGAAGTATGGKGAAACGGTGGATGTGTTCCTTCTCAAAGATGCAACATGATGTGCAGAGTCCACTGCAAATAGAGCACCCTTGCAAGAATCTAGATGGGCTTCCCAACAGTTCTTTCAAGAGAAAAAAAAAATATCAAGCTGGAAGCAAGCAGCTTAATCTAGAAAGCCAGAAAAAAAAATACAGATGTACAACTCCATCCTGTGTGTCCTGCTACAGAAGAAGTAAGCTCAGGAGAGATGTTAATGACTAGTTATGGCCCAAAGGAACTCTCTTCAGCCCCRTCTTCCCCAAAAGCTGGCTATGGCTGCAACAACAGCATGCATTACTGGGAAGACACATGAGGATATAAGTACATAGTTCCAACAGTCGGGCCACCCCTCTCTACCAAACATAATGTAATGTGATCAGAAGAATTCAAACATGCAGAGTTCAGAAAAGAAACTGCTTATTAGATGTTCAGGAAGCACAGTCAGATGAGTCTGATGGCTCAAGTCAAGCTATATCATGACAGAGACATGAAGTTACACACACGGCTTCAGTCACACTCTTACCAGATCAAATCCACACCGACACTTTCACATCATGAGAGTAGTTGCTGTTAAAGAAAGTACTTAATTGTTAAACGAGCAGAGAATACAAACATGCAAGGTCATTACAACAAACGTTCAGTCCCTACCACAGCATGCCAAAAGTTACTGCTCTCTGAAATAAGATTTCAATTACCTTTTTCTCTGCTTTATCCTTTCCATGTTCTCTTAAATGCTCCCCGTCTTTTTCCCTGTCCCTTTGTCTATCCCTTTCCCGATCTTTTCCTCTGTCTCTGTCTTTCTCTCGTTCTCTGTCCCTAGCCTTATCTTTGTCTCTTCCTTTCAGTCTGTCCTTTTCCCTTCCTCCTTCATTTTTTTTCTCTCTTTCCTGTCCTTTATCACGCTCAAGATCATCTTCTCGTTCTGTGTCTCCTTTTCCCTTGTTTTTTTCTGTTTCTCTTCCTTGCTTGGTTGTTCTGCTTTTGTTTCTTTCCCTTTCTTGTTTTTCTCCTTTCTTAAAGGTGTCTTTTTCAGGGTCTTTGTCCCTGTCTTCATTATTCTTCTGTTTATCTCTTTCCTTTTCTCTTTCTTCATGCTCTTTCAAATCTCCTTTGGGTTTTCTGTCTCTGCTTGAGCTTCTGTCTTTGATTTCAGTGTCTCCTGTACCCTAAAAAGAAAGTAAAAACTAAAAAGTAATTCCAATACATGGCAACTCTATGACACAGTTACTTTCCACAGACAAAAATGCAAGCTAAAAAAATCCCAATAAACCATAAAGAGAGGTAGCCCCTGTACCCCACAAAAGTTGCAAATGCCTACCTCTTTATCTCTATGGCTTTTTTGTTCTTCTGTTTTGGATTCTCTGCTTGCTTTATCTCGAGATTTAGAGGACGGGGGCTTCCCTTTACCATCAGCTGTTTCCCCAGCTAAGATCTTTTTTACAGCAACATCACTGGACAGCTGCAAGGAATAGAAAAACATTATTGAAATGAGTAGATTATTTCACTAAATATCTCCTTTCTTCCTATCTCTGTAATCAACATGACTTGGGGGGGGGAGGCTTGGGAGGAGGCAGAGGGGGTTAAATAAAGCTTCTATTTATGCTCTTTTGGAAACATTCTTTCACAGGAGTAATAATGCTCTTTTATGTCAAACACCCCCTTGTAATTCTTGTAATAATTTGATTATATGTGCCAGAGCTATATAAACATATGGTGCTTTTTATGTATTATAGCACAATAGCAATTCTCATTGCAACAACCTAAATATTTTTCAAAACGGTAAGGTAAATGACTGACAAATGCTTATACCATGACTGCTAGATTGGTTAAACACATTTGAAACCACACTATGTTGTATTTGCATCCACTTTTAGGCCACTCCACTTTTACCTAATACTTGCTCAATCAGAAACAGTCACTAAAGAAAAGAAAACTACATTAAGAATGACTTTCAATAAGCCGCAATTACAGTGTTTAAAAAGCTTCTGCATCTAGTTCATTTGTTAAGACGACAAGCAATTATTAATTAGATCATTTAGACAACAAGTTAATGTCATGTTTTCATGTCCAAGTGGCAGAGTTTGACTACATTAACCAAAAAAAAAGAAAAAAATCATCACGTTGCCAGAGAATTCTTCCTGAAGCAGGAACAGCTTTTAGATCACTAGAACTGATGTTGCCCTGGGGGTTGACTCCTGATTTTCTCCTGGTTTGTAAATGCAAAAATATGAATTTTTGTGAGTTTTCACGTTTGGGCACTAACTTCTGCACATTAGCAACGCTTGCCTGAACTAAGTAACTCCAAGCAGTGTGCTCAGCTCAGCACTAAAGGTATCAAGTTAGATAGAGACTGAAGAAAATCTTTTTCCCCGATGCACATCAAGCTTATGTTTCAAAATAAAAGCCAAGGGGCTAATTATCTTAGCTCAGATGGGTAGACTATATCCTCTGGATGTTAAATCTCATCACAACATTCTACAAARCTGTTCCATCAAGCACATTTTCAAATTCGTCCAGTCTCTGTGCTTATGTTTATCAACTTCCCCCTTCTTGATCTCAAGCAATTCGTAAGGAAGAAGCTCATAGCACTCAGCTAATTAAAACAAAATAACATAAATATAAATGAGTAGATTAGACAAAGAAAATCCAAACTAAACTTGCAGAAAGCCTGTAAACACTGTAGTATTTCACAGTTAATTATACACTATTTCTTCACACTCATTAATTCAAGGGGTTTAGATAATACCTTTGTATTTCAAAAATCTCTGTAGCACCTATAAGCAAAGGATCCYCGTTACTTTTAATGCAACAATTATTTTAAGAACTGCCCCTGCAGTTATTTTTAACAGGTTATCAAATTTCTCTTTTGCTGCATTTCCATATTCAAAAAAAAAAAAAAAAAGCAGCACATTGGAAAAATTACTTTCATCACAGAATAAGAGACTTGACAAATTTTAAAGGAGAAAAAGTCAAAGGTGGCAGCATCTGGTCATATAATTAATGTGCCTGCATCCCAAAGTTTTAAAAGTTCTGAAGCTTCATATTGTTCTTCAAACCTAATAAATGTTATTAAATGACCAATGAATAAGGTGAAAAATAAAAAACAGTATACATTAAAAGCACTAAAATATCCAGAATGTATTTGAATGGGGACCTGGCTCAAACTCTGCTAAGGATCAGACACCATCTATCTGTTGTTATTAACATAAGTGGTGACCCAACGTGCATCTTGTGTAATTAAAAACAGCAGATGAGTGTCAATAAAGTCTGTTACAAATAAGTTCTGATAATATATCACTATGTGTATAAAATATATATAGTAATGTCATACTTTATTTAAGCAACACTTCCCAATTGCYTGAAGAAATTCATTGGTTTTTTCAGGTTCGTGTCCAGCCACAACACGCGCTGGTTTTACTGACAGTGGCTCTCCTGTTACCATTACAACAGCATCAATTGCCTTCTGAAGGAAGCTGATTTTGGCATCTTTATCCTGGTAAAAAAGCAATTAAGAAATAATACTGAGACTCCAAAATAATTCCGCACACCACCTAAAGACTAGAAAAACTCTGATGAGAGGAATAGTTGCAGAAAGCACCCGTACAACAAGAGCAGCACGTGGTTTGCAAGGTCAGGAAAGAGGGCTGCCCCTGATTTATAGTTAGCTATTTATTTCTGATTAAGAAACGACAGCTTTGATAATGGATGAACATTGAACTGGAATGATCAAAGTGAAGGTATAACTTTGTCTTTTTACATGTTTACCATTTAGCTCCAGTGCATTTTATGACTGATATAAGACCCTTGGCACTCTATTTTCAAGTATTACATGTTAAAGAACATAAAGTTTTGTTTAAGAAATGATTGCAAGTATTACCAAAAGAATCACTAAAGAGTTATAACAGGACTGTTACAGCAGATATTGCTCAGAAGGACAGTTCTTGCCCTGAATATTTTTCAGTACAGAAGTCACAAAGTTATGGGACTTATACGAGTCTAAATTGAAGGACTTCCATGCTTGTACACATACTTTACAAACCAGACTTAACAGTGAGTAAAGAAAACATATGAAAGATGGTGGGAAAAGGATACAGGCACATATTTTTATCTCCGCAATTACCAGATGTGTTTTAGTTTTATAATTATACTTTACAAACAACTTTTCCCAAGTGCCCTTCAGTAGAGATGATGGCTTTTGGTGATTATGCAAAATCATAGGAAAAAAATAAAGACAAAATAAACCAACCCCCACCAAGTAAAACTTTATTGGAGGGTTCCTGGCCCAGAGAATGAAATCATGGTGTGAAGTCTCTGCAGCTGCAGAATACTCAGGGGGGACAAAAAGGTTTTTATTAATAAAACATAATAAAATTCAAGGAATATTTACCAGGCCCAGCACAGAAGTCTACTCACTCATCCTTTACAGTCATGAGTGGAGATAAAGTATTTTACTAGCCTGTTAAAAAGTAAACCCATGTGAGAAGAATTCTGTATGTGTGTTTTAACAGGCATCAGTTCAAAAGAATATAAACTACAGCATTCAAGCTGGTAACTGAAAAGCAGGCCACTGCCATTTCAGTTAATTGTAATTATCCAGTGAAACACCTGATTTTTGCACTGCACTTACTGTCCGAGTATCCCAGGTGCACAGATCCAGAATGACCTGGATCTAATTTGACAGACGCACCGATACAGAGGAGAGCAACAGAAGCCAGTATTTTCTTTACAGGCCACCCGGTAGCACTATCTATCCCTGTGGCACTGGAGCTTAATAGAGCTGTTCATGGGTTATCTCAAGTCCCAGAGCCACTCCCCATAAACAAGAACCGGGTTCTGCTGCAAGCACATGAATGACAGTTAAACTCGTGGGAAGACAATCTCCAGAGTCAGGGTACTTCCCATCTTTGACTCTCCCGAAAGGATTAAAACAAACAACTGCCACATAGCTGGGATTTTCAGATTGTCTCCATTAACATCAGGAGCACTTCACCCTCACCAGTGCTCCCTGCATTCAAAAATAAAAAAGGAAAGGAAGGAAATACTGCAACCTTCTATTAAAATAGTTGTCCATCCTTCCAAGGACATGTGCAATCTATTAATTTAGGGAAGGAGACAGGACACTATTCTAAACCAAACAAGTTTTCAAATAAAGATCCAAAATTTTCTCCTACATCCTCGTCATTTTCTGCAGTTACGTTATCAGTGTGTTCTGTCCATAGAAGAAATCCTCAAGAACCCAATGAGAAATCTACGGCTCCTACCTGCATCAGTAAATAAAGTTCTATCAAAATAGAAACAAACGTCTGAAACAGTGCTGAGAGCTTAAGAAAATATTTTTTATTGGGTAGCTTTCAAACAAAGGTATCTCCACTATTCCAAGTGGTAAGACTTTATATATATAAAGAGCAAGCCTGATATCCAGTCTTTCCATTTATAAGAGAACAACTTTTTACTACACAGAACGAGACAAACCTTTCTGATAAACATGCAGACAGCAATACCGTCCTCGCGCTATACATTTCCCTTACATCTCTCTTCCACTGATTGCTTTGACTGTACATCCCTGAAACACACTAGAACTGAGGGAGGTCCACGTGCATGCTCTGCAGGGCAGACCTGGTTCGTGGGATGCTTCCAGCCTGCCTCCCACCTCTTCCTACACAGGAGGAGGGGACCAGCTATCCATGCAATATGTGTTATCCCAACAATGGAGACATAAAAGGTGGCACAGAAGAAACGGTGGGTACGTTAGGACCCCACTGCTATGTCCAAGTGGGAGAGGTGAGTTGAAACTAGAAACGAAGACAGTGGCTGCACGTATGTGTGCGTGACCCTGCGTAGCATGTAAGGGGATGTCCAGAGCAGGAGCCAGCCCCAGCCACCACAGAGGCTGGACTACAAGCTTTGGGCTTTCCTAATTTCAGTTTATGCACCTGGTGATCTGCAACAGCGCAGCACAGCCGGCTCGTAAAGAGCAACTGTCAATTTTTCCCAACCCACAGCAGGCAGATTGTGGACTACAGCACTGGAACTATTTGACAGTGGGCACAAACCTCCTCTTTTTTCTGAAAGCACCCTGCCCATTCCAACTGTATCATTCCCTAGAGTTACATAAAGCAGATCACCCTCACATAGAAATATATACAGCTATTCACAACACGGACTCCAGCTGCTGCTCTCAGACTCTAGCATTCTGTGGGTAGTTTTGGTCTCTGCATAAAGATTACTCTCCTGATTTTCTACAACTCCAACAGAAATTTCCAGGGAACTGGCAGATGAAGTTGCTAAGCCACTATCCATCATATTTGAGAAGTCGTGGCAGTCCGGTGAAGTTCCCACTGACTGGAAAAGGGAAAACATAACTCCCATTTTAAAAAAGGGAAAAAAGGAAGACCTGGGGAACTACAGGCCAGTCAGTCTCACCTCTGTGCCTGGGAAGATCATGGAACAGATCCTCCTGGAAGCTATGCTGAGGCACATGGAGGACAGGGAGGTGACTRGAGACAGCCAGCATGGCTTCACCAAGGGCAAGTCCTGCCTGACCAACCTAGTGGCCTTCTCTGATGGAGTGACTCCATCAGTCGACATGGGAAGGGCTACGGATGTCATCTATCTGGATCTCTGTAAGGCCTTTGACACAGTCCCCCACAACATCCTTCTCTCTAAACTGGAGAGAGATGGATTTGATGGGTGGACAAGGAATTGGTTGGATGGACGCATCCAGCGGGTATCAGTCAACATCTCGAYGTCCAGATGGAGATCAGTGACGAGTGGTGTCCCGCAGGAGTCTGTACTGGGACCAGTACTGTTTAGTATCTTCATCAATGACACAGACAGTGGGATCGAGTGCACCCTCAGCAAGTTTGCAGACAATACCAAGCTGAGTGGTGCAGTCGACATGCCTGAGGGACGGGATGCCATCCAGAGGGACCTGGACAAGCTCAAGAAGTGGGTCCGTGCGAACCTCATGAGGTTCAACAAGGCCAAGTGCAAGGTCCTGCACCTGGGTGGGGGCAACCCCCGGTATCAATACAGGCTGGGGGATGAAGGGATTGAGAGCAGCCCTGCCGAGAAGGACTTGGGGGTACTGGTGGACGAAAAGCTGGATGTGAGCCAGCAATGTGCGCTCGCAGCCCAGAAGGCCAACTGTACGCTGGGCTGCATCAAAAGCAGCGTGGCCAGCAGGTCGAGGGAGGGGATTCTGCCCCTCTGCTCTGCTCTGTTGAGACCCCACCTGCAGTGCTGCGTCCAGCTCTGGGGTCCTCACTACAAGAAAGACATGGACCTGTTGGAGCGGGTCCAGAGGAGGGCTGCAAAAATGATCAGGGGGGTGGAACGCCTCTCCTATGAGGAAAGGCTGAGAGAGCTGGGGTTGTTCAGCCTGGAGAAGAGAAGGGTTCTCTTATTGCAGCCTTTCATACTTAAAGGGGGCTTATAAGAAAGACGGCRGCAGACTTTTTAGCAGAGACTGTTGCAACAGGACAAGGGGGAATGGTTTTAAACTAAAAGAAGGTAGATTTAGACTAGATATAAGAAAGAAATTTTTTACGCTGAGGGTGGTGAAACACTGGCACAGGTTTCCCAGAGAGGTGGTAGATGCCCCATCCCTGGAAACATTCAAGATCAGGCTGGACGAGGCTCTGAGCAACCTGATCTAGTTGAAGATGTCCCTTCCCACGGCAGGGGGGTTGGACTAGATGACCTTTAAAGGTCCCTTCCAACCCAAACTATTCTATGATTCTATGATTCTATGAAATCACAGTAAGGAAGCATCCTGTGACAGCCAAGTCTTTCTCCTGACCAGTGTCTTAAAAAGAGGAACACAAGCTAGAGATGTTTTCCCCCACATTACAGCATTTTGATCTCCTTTGCCTGAACTGTAGAAAACCATGATCTCACGGACTGTGASAGAAATTCTCAGAGAGGTACTCAAGACTGGTGCGACTTCACAGCTATCACAGTATGTAGGTACAAAGAAAGACCTACTCAGGAGTTGCTAGGAAATCTGCTTTTCTGATCCACAAATAAAATGCACGGTGCTCTCYAAGGAAGAGGCAGCATGTGCTAAGCTACTCTTTGTCATAGAAACTATTGACAAGCTTCAACAGGGACAGCACCAACAAAAACAACAATCCATTGTATAACTAATTTAGATTTTAGTTATCCCAACAACAATAAGAACAGTCACAGAAATAAATGTACRTATCAGATCAATAATTAGCTGCAAGAAGTACATAAAACATCCATGCAACTGGCTGTATGGGTGACAAGCCAGGCTCATAGACCTCATACTTTCAGTTGCTATSTTAAACAACCACCAGCGGATGTAGCTGTCTAACTAGCAACACACAAACACTGCGTTATTTGCCATGAATAAGCGACCAAAGTTTCCAATCAAGTCGGTAGTTGAAGTCAGCATCAGCTCAGCRAAGAGGCAGACAATAGAAGAGCAGCAAACAGAGACTAAAGTCACCCCTGTACTTAAGAAAAGCATTTTTCAGTAATAACATTAACCTCCTCTTTCAGTAATTAGCCATTTGTATACTGTAATAAACCTATTGTGGAATGCATATATTAGACAARTGCCTCGGCAAGTCCTGGGATATTAAGCAAGAATATTTACTTCTTCTGTGTATACTGTATACAGTATATATATATGAATGTGTATATACACGCACATATATAAAGCAATTAATATAAAACCATACATTCCACTGAGAGACCACAAGACTCTTTAAAAAGCTGCGTGTGGATTTCTAGTGTTTGTGATTTATTATCAATGCCTAACTACTTCAAGGCAATCTTGCTAAATAATGATTCTTTTCATCCACAACACAACAGTATTTTGGAAACCTAGACCTGCTCTAACTGTTTTGAGATCTTTACAGAAACAGCTCTTTACACACAACACCTTGTTTGTGTCACATCCACAAATGTAATCTAAGGGTGTTCACCCCATGCATAATATAACCAACAGGCAATAGCTTTCACAGTTTCTTCACAAAACTAAAGACAGGTCCTTGATGTTGAACACAGAAAAGACCAAAAGTACCTTGYGGCAAGTTTCAAACAATACTAGTATTACAGCTAAAGAAATAAGGAAGTTTCATACCCACCTTAACGTTATCTGATTTCAATTCAAAATCCGTGTAAAGTCCTTTCATAAAACCTGTCACTCTAATTACCTTCAAAACAGAAGAAAAGGAGTAAGTTAAGAACACTAGAATCGTAGAATCATGAAGGTTGGAAAAGACCTTTAAGATCATCAAGTCCAACCGTCAACCCAGCACCCATGCCCACTAAACCATGTCCCGAAGTGCCACATCCACATGTTTTTTGAACACCTCCRGGGATGGTGACTCCACCACTTCTCTGGGCAGCCTGTTCCAATGCCTGACTACCCTTTCAGTGAAGAAATTATTCCTAATGTCCAATCTAAACCTMCCCYGGCGCAACTTGAGGCCATTTCCTCTCGTCCTATCGCTTGTTACTTGGGAGAAGAGACCAACAGCCGCCTCGCTACAGCCTCCTTTCAGGTAGTTGTAGAGAGCGATAAGGTCTCCCCTCAGCCTCCTCTTCTCCAGGCTAAACACCCCCAGCTCCCTCAGCCGCTCCTCATMAGACCTGTKCTCCAGACCCTTYACCAGCYTYGTYGCCCTTCTCTGGACACGCTCCAGCACCTCAATGTCCTTCTTGYAGTGAGGGGCCCAAAACTGAACACAGKATTCGAGGTGCGGCCTCACCAGTGCCGAGTACAGGGGCACGATCACCTCCCTRCTCCTGCTGGCCACRCTATTCCTGACACAGGCCAGGATGCCGTTGGCCTTCTTGGCCACCTGGGCACATGCCGGCTCATGTTCAGCCGGCTGTCGACCAGCACCCCCAGGTCCTTTTCCGCCGGGCAGCTTTCCAGCCACTCTTCCCCAAGCCTGGAGCGTTGCCTGGGGTTGTTGTGACCCAAGTGCAGGACCCRGCACTTGTTCTTGTTGAACCTCTTGAAGGCCTCTTCAATAAAGCTTGTGTGGCAATAGGAAATATGTTGGCCTTATTTGCTTTCAGAGATGATACCTCATTTAGAACCATTTCTAAAGCAGGTTCAGAGATCTGCTGTGTCTCTGAACATGCTCTCGAACAACGAGACTTAATCCTTGCTTATGGCTCAGGCCTCCCTTCTTATTTAATTCCATCTTTAACCTTGATGGTTGGTGAATCTGGGAGATTCACAATGTAAACACCAGCACATGCATTTTAAATGTGGCTCTGCGTTATTCCCTTATTGACTTGTTTACATGTGACTATATATAAAAGCAGCAGCTCGGTGAATATAAAAATTAAGACTTTTTTTTTTTTAAATGGGAGGTGGAAAAACAACCTACTAGCAGGTTTCACAAAAGATCAAACCCACACCAGCCTGAGGGAAGGAGTCAGACCCCTCGTCTGGTCTTCACCACCACCAGCCACCCTAAAACCCCTGAGATTTACTCACTGCCCTAAAAACCCTGAGGTTCACTTGCTACTCCGAGCCTACCCCCTGCAGCCATGACCTGCGTGCGCCACCCGGCCCTACGCAGGCCCCAGGGCCCCGGAAAAGTGACGGGGTCCCCCCTCCCGGGAGAGGGAGCGCTCAGGGCCCCGGGTGTCCCCCCGGTAGAGCCCCCTCCCATAGCCCCGCGCCTGGGGGACCCCCGGGGACCCCCTCTCCCCCCGCCCCCCGCCCCAGGGCAGCCACACCCCCGCCCGCCAGGGGGCGACCGAGCCCGCAGTCAGGCCCTGTTGCCTAGCAACAGCGGAGCGGGCCCGCAGGCCGGTTCCCGGCCCACCTCGGTGATCACGTCGTGCAGGTAGCGGAAGGGCGGCTTACTCAGCAGCCGGTCCGTCAGCGGCGGCTTGCGGATCACTCGGCCCAAGGACTCCTGCGTCCGCCGCACCACCGCCTCGTTCATAGCGGCGGCGGGACCGCGGGACTGCGCCGCCGCCGCCGCCGCCGCCGCCGGCGGCTCCCAGCATTCCCGGCCTGCCCCGCGGCGGAGGGCGCCTCACTGCGCAAGCGCAGAGGTAGGGTAGGCGGTTGCTAGGCACAACGCGGCCCTAGCAACCGGCCCGGCGGCCTGGTTAGGCCCTGTCCCTCCCCCGCCCTGGGCCTGAGGGAAGAGTCCCTGGAATCAGCCCCAAAGCCTCTTGTCCCACAGAACTAGTCCCACCCCAGCCCTTTGTTTGAATAATCAGCAGATAAACAGTGCTCAGGAACTTCAATTATCTTTTGGGGTTTTTTTCTTTTTTACTTTCCTTGAAATAAAGAAGTAGAATGTAAGAGTGACGGATGGGGGAGAAGGAGCCAACATCAGGATTGCCCGATCCCACGTCACACTCCCTAGCAAAGCCAGGCCACGGCCATTAAAGAACAGCACAGGACCCCCAGCACCGTCTCCTGCAGGGGCCCATTCCCACCAGGCAGTGTACGACGCCCTCCATGCAACCCKCTTCGTCCTCACCCCATCGCAGCCCTCATCGACAAGCAAAAACCTGAGAAAGAAAATACTGTTTTTCTGCTTGGCCAGTCGTGACCGTTAATGTTTGAAAGCTGAACTTCAACAGAGCTACGTGGGGACTGTCCTGCCATGCTTCAACTGACAGCTCCAGCTCGCCCGCCTTGCTAAACAACCTTAGAAGAATGAATCAGATTTAGGAACRAAAAGAGACACGTTACAAAGCACATTTATCTGGTACTAGTTCAGGCAACGAAAGAGGTTATTTTTTCAGCAGAGGAAGGGAAGCCGATGGMTTCCATGCTGCCAGGGTAATTATACCTGGGCTCCTGGGAGCAGCTGGTGGCAGGGAAGCAAYTTCTGTCTTTCCCCAGCCCAACACAGTGGTGGGTTGATGAGGTTCCCAGACAGGCTGTGACTACAGGATCTGGTGAGCCTGGGAAGAAGAGGAGGTGTTGACAGCTTCTGCATCCAYGGGCGTCGGAAGAGGTCTCAGAGGAAGCAAAAAGAGTGGGAAGAAGCTGCTCTGGGGAAGAGGGTTGTTTATTTTGGAATCACGTGATTTATCTGGATTTCTGCCACCGGCTCTCCATGAAGCRTCTGAGACGCCTGAGGGGGAATCTCAGGGGTTTTGTTAAATTTGACCTTTGGCATGCACATTTTGCTGAAGAGGTAGTACCCTGAGGAAGCACAGCTCAATTTAACTGAAGAACCAAAAGCTAGCAACCCACAAAGTCTCCACAAATCCCCGTGGACCTGAAGGGAGGCAYTGGAATGGAAAGAAGACCGTAAAACAGATGATGGCTTTAAGTTTAGTCTGGAGACCTAGTCTTTTTGAGGACTTTGGACTAGAATTGTTCACAGACGTTGGGCAAGCTGAGGCCAATCCTGCTGAAGATGTCAGTAGGAAATTCAGCTGACCACACAGCATCAATAAGAGACAACGCAGCATACCGAATGGATCAAGAGAAGATTCACAGATTTCCGACATGTGCCAAAAGCCATCCTAACACCCAAAGGGTGGCAGAGAATCTTACTGTTCTGAGCACYTCACTACCATCGCAAGCAGGAGTAGACATCAACGCACATTGCCTTTTCCTCCAAAGTTTGCCCCCTCCCAGAGGGAGGGACTCTGGCCTTTCCAGCCGCTAGTTTGGCTTAATACAGCAGAACTTCTTTGCAGAAATAGGCTGGAAAGCAGCAAGACAGCACCGTGGTTCATACTGCCGGCCAAATATTCAMGGCCCAGTAGCAGGAATGTAAAGCTCCCTACCTCTGTTTCTTTTTGCATGCCACAAACAGGAGGATACTATCTCCAGTCTCAAATAACCTTATGAACTCAGTGGCTTAAGCACACACATGTAGATATGCAGTTTCCAACCCCTATCAGCTGAGCTACCAAATGCTGATGTAAAATAAGGATACAGCGCAACAACAGAAAGCACCAGCTCTCTGTCTCAGTCAAAGACACGTCTAGTTGAGACATGAGGATGCCGGTATCAGGACATCAGTAACATGGAAGGACATACAGGCTGCATTATCTTAGAACAAGATTTTTGTTGCTGGCTATGATAAATATTAGTTAGCAGGTTTTCATGCTTCACTGGGTTTTTCAGTTTTAAGACTTTTTAAAAAGGTGAAGGGRAATGAAATAATTTGTAATTGTGCAGAATTCTAAACCAAGTGGGACTTCTCCAAAGACCCCCATGTATAGGATTTGGGAAGTTTACATTAAAATCAGTTCCTCAGGCAGAAATAAACATTCACACAGTACCCTTTACCCTAACATCAAGAACAGCAACCAAACCAAGTCCACGGAAAGAGGCCAAGACATAGAAACAATGGCATTTGCTTGGGAGACAACCTTCCGCTCTCAACATGCTCTTGAACTCTCTAATCCCCTCTCCTCCTTTAAACAGCTGTGGGTTTGTTTGCCTTTTAAATTACTACCACCCCTTAAAAGCCATGTTTTGCCTTTTGAGCTGCTAGTCAATGTGGAATTTGGAATTTTGTCCAGCAGTCCCACACATTTTGGATTATTATCAACCATCAAAATTACTCCCAGCCCATCAGGTAAACATATCAAATGTATAGTTCAAACCACTGTGAAGACAGTACGCTTTTGAAGATCAGCAGGAAACTGGTGAATCACAAACTACCGTCGTGCTGTACATCTTTGCTCCTAGATGATTTGAAGCAATCGTATTTTGATGCTGCACAGGCCTGAAATATTTGGTTGGCAGGTTCTGCAAGATGCCTTGAAAAATATAGATTTAAAATAGCCTATAGCTGCCATAGAGTTCTGTAGAAGTCCATACTGTCTGCATCTCTGGATATGCTTTATTCTGTGAAGGATCTCTCTCCTATTCTATTGCCACCAACTCCAGGACCGATACTGGCTTTGCCACACAGCATCTCCACATGAGAAACGTGGTTGCCAAAGTTACAAAACTTCAMGGAGTGTGTATTGTACTCCCTGAAAACAGCTCATATTCTTTTACAAGAAGGCCTATTTACRTATGTTTACTATTTACTGTAAATACGGTCTCTGGCTTCCAAAATTATTCAGAAAATTGGTATCTAGTCTAAAGTCTTGAGCTAGCTTCTCCTGACAATGGCAAGAGTTTGCTTGCCAGACCTCCCCTTACCATGGGGCCTCATCTATACACCCACTTAGGTTGGGAACAGTCATGCTCCACCAGCAGCCCAGGTTTATCTGGCAAATAAACTCAAATGAATCCACGCTCTGTRCTACACTGGCAATTTTTTAACCTTGACATGAAAAACTAAGGGTTGTGACTGTGCCCTCTCTTCCCTGCTGCTTTAATAGCACAACTCCACTGCAGTGGAAAACTAACCATTTTCACTTGGCATGGACGTACCAGAGACACTTGGATGTGGTGTCACCTTGTGAACGTTTCAGAAAGCAGGCTCCAAGGATGGGACTTCACAGGGAGCAGAGCTCCCACCTGGGACCACTTACGCAGTTCCCTTGTCCGAAAAGGTAGTTGCACGAGCCCAACACCTGCAATATGGAAACCAGTGAGACCTTCCGTGTTCTGTGTCAAATTAATTATCTGTCCTCCCACCAGTAAGCTATTAAGAAATTGGTGACTATAGCTCTGGGACTAATGATTTTTCATTTTCATTTACTATTTAATGCTAATTGCAAGAAAAGTCAATGATGGAACACAGTTTGGAAAGGGGAATGAAGCTGGCATTTGACACCAAGGGTGTTTCCCGTTGCTGGCTCTGCATTGCTAAGCCAGTGCTTGCAATAAGAAAAGTCATTTCATTCCATGAAACTTTGGACTTGCAGATTGCAAAATCCAGGTTCAGACACCAATTGCTTAAACCTACTCCTTTCCCGTGTGCTGGGTAGAGATCCCCAGCGTATGCTCCCTCTTCTCCAAGGGAGCTGGGCTCCACCACTGCAACACACTGAGAGATGCTAGTGACTGCTTGGCTCCAGCCTGGTACTGTAACCAAGTGGGCAGACATTTTAAAGTGCTCAGCATCTCTTGTGAAAGTGTGGAAGTGACTTCACACTTCAAAACACACTTCAAAATCTGAACCACATCCAACAGGGTAAAGTCTGTGGCAGAGGGAACTTCTTTGTACCAGCCTACCTGGTGACAAGTAATACACAGTCATAGGCACCTTCTACCCCATTTTAGTTTTTTTGAATACAGGATGAATCTCAGCAAAACTTTTTYCCCCCAGCTGAGGTCCTGGCCTCTTACATACCTCTTTTGGGGCTTGGCATGGCCCCTGGTATTTGTTTCATTTCCTGGCCGCTTGCCATGAGATGTATTTGTAGGACTTGCAGCTCTGCAGAGGCTCTGTTGCCCTGCYGCTGCCATCCAGCAACAACCCAGCTCGCGAGACGCGTCCCAGAGCTACGGACACAGCTCGCTGGCTGATCCTGCCTGGATCAGGGTGGAGCGGGCTTGCTGTGGCCTTGCCATCCTCAAGGTGACAAAAAGATGCTGTGTCTCAGGAGCGCTGCGTTGTGGAAAGCAAGGGAGAAATGAGGTGAATTACGTTTGTGAGTTATTTTTACAGCTAGGAAAGCAATCAATTGATAAAACACACCGTAAATACATTTTGTGCGGAGATAATGGCTAGACAAACAGAGCTCTGTGGTTTCCTAGATAGATATTTCCTGCTGGTTTCAATCATTTCAGTACAGATTCTATACAAAACTTTTAAAAATAGTTTGGGTTTCTTATCTTTACCTGCGTAAGGTAGGGARGGAGGGTAGTGGAGGGACTGTTCAGGACCCTAGCATAAATTTGATTTGGCCAGTTGTGTTGGGTGTATTGGATAAGACCCAAACCACAATAAGCAGCCTGGAAGCTGCAACGTGTTTACTCCAAGGAGTGTTAATGGAAAGGCTTGTTTGATTTATTCTGTTAAATCATATAAAAAGAATTTTTGCAATTAATGAGTGTATGGTGCACAATCAGATTTCTTTTATCAGGAGAAACAGTTCCCTCTGGGCTTATTGAAGCCAWGTAATATATCATGCCCGCAGTTATGGTGTGGATCTATTCGATCGGCCCTGCCGTAACTGAAATTGAAAGCAGTAACTGTCAGGAGAGCTGGGTCTCTAMAAAGTGTTGCTTCGTTCTCTGGATCCACCCCACCTTTTGTTCCTTAAATTTTGTCTGTGTGCTAGTTTCCTTTCGCCAACCTCTGCTAAAGTTGTCCATGCTGGGTTTTATTTCTCTTGCAGTCAGAAAAGCTTGTCATTCAGAGTGCAGCAGAGTACTTGCATTTTTATAGTCTAGTTTTGCAAATAAGCAGAGCTTTTGAATTTTACTGAAATGACCTTCCACCTTTCACTGCGCACCTCAACCTCCCCATGCAATTTGTAGCCAGATTTCACGCAGTACCATTCTGGTTCAAGAAACGTGTGATGTTTGCACATTTCAGGAACTCTCTATCCGCTGTAATCCTCAGCCTTGAGCTAGCGATGTGCCGTAAGTCACCGGCAGTGCTCCTGAGCTTGCTCTGTGACATTCCAGGTCTGGATACTGCCTCTTCACCCTGCGAGTGACCTGGAGACAGATGAAAACCACTGGTGATGTCCAAAAACATATATATATGACCCTCCACACCTGGGACCCAGTTCACTGGCTCAGTGAAAAGGTATGAGGAGGTGCGAGCAGAGGGCAAGTCAAAGGAAAGAAGGGGTCTCTCCTTCCCCATGAGCTGTGCTGGCTCCAACCCCTCCTTTTGCACTGAGGACTCCAAAGATGAAGRTGCCTCCCTTCTGCGAGCACAGCCATTACCAGCCCCAAGGTCTAGCTGGGAAAMAGCCCAGGGCTGTTGTCCCTTGTCGTTCAGGCAACAGAAGCAAGCACTGAAGTTGAACGTCCAATTCCTGCTGGACCTTAAATACAGACTAATGCTTTTTCTTCAAAAAGTGCCAGGGAAAGGCATTCACACAAAACAGCATTAGAACAAGCATTCCTCTGGTTGAGTAACCAAGCACTGGAAACACAGGGGACACTGTTCCCAGCTCTTCTAAAACCCTACCATGACCTCCTGGCCCCATATGATACACTGAAGCCCACCCTACGGGACACCAGAGGGAGGTCCTCACAAGGAGCCCCTCTCTTAGCACAACAGAGCAGATGGAAACAAAGACCACAATATGACTCTGTACAGAAGCAGAGATRGGATTTCCTAACAGGCCAGTGGTTGGTTCCACAGTGGAAATTATGGTCTTTTTCACTTGATACAGCAGAAGCTTTCCATGGAAAGTTGGTGTTTAATTTCCTTAAAATTTATGATGGGAGAAGACCATCTCCTTAGGCTGTGACACAAGACCCGTTTATCCCATAGAGTTACACCTCTTATCCTTGCACGGCCCTCTCATGCTGCTGTTCCCTGTTGCTAGTTCAGTTCATACCACATTGTTTACATTTGATTTCTTATTTTCTTTAATATTTTTTTTCTTACAGAAACGTGCTAAACCTCTTCTAAGTGCYGGGAATTCTGCACCACTCTTGGTGTGAAGGGTGTCAAGAGAGGTGTATGCATCTCCTCTGTATCTCTCGTTTCACTCCGGGAGATTTCACTGTACCTGGAGACCCACAGTCYACCCCTAAGGAACTAGGTGGGTCTACCATAAACTCTGCGTGAATGCTTTCATAAATCAATATACCTGGATTAAAAGCATGCATGTTGCTGGGGTGATTGAAGAAAGCTTTTGTAAAAAGGTTATTCTGCACCTTGGCGGGAGCAGGATATCCTGGAATTTCAGCTGACGTCGCTACCCAGCTATTGTGCAAATACAGAGGTATAAAGAGACCTTGCCTTGCCTGGGCCAGAGGGGAGAGGCAAGGACACCCCTGTCGAGGTGTCAGCAGGAGCTGCCAGGTAAGAGACCAGTTCCAAAAAAACAGCTCTTTATGAGACTGTCTTGTCTCYGAGGAGGACTGGGCATTTCTTTTCTGCCGGTGTACCTGCTCTTTGTGGCTGGGCTTTTGCTAGATGTGGTTGCTGGTGAGGAGGACCGCTTGGCCAAAACAACTACCATGCATAGAGATCTCATGTGATGAAAGGGGCTGCTGATGGGACTGAGGGTACCTGCTGCCCCATGGCTATTTCAGCCTGCATTTTCCAAATCACCCACCAGGCTCCAAGSGCATTCAGGCCTTCAGATAGAGATGACCTGATCTGCATTGCTTCTCTGCCACCTTATCTCCCATCACACCTAACTGGAGCTCTGCCTKATCCGTGCTTGGCTGAAAATATAGACCACTTCATAGTGGATTGAGCCACTTATCTCTATCTCCGTGAATGGTAGGAAACACACGAACAAATGTTGGAATTCAGCYGCAAGGCAAGCTGCGGAGATAAGTGCAGACAGATACAGCTGTTTTTTCTTGATGAGATCAACCAGCAAGACAAACTCTCAGGGTCGCTCCAGAGGCTCCCCAAGCTTCTGCTCAAGTGTCAACCTTGAASTCAGCCCATTTTTAAACAGGGAGATGAACGTTTCAAGGGCCTCTCTTTTCTTTGCCTGAAGCTTTTGGATGTTTSTCAAGTTCTGAGTGCCTGAGTTGATCCTTTCTCTCTCAGTTGTTGCCAGCCAGAAGCATGCACACCTTTCTGTTACTGTGTTCCCTCCTCCTCTGCAATGGTGTAAGGGTGTCTGTGCAGAAAAAGATGCAGAAGCTCCCTAATGAAGAGGAAGAAAGCCCGGCTCAGCTACGGACCCCGCAGACTGTCTCTCGAGGTGAGTGAATGGSATGCTTGAGGCGGTCCTGAAGCACCTGTATTTCCCTCTGTCACAGTGACTGGTGTGTACCTCCACACGTATATCCAGGCAGGCGATGCCTGAGAGCAGCAGCTGGGAGATTTCCCCCCCTGCATTCCCATTGAGAAGCAGAAGCCCAAACCTACCTTTCACAGGTGCCRTTTCCACGGTGGCCAAGAGCACTGGTGTGTTCGACAGGGGAGAAATCCTCACGCTCTGTGCTTGGGAACAGGTCCAGGTCCTTTCCTCCAAACCCGGGCTGGGGACGGAGCCAAGAGCCAGGCTGTTACACTGGCTGCTGATCAGCTGCTGGATCAGCTTTGCAGAGGCTGAGCTCAATAGGCAGCCCCCACCAGCAGCCCCTACCCCTGCCAAGGCACGCTCTGTACGCAGGAGACCGTAGTCACGCAGCCGAGCTGCGGCCAGCTCAACCCCTCTGCTGTCCACTTTCCCCYCAGCATCGTAGGTCAGGCACGGGCAGCAGGTACACCCTCTTCCTCCCTGGGGTCTCCTTTGGATGACGCAGGGCCTGAGCGGGGTGCTGTAGCCATTGGAAGGGGCTCCAGACTCAGGTCCAAGCTTTGCTCCATCAAGCAAGATCCAGCACATGCCAAAAGCACTCTTGCAATCCATACCCTCCCTAGCCCCCAGCCTCGAGCAATCCCTTATTGCAGGAAGCGATATGGAAGCAGCAAGCCTGATTTGGCTCTTTGGGAGGGTGGACAAGTTCCGGGAGAAACTCTGGGCTCCAGCTTTCGAGTGGCTGGAAGTACCTGTCTGTAATCCTAATCCACCACCTGAGCCCTAGCAAGGCTGGGGTTTCACCCCCCTTCCCTATCACCTGTTTCCTTGCACCTTTCCACTTGGGGCTCTCCTGGTACCCACAAATACCTTGAGGGTCTGGACACCCTGAGGGAAGGTGCCTAGTTTGTGCCACCCGATTACACCTGTGGCTGCAGCTCCCCGTTCAGCAGAACATCCTCACGATACCGATGGGAAAATTAACTAAGGGTGCTCTCAACAGGCTGGGGAGACGACATCGAATGGGTGCAGACGTATGAAGAAGGTTTAGCACGATCAAAACACAGGTAATCCTCAATTCTTGTTACACCACTTCRTATGTTTAACTGCACAGAACAAAGCTATGCTCTAACACGATGCTCAGACTGTGCCTTTTATCTTGCGAGCAAGATGCAAGTTGTATTTTGCTGGATGTTATGGAGGCTGAACAAGATTTTGGTGAGAGCTTACCTTTTGGGCGATGAGCAAACGCCCTGGCAGTGCCTCCGGCGTTGCCTTCTCAGCGATACGCCCCTCTGTACGCAACTGTGTCCACAACTCCCTGCTAGCCCGGTTGCTATTGCTCCTCACAACGTAAATATATCCCTGGAGCAACTCAGTGGCTTAACTCTTTGCAAGTGCTGTCTGTAAAAGGTCCTGAATTGCCTCCCCACTCCTTTCCCGCAATGTCGTTTCAGCAAGAAGCCACTGATGGTTATTCACCACTTGGAAGAGTGTCCTTACAGCCAAGGTGAGCAAAGCAAACCCTTCCAAACAACCTGGAGGATCCAAATCTGTCAGTGCTCRTTCCTTACAAAGCATTTGAGCACTTGGTGCGAAGCCTTTCCAGCACAGGCAGGGAAAGGTGGAGAGAGTAAATCCGCTGGGGACCCTTGGGATGAGTTGGGGAATAAAACAGTTGTAAAGTTTTTCTGACCCAGAAAACTTTGTGCTCTGGGTCAAAACTTCCATGGCAGACACATGTGGGTATGAAACAGGCAGGCAGACACCAAGATTTCCTCYTTTATCCTCTTCCCCACCCCTGATCTCCTGCCAATTCTCTTTCCTGCCAACTCCCAACTCCAGTCCTAAGCCCCAGCAAGCATGGAAATCATCAGCTCGTGTGATTAAGGCTTGGGGAAGTGGCATCCCCCCAGAAAGAAGCCCTGAAAGTAGATTGTGTCAAGCCAGCGAGGTTAGGCATCGCACCGCCTCCGCTGCATTGTTTTATACCATGGCTTTGAAGTTATGGGTATCCTACAAGCAGGGAGAGTCAGACACCGAGAAAATTACCTTTATAGCCTCATATTCACCAATTCACAGGGACTGCAACATGCCTTTGGTGGTGTATCTTCATTTGCAGAAAAGAACCTTAGAAGTGCAATAATTTACAGCATTGGAGGCTCAAAACATCTTCTGGCCTGCAAAAGCATCTGCTACCATCTGTTTTATACACTTTCCTCTTACTCTTACAAAGTAAGAGTGTGTCAGACCCTCACTATCACTTGATAACCTCCTAGGTTATCGAGAACAAAGTGAGGTTTGTCAGGGAAGTCTGGCCCCACCATTGCTTATGAAACTCCTGTATTTTTTCCCCCAMATGCATACAGCATAAATTGTGCAGATGACTCCTACGCTCTGCAGTGCAGGGCTGCAGACRGCCAAATAAAGCCAAGCCGTATGCATTCATCACCTGTTCAGCCACTGGGAGGGAAATATGTACACCAACATTTCAGTTTCTCAAGGACTTTTGCACTTTACTTTGCGAGAACCAAGCCCTCCAAACGTTGTGTGACATGTGCATATCAGAAAGTAGTGCCGGTCATTTACTGGTGTATTTAGAAGCAATATAAGATGATGCAAAACTATGAAAAGCAGTGATCCAGAATTTTTTTTTCCCACACAAATAATGCATTTCTCTTTCTTTTAGCTTTAAGGAAAGCRTTTGCTTCTAGCCCAGAGATCCAGCAGATGGCTCAGGAGGACTTTATCATGCTCAATCTGGTGGTAAGTCTGAATTTTAAAAACTTAATCAAAATGTTTACTGGGGAGTGGAATAAGGCACATTAAAAGCAGAAATAGATTCACTTTGTACAGCTTTGAAGTTGTGTTTGAAATTCTCTTTTTTCTCCCATTTCTCTGAGGATGTACAACAGGGTTTGCAAAACACCAACACAGTTTCTCCTTGGAGAGGGGACAGGGAGACACTTCCGTACATATACTTATTCGTACGGGAATATCATTTTGTATTCTCCAACAACAGGTCATATTCCGATACAAGAAAAAAAAGGAACAAAACCCCACTCATCAGSCTTTCTGACTCACCTGCCTGGGGTTTCTGTCCTCATCCCCAAGTATCTAGCAYGGGACAACTTGGCCAGAACAGGGAAATTCCGTATTTGATCACGCCAGAATTGTTAGTTGTTGGTAGACGAGGCAAGCTCAGCAGATTCAGTCCATTTCTAGCGCTGGGACAGTTACCGGTCACTAAGAGGCTATTTAACTCCGGCAGCATTCCAGCAGCGATGACAACATGGCGCCTGATGGCCATTACGTCCCTCGGATCCTCTTTGTGGGTGAGTCGCTGGSGTCAGGGGAATAATCAGGGCAGCGTTTTTTCTATATGGTCCCCACTGAATTCACGTTGCTCTCAGTAATAGCTCTTATTCTTTTGGGCACTAAMGCTGTAGGAATAACCCAGACTTTCCAAAAGGAACAGCTTAAGCRGAAAAACCCAAATTGGGCCTTATTTCAGAATACTTGTTTAGCAATCGGAGCATAAATTGGGCACCCAAATCCACTACCATCTTTTTGAGAACAGGACCGCGACAGTCTTATTCCACTAGTGGAAATGAACAGCATGTCACTGCCATTAACTGCTAACATACATCCTTTGAGAGTTTGGTCCTGCCTACGTGACACGGTGCCACAACGTCTGAATACAGCCTCTTACTCCAAGCCTGTCCTCAGATGAGTGACAAACTCTCTCTCTCTCCAAGAGCAGAGCAAAGGCCCATCACCGACCGTGACCAACAACTATACAAAAGGCAAACTTACCGTCAAACTGCTGGGCACGAAGGGGACAATGGGCAATAATCTTGARCCACCAGATGAGGCTTGTACGTAGAGGATCTACTCGTGATGGGTTTCAGAAGTAGACTTCCTTCATTAACGTACAGCTGCTGAGGGCCTGGTGCTTCAAGATGTAYCCTTCCGGCCATGAAAAGGCCAATCAACACCATTTTAAAAAGCTTTTATCCTCACAAAATTATTCACCACCTACTTCACAAAGCCGGAGTTGCTAATATCTTGTACTTTTCCCCTCCTCAAGATCCTTCAATGACAGTTCGAGCTGATCTAACTGGCAAATATGGGAACAGGATGTACGCTTACGAACCAGAAGATATTTCGACCTGTAAGTGAAACGGGCACTTCTGTGATCCCTTTTTAGCCATCTCAGGTTTATACAAGACAAATGTGGTTAAAGGAAGRGGCTGCAAGAGAATCTTGAGAAATGCCGGATCTATTTCTGCAGTAAAATCTGCTCAAAGCCCTTCATAAACACGAATGAAGCAAATTTAGTGCAAGCGCCTTCTGGGAAAAAAACGTTGCYGAATATATCTGAAGAACTGGGCAGTAGAGCACGGGGAGAATTGCCCTCAGTGTCTGAATSCTGCTGGTGGAGTTTCCAAATGCAGTTAAGATTTTAAACCCCACCTGCTTCGGTTCAAGGTATTTGGAGACTTGAGCGCACTGCTGCTCTGCTTCATAATCCAAACTGCAGAAGTTGTTTCAATACTTCTTGCCCTAGGGGTAAACCRAAGTTCTGAAATACATATTCCAGGAGGACTGGAATTAATTCCTAAGGGTTGGTGTCTCTGCACTCCCCTCTCCTGGCTCCTAATTCTCTAACACTTAGAGAATTGTATTTTTCTGAGGTCTCGATCCCCAGATCATAGCAAGTTGGATGAGCCAGATTCAAAAGCCGTGGGGAACAGAACCAACCCCTTCCCACAGACATGCAGGCTGACAACAATCCTGTCATTTGGGTTCACAGTCCTCTTTTCTAGTTTTTCCACTTCAGCAGCACACAGACTTTTGTCTGACACTCAAAGCTTCGCACCTCACAGGATGCCTGCAGAATGCAGAAAAAAGCATCTGTGCCACCTATGAACTCCATCAGACGTACTCGTGTATTCTAATGGCACTCTGTCCCTGGAGTACCGAGTAAAACACAGCATTACAGATACTTCTGCCACCAACAGGAGTTAACAAAACAGTCCAAGACAAGGGAAAAAAAAAAAAAAAATCTTCTCCCAAACAAGTGTCTTAATATTTTCTAGAAGCCAATTGCTAATTCCAGTGAAAACCTGTTGCTGAGACAAAACAGTCAAAACTCATTAAAATTGAAAAAAAAATTTTTTTTAAAGACCTTTTAGAARCCTAGCTATCCAGAGTGGCTTTAACTTCTGACCTTAAGCTGTGTAGATGTAGGATCTTCCCTGTCACCTTTAGTACCTTCGGTGCTTTCTCCACAGTGATTGAAAACATGAGACAAGCGAAGCTGCTTCTGCACGCGGAGCTCTGAGCGAGGGGCAGCACCGATCCGCACAGGCGGACCGAGACGACAGCCCCGGGAGCGCCGAGAGACACCGCGCAGCACGCGCGTGCCGTCCTTGCGCCTTCCCTCCCAGACCTCTTGCCGAGAAGCCACGGTCACGAGAACTCAGTGCACCCCACGGAGCAATGAATACCCGGAATGAGGCACCACCCACTGAYTTTTAAGTCGCAGTTTATCTTAATGACTTTATGATTATCATTAATAGAGAAGAATTTTCTTTGCTAGYGTTTACAAACTCTTCTTTACCCCAGTTAGCATCATTCTGAAAAGGATTCTTAGACTATAATATATTTTCAAAGTTTGTCCTGTGTGCACATAGCTACCTTGTACTTTTTGCAGTCGTTTTTCCACAGCACAATTTTTTTTTTCTAAGCCATAGGTCTTTCAGCTTGAAAKTCTTTTAATACAGTAAGAAACAAAAGCATGCAACTATAGTCTATATTAAGATAGGTTTTGTATTTTTACTGCTTTGTGAATCGCCATGCTCACTAATGTGAATTTCAGAAAATTGATTTCTTATTGTTTGTTAAAACTTTTGCTGTATAATTCAAACAACAAAAATAAAGCACCAGCCCATTTCCTTTCCAAATTCCCTTTCCTTGTTTGCCACATTATTTCACTTGCACGGCCATAATAAAATAAACAGATACTCTGCAGAACTGAGCAAGTCCCTCTTACCACAACCTGGCCGTTAACCAAGATCATTCAGCCACCCGCCGTGCACACCGAGTCTATGATACGAAAATCAATCTCTTTACGAGCAAAAGGGCTGGCGGGTGGGAGGAGGGTTACACTTCCTTAGGCATTAAGAGCACAGGTATAATTCACAGAAGTCCCGCGGGAGCTGTTCCGGAAGCACAGGCTGCTGGCAGGGGCTGACAGTCAAAGCGGGGAGACGGGTACGGCAGCAGAATTACAGAGCGGTCTCACCAGCTTCTGCATGGAACACAGAAGATTGTGCGTGTTCAGAAGCCACCAGCGATTTCCTGTGATCACCAGGAAAAAGGGAATTAAAGAGGATATTTGAAGACAAGGCCTGCGGCACATAGAGCCCCCGGGAGAAGCTGCAGACAAGGCAAACAAAAGGGCAAATGAAGAGAGGGACCAGCCGTGGGGGAGAAGAGCAACCCTCGGGTCACCCAGCMGAGACAGGGGGGCTGCTGCCAGCGCAGAGCAGGGGCGGGAGCCGTTCGGAAGGGACGGTGAGGGGCTGGGTGCTGCCGCAGGGCCCGGGGGGGCCGGAGGGGAGCACCCCGGCGGGTACCGGCGTGGCGGAAGGCACCTCGGAGCCCAGCGAGCAATGCCAGCCCCCGGCTCGGATGCTACCGCAGAGTAAACTCACGCAGGAAATCAAACGCGGTTAATCCGTGGRACCAGCAACAGTTACTTAACTCCAGTAAAACTTGTCAGCAATGAAGCAAACACAATGGCCTAAGGCCAGTTTTGTTTTCTTTTTTTTTTTAAATACRTTTCTCCCTGGTGATTAGCAAGGAAATTTTAGCAAAAGCCGGTGTTTAAGCCCTACTGATCACCATCTGAATACAACCACCAGAATCAAAATCTGTTTGGGCTGCAGTTAAGGTTTATAGGAAAGCTTTGCAATGCAGGAATTTATAAATTTGTTAACTACAAAGCTTCTCCTAGCAAGAAACCCACAAACTAGCCAGAAGATCAATGCTCTTACAAGGCACAAATCATAGAATCATAGAATCATTAAGGTTGGAAAAGACCTCTAAGATCATCGAGTCCAACCTAAATGCCTAGATCAAACAGGAGCAGCAGCAGCGTTACTTGCAAACCCCATTCAAYAAACACAGCTGATGGGCCTCCACTGCCCAGCTGTAATAAAGATCCATGGAAAGAGCTGTATCATTATCGCATCCTTTGTATTTATCTGCACACGGAGCTGCGCTGACCAAGGGTCAGTCAGAAAAAATGGAAAAATAACAGTTAAGTTGTTAGCTTTCCAGCCACTGACTCGAGGGCTGGGAGCTCACGCCTCTTGGTCTCTCTAAGCTCGTTTGCAAACTCAGCTTGGTATTGTCTTGGGTACGGCAAGGGCTGAAGATTAACTCCTCAATTACAGGCAAGCTCAGCAGGAGTATTGGCAAAATCCCAAAATTGCTGCTAACGACGCTGGCGGGCACTCCTGGCACCCACCCCCCTCGGCTTCGGGGAAACAGCCAAAGCAGCCAGCGAGTCCCAGAACCACAGAGCCTCTCCCCCGCACAGCCCGCGGGCTCTCTGCCATTGTCACCCCTCCCGGGTACATCCCCCCGCGCCAACGCTCTTCCTTCCTGGGGTTTGTACCTGCGACACCCTTCAGAAGGCGACGGCTCTGTTCMGTGGCCGCCGAGGGAGAATTAAAGTGAGCGAGAAGGACTTTGCTTTTTAAACGGGCCGCTTCCTCCTGCTCCGTCATCACTTCAGCAAATTGGAATCAGTTACGAGGAAAAGAAAAATAAAATCCACAATTTTCTCATAAGACTCCCAGAGCTGTACATTTGCTCTTTTACAAGGACTGCACCAGGAGCAGTTACAAAAGACAACCATTCCTTAGCAACCTGTGTTTCTTACTCTATGCAGAGCCAGAGTCCTCTAGATGATTTATGCTAGTTCCCTTGAAAAATAGACCAGATTACTGTATTTGTGCACAAACTGGGAATTGAAATAATGGACAGTTCATATTAGACCATGCTTTGKGAAAAAGGGGAAAAACGCCAGCTAAAAGGCACTTTAACTTGCATCAAAATCCCAGYCCTCCCACTGAAGCCAGGTCTTTGCACAGTGCAACCCCAGCCGGGTTGGGGAAACTTCTTGCACAGAGATCTGAATGCTGTCTTAGGAACAGATTCGGAAATTAAACCTTAATGAAGGGTGTGCCCCGTCCAATGTTAGAAACCAATTCATGCCATTCCCAGTCAATGTATCASTGAGACATATATCAAATAGACATATAGAAATGACTCTTTATTTTGTGAAGAACACTTGAAAAATAAAGATGAAAGCTTTTCCAGGCTTTGGAATATGACCATCATAAACTGTGGAATCACAAAGACTCCGTTTTAAAAAGGTGTTCCCTCTCCCCACCCCCATTTTTAATGAACTCTCTCATTGTGGAATGACCCACAATAGTTTTAAGAAAAAAATACGCATTTCGAGCCAACATTAGAAATAATCCAAGATTGGTTCAGTGCAGGCGCTGCTACATTACACTTTAACAAAGGCACATACTAAAATCCCCACCTTAATACTTGTAATCCATATTTAAATTTCTCCAACCCTKTTGTTTTCAAGGAGACTAGAGTTATCAAAGGTAGGTGGGCAGGCTGAGCTCAGKACAGCTGTCCAGCAAGGAACTGGAGGAATTAAAGTGACAGCAAAGTAAGTGCAATGCAACGGAACAATCTGCCAACACAAACCTTTCTTGCTTACCTTAGTAATCAGCAYGTGCGATCATTTCTGGCTCGCAAGAATGCTTGTWGATARGGAAGAAGGCAACGCAACAAAAGAYGGGGAAAGCAATTGGCTGCCCTCACCTCAGTCAGAAAATCTACCCATAAAACTAGGATTTCAAGATTCAAGTAAAGCCTACCTACAACCGAAACGGTGAGGAAATTAAAATATCCCCTTCTTGAATGAATCGGCCTAAGAAAGCACAGAAGCACCTGCTGAACTTTAAAGATATGCAAAGAAATAAATACTAATCATATGCTTCAAGGTGCCTTTTTTTTTTTTTTTTTTTTTTCTGATAGCTGAGAGTGTCAGTTTTTCTCTTGAAGCTGTCTGAAATACCAGAATATTGTTAACCTATAAAAGGTAAACAAGAGATCTTCTCACATCAGCCAAAATTTTTGTAGTCTGCTATACTGGCATCTTCTTCTACAATATCTTCTACACGTACACGGAACAGGTTAAAAGTTTACAGTAGCCCCCAAAAATGACTTGTATTTTGTCCTCTCATTATCACAGTTTTAATTAAGGCTACCTCAGGCTCTGTTCAAAAGCTATTTTTGAACATTTGCTTCACTCATTTCGGACCAGGTTTCTGGACACCTGTGCAGTTCAGCAGGGCTCTGTAGTGTCTTTGATAGCAGACTTCACGCGATACGGCGATCCATTTGCGCAGGTTCCAGCCATAAAAGGCAAACGCGTTAGACGCCACCAGCACGTGACACGTGTGTTATCTTCCACCGTTCCATTTTCACCTTATCATTCAAAACTTGTTTATAATCAAATTCTAAACAATTAACTCCATTAAGCGTTTGGGTTAATTTGTCAGTGCTAGCTGTGCTCAAAGAAAATTCTAAACCTGATGGGAAATTAAGTTACGAATAGTCACGTACAGTGGGGGAAACACATTTTTAAGTATTGTAAGCGTTAGAAAAGTTTCGATAAAGATGCTGCAGCATCAACTTCTGGTAAACCCTGATTCCCAGCCTCAGGGGTAAGAAAAATATGGTCTCTCGTCAGCTAGTTACACGTGTTCTCAATCTTGAGATCCAACCTCACAAGCATTCAGTAAACATTTTACTTAAGAACCTTTGACACTGAGTTCAGCTGGTAGCTAGCCACATACATCTCCTTCTGTTACGGAGGCCGTAAATCAGCTTTGTGACACCAAGAGAAACATTTTCTCAAATGTAACAAAGAATGTTAGAACAATTGAAAAAGGTAAGAAATGAGGGAAAGTCCTCTGAATAAGAGAACTGAAAATAAGTACAAACCTTTTTCCTGAGTACAACAAAACCCACTTAAGACCAAATATCACATCTGCCAATTGTTTCCATCCGTTTTGTTTGTTAATGAAGCTTATGGACCACAAAAAAGCCCTAGCAACTTTAAAATAGAAGGTTACCGTACAGTTGTTCCATCTCACAAAAGGTCTTCAGGTTTTAGAGCTTGACAGATTCTGAACTTGCCCTTTTTTGAGCCAATTTAGTACACTTTGTCCAGAGATTTCCACATTTCCTTCATTCCTGAAATCTGACTCCAGCTATTACAGACTGAGGTTTATATATAAAGAGACAAAAGCAAATTCTGGTATCGCTCGTAACTTCAGTGGAAAAAAAATATCTAAAAAGAGATGATTATGACTGCATAAAAAAACCCCAGCAAACTCCTTAGTGATGGTGCAAGACATCAGCATCAGACCAAAAAAAAGCATTTAGGGCGATTACAAAACAGTCACCAAGAGGTTATACAATATATTAATAAGTTTTCTCATAGATAAAGTGCATTTACCTAGCCTGAGAATAAGTACCACATTGATAAAGGGATGCTAAAGCACTTCCCCAAGAGAGATTAGAAGAAAAATTAGAGTTATCCTGAATCCTATATCCAGTTTGTCTTGGCGGTTCTTGAAGACACTTCGGGAAAGACCCTCTTGCTGGTCCAGTTGAGGTACTCCATTCCAATTGAGTACATCGGTAGTATGGTCTGGTCAGCAAATCATCTCCTGGTGCTATCTGAAAACGCCCACGTTGATAGAAAGCGCCACTTCTGGTTTACGGTGCTTAATATTCAGCTTTTCCTCAGAGAAAACATGGTCCTGTAAGCGTTCGGCTTGCCGACTATTAAAAAAAAATTAATATGCCCAATATTAGTGTTGAGCCTTAGCACCAACAGCAGCATGAGCCTGGACTGGAACCCGATGTCCACTTAGTTGTAAGAATGACGTTGCGGGCTCACGCTTACAACCTGTGCAGGGCCAGCGCAGCCCAGGAGTTCATTTTTCACCTCCAGAGGCAGTGACAAATTTTGCAGTGTGTTGCAAGAGCAAAACTGAGGCTGGGTGCAGGAACATGGCACTTAAAGCCAGGAGTTCGAATTACCTGAGCACCTCCTTCAGGACTACTGGAATTGTGTGCTCTAAGAGCACCCAGCTAGCACTGTCCCAAAAAATTATCCAGGTATCCAACTAGTCTGAAAAGTGGCAAAGAACAGTCTGCACATTTCTAARGAAAGATAAATATAAATACTCAATACCTTTTCTTTTTTTCTAATGCAAGCTGCCTTTGTTTCTCTTTTCCAACATCATCTCTCACTGTGCTGAAGTCCTTAGTGTCATCAAGGAGAAGATTCTGTTGTGAAGAAGGATTGAGTGTATTAGTTTGTAATTTTCATCTACCAAAACTATTTTCCACACGTTGCTCAGTTTACACAATTTTCAGAACATTCCCTCAAACTAGTTTTATAGCAATTAACTTCAAGTTAACTAACTGGAAAAGATTCAAGAAGGCAAAATATTATTAAACTCCTCTGTTTAGTTTTTGTATTTAACAGTGAATTTGCCTTATTCAGAGATTTCTCTCGATAGTCTAATGCATCAGGATAGGACATCAGACTTTTCACATACCGCTTTAAAACCCAGCGAGTATGTTCTTTCAGAGGTCTCCTAAATAAGCCTTATAGCTAACTCAGAGCTCAGTATGCTGCTGTGTAATTCTTTTTTAAATAATRGAATAGATCTGTAATAATTCTTTGGAAAATGTAATGGGTTTAAATTTACAATATGATTTTTAAAGGGTGCTGTTCTTGGATTTTACTCCAAATTGGAAAAAAAAACACAGTCAAGAAAAGAAGGGCAAGAAAAAAAATCCAGTTCCTTCTARATAGCATTCAAGCGTAGAGCAAAACTGACTGCTTGCACTGGCTGAGAACTGCACGAGAGCCTCTAATGTATTGCCCTCCAGTGCCAGGACCAAGGGGGAAAAGCATGAGACTTCAATCAGGCTGATAAAGAAAATGAGAAAAAGAAGAAAAAGCACCAGTAGCAACAAATTTCCAATCCACACAACGTATTATCCAGATTCACGTACCAGTACTTTCATTGAGATGTAGCAGGATGCAGGAAAACCAGGAAGAAATTAAGATACTGCAAAGGGGACAGTGCCTGAACCTGGTCCTTGTGCAGCAATTAAAGCCAAATTAATTTACCTTCACGCCAATGATATCTCCATCTTTCAGGTGATAAGGCGCTGACTGTAAACTCTCCTGTTTTTTCTTCCGTTTCCTCTTTGAAATTTGCTGTGTCTGAATAAAATCAAAGCAGAAGATTCGTACATRGCAGGTTTCAGAAATCTGCTTAAATACATACGCTCAAGAACCGCAGCACAAACCAACACATACTTCTCTCAAGCAACTGTTGGATTCTGTCATTCCAGATCTTACCCAGCTAGATATTGGCAGCCACTCGAATTTTTCAGGGAAGTATTTGGCTATTTCAATTTTATCTACAGGGAGACAATAGTGAGAAGCCACTCGTTGCCTCAGTGCCCAGGTTGTGCATTCTTTGGAGATATCCCACACCAAATCCGTGGAGTCGTAGTAGTCCCTCTCCCCTGGGATGCCCATCTGTACTCGAAGCAGCAGTTCATGGGGGCTGTCATCAGGAAGGGAAAATAGACCATTCTTGTGAGTCATGCTTTCAGAATCCAGAATTCCCCGTTTTYACTCCCTCCTGCCCTCCCTTATTTTTGTTTGCGGAAAACAAAAAATAAGCTCCAAAGTATTCTTGCATACTGACATCTGTAATCCTGACAGACAGTATTTAAGTTAAAAGCTACTCAATTAAGTCTCATCTCAAATGCACTGCTGCAAGAAACAAGTATCTTGAGATCTTACCCCAAATGCTCTTCTTTTTGCAAAGGTTCGATGCAGATTTCCACTCTGGCACCCAGCTTATAGTCACTGAAAACAAAACAAAGATTATACACGTTTCCAGTCATATATTCCAAGTTCCTGAGTAGAAAAATCACAGTTCTAGTCAAGTAGACCTGTGCTGATCTGGAAAACCAAAGCAAGAAGCTATCRGAACAAAAATGAATAACTCAGAAAAGTACAGAAATTGTATTTAAAAACACCTAAAATAAAGCGTAGCAGAATAAGCATGGTATGATCTACTTATGCTCACACCTCCTCCTTCCACAGCTCTCGAGTTAAAAAATGTGCTCGGCAAAAAACTGAAGTAACCAGAAATGAGCTTTCTGTTTAYGTTTGTCTGAGCTGATTTATTTCTCCACCAATCCATCCCACAATCCAGTCAACAGTCAGTCTGTTGCAACGCTACTTGCACATTCAATAAGAAACCTACTTGAGTTGCTGCTTGTTGTTTCGTAAAAGCTTGCCCGGACGCTTACTGTCCACTGTCCATGCTCTGAGAAATGAGGGCAGTGGGACAATCTGCTCCTGGCAGCATGGTAAGGTCATAGCCTGGAAAAAGAAACATTTCTTCAATAATTTTAGCAGCCAGTCGCCTTGGRAAAAAAGAAAACCACTTGATTAATTCTCAATGCAATACTGAAGCAATCAGAAATAGGGCAAGGTATTTAGATTTATTCCACACCAGCTGTTGCTTGTGACTTACAGGTAGTGGCTGTGATCGACATATTCGCTTCTCAACCTCAAAGCAAACTGGACTTCACTCCCTCCCAACATTTCTCAACTTAACTTACATTCCAAAAGTACAGAATTTCTTTTTTTAACCAAAATTTGTATAACTGGGAGGGAATGAGGCTGACAGAATCATTACCCCAATCTCTAGCCAAGTGCTGAGCAAGCTCCTTTAAGCCCTTATCAAGGAAACAATACTCTTCCCATGCTAAGACAATTCTCCTTGTTYATAAGATGCAAATGGTCAGTTTTTCATAGCAGTAGTTTGCCAGAGACTGAAACTGAAGTTGYACCCAAAAGAGTAAGTGTTGGAATGGATCAGAATCAGATGAGATGTCCTTCCCCATGCAGTTTAAGTAGAACAACCGACTGGCTAAACAATAAAGAGCCTTATGATAGGATTGTTTTATATCTTTTTGTGGTTTTGGGTAGGGTTTTTTTTTGGTTGGTTTTTTTTTGGTTTGTTTTTCTTTTTTTTTTGGGGGGTTGATTTTTTTTAGTGCATTAAAATCATACTTTTATGGTTAAAAAAAGCATAAAAAGGCACCTTAGTTTCTGGCCAAAGAAACTAAGCTATACCTTCCTGAATGACAAACATGACCTTCTGTGCATCAAAAGCTATTCTTTATTCATTAGATTCAACATACAAAAAAAGAAAAAAAAAAAAAAAAGGACGCAGAAAACTAATACAGGAACAATGTGGAAATGGAAAGTGGCTTTTTAGGAAGTGCTTGTATGTGTGTGCTTCTCATGAATAATTTTTACATTGTGAAATAAAGATAGGGCTGCAAGCCAAAGTTCCATATGAAGTGCAAGAAGGCTTTTGCAGGTCAGGACACATGACAGGTAGAATGGCAACTGCAGGGGACATACTAAGGAAGTCTCTGAGCTACATGCTCCAACTGCCTCTTGGTACTTACCACTGAACATGGCATATAAGCAAATGCCATATCAGAACATACTGGAGACAAGGGAAAAGGAAATAAAAAAATAGGTATTAATAGAGCTCAATTAATCACAGTGTTGCTGTATATTTCCAATACAGGAGAACATCTAACCTGCATCTTCAGATCTTCCAAAGAAGCTTCTCCTGCTATTTCTATACTGCCAGCATAACAAAGATCCATGTCTGTGTGGATGTATTCTGGTGAATCTTTAGATGGGGGGGGAAGGGGGGAGGAAGAAAGAAACAACAGAAGAGTCAACATGACTTCAGTTTATCGGCCTAAGAGATAACAGTCACTTCAAKGTGAGATTTCACTTAGAGAAGGGACCTGACCTCAGGTTTTTTTGGAGGACAGTTAAAGAAACATAATATACAGTTGATAAAATACATTCTGTTAGTTGCCAAAGAGGAAGAGTTCAAACTGATCCTATACTGCAAGTTTTAAAACTAAGACCAGTTATTCATATTGGTAATTAGTATTAATTACTGGTTAACACTCTGAAATGTAAAGCGTGTTGCAAGGAAACTTAAATCTGCTTTTACCTATGCTACTGAAATCATCAGGGGAGAAAGTAAAACTCAGAAAAAGTTTGAGAGAAAAGGAGAAAAACGCAAATAAACCTTCTAAAAGGAGAGGGGTCCTGCTCTGCAACACAGCTCAGTAGCGAAGGAAGAATATTATTTTTCCTGTAGCAAGGAAAATCAGTTTTTATTTTCCAATTCACAATTGTGCCCACTTCATTTTCTTCTTCCTTCTCAACCCTCACTTGATTTTCCTACCCTAGCTGGTTTCCGATTTGGTTTTGACCTTTAGAAGAACAAACRCAGGTTAAAATACTGTATGTCATGTCTTTTATTCTATGTAAGATTTATTCATGACTCCTTTTACAGATTCTCAAAAAGCAACATAGCCTGAAGTGAATTAAATGTGATATTAGCAGTCTGGCATTTGAAGTCAATCACCTGTATGCGCATTGAGTAGATGCTTTACAATACTGCCACTGCCTTCAGGTATGGAGAAGCCATTTTATTTACTGACAAGTAAAGAGCTCCTGCTTCAAAATTTAGTAGAGGTCTTACCAAATATAGCTAAGGAACATCAGAACAGTACCATCCAGCATTTGTGGCCTGGTAAAAAATTGCATGTGTCTCCTAAGTGGCTCCTTTCACCATAAACTTGCTGAAACTTRTACACTCACTCATAGGTTTCAGAAGGATTTTAAGGCTTTGGATTAAAATTTTGGTTTTGATTCAAAGTCGTCAGTGCAATCACAGACAATCAGGCCATACGATGCCTCTCAAAACCTGRTCAAGCTCACCTCCTGCAGGAGACACCTGCAAAGCATCCATCTTGCAGGTCATCCCATTCACCTGATCTTGTCCGTTCTCTCCATGTTTCGTATGACTTGAAGACTTGAACCACCAGATGGGTATTTTCAGGAAACCCTGCAAAGTGAACAGAAAGTACCGGGTAGCTAGCTCCTGTGTTCCAATGTAGGCAACAAACAACTTCACCTTCATCTCAGGAAGAAGGAAAAGACTGGTTCAAAYCTGAGCTTTTGTAAAGGCACTGGCATTCATCTAAGATCACACATCATCAACTCTCACTTTCTACTTTTACAGGGACTAGAGTTTTATGTGATCCATACAGGGGGTAAAGATCAGATGCTCTAAGAACAGTATTTGTGAAGAACTCCAAAAYATGCTGGATAAACTGGGAATCTTGTAACGCTATGTCTCTGCAGAAAAGCTTCGGCATGAGAATCACGAAAACACAATCTATGTGAAAACACAAGTTCAGAGGGAAGGGGTTGATGGAAATGAAGACAGGCATACCACAGCTGTCAAACGAGACTAGGACTGTAGCTAGTCCTATAACAAGCCCACAGGAATAATATTGGTCGCCTCCCGTAACTCCCCCTGCAACCATCCCTAGAAGATACTTCTTGGCAGTCTGCAACAGTTCAAGTTTGTCTAAGACCTGACTGATGTTATTTTTGAAGACATTCACTTGCAAAGAATCCCTCCGACAGGCTCCTCGCATCAGGCCGGCACCGCGGCCCCAAGGATGCCCGACCCTCTCCTCCCCTCTCCCTCGGGGCTCGGTGCAGAAGAACTGGCACCTCTCCGCACTCCAGGGGCAGGGCTGGGGGACAGGGACGAAGGGCCCACGCAACACTCGGCAGTCMGCAATTCTTTTAGGGGGTGCTGGGAGACCTTAACAGGGCGGCTGTGCCTCCCTTTCCCGCCTGCGGGATCTCTGGATGCTCTGCCCCCTCTCAACCACTGTCAGGCATGGGGGGCTGCAACACATGCAGGGAGCCGGGTGGGTGAGGGGGTCACTGAGGACCCCCGATCCTCCTGGAACACTGTTGCCACCATCGCATCCAGGGCACCCCAGGCATGGGACGAGGAGGGGGCTGGAGCCCAGGGCACACAAGGGGAGGTGGAGGGCAGTCCCTGTGCCCGAGGGGCAGCAGAATGGCACAGGGGAGCGATCCCCAGGAAAGGGGCCCTCAGCCCCCCCGACCCTCCTCCTCCTCCCACATTAGGGCACCTTTCAGGCCACAGGACCCCAACTCCCAAACCAGCCGTATTCGGCCACGCGCACTGCCATCACAGCGGCCTCCTGACGGCACAAGCCACCTCACTGCCTTCGGAACCAGSTGATCGTTAAAGGTCCCTTCTTCCAACCCAAACTGTCCTATGATATTGCTTGAGGTTTGCTAGCAAAGAGTCCTTCCATTTGTCTACCCATCGCTGACAGGAAGGTCTCCCAGTAGGGCCCTCCATTTTCAAACACGACCCTCAGTGCAAATCTGAACGGAAGGCAAACACTTAAGTTCCTCTATTTTTATGATTTTGTGAGGAAGTAGTAGCATAAGAGTTGTGCCTTCGCAAGAACATCGCATGCCAGAAATACTGATTTCCTCCAGATCTGTTATCCTTAACACACTTCTAGGCAGAGAAGCTGCAATCGGCAAGCCTTTTACTGCAGAAGTTGAAAGAAGAACAAATATAGACAGACTAAAAATAATTAAGAAAGGTTGATTTAAATCAAAAAAGCTGTAAAACGACAAAAAGCATTATTCATTATTGCCAATCAGAATTTTTCTGATGGAAGTATTTTTAAAATAAGCAAGAGAAAAAAAAATAAACAACTGTCATATTCAAGTCTCCGGACACTGTCAACTGACTAAAGAACACAATCTCTCTTGTTTTACCTTTGGTGGAAGCTTTCCTTCAGTTATAACCAGAGTATCTCCTCTGCAAACATTAAGTTCCTTCAGAGTGGCGTTCTGTAGGAAGAGAAAGCACAGTAYGCTTGTAAGTCTWCGTGTTMTTGTGCTTTGTTTCCTGAAGTATATGTTGGTGGTTTTKGAAGCCASGCACGCCAAAGGCCCGAGGTGTTTTGCATTTCCACCAAAGAGCACAGAAATATCCACTTAACATCCACCGCTTGGAGACAGCTCTGCAGCAGACACAAGTATTGCACCTACAGGAGTCTGCTCCGCAGGAGCCCTTCCAGAGCATCCTGTTGAGCTGTGTATTTCCTTTGCACCTCCACATCTCACCAACGGACACCTCATGCTTCTTTCTAGATGTATCTGTAATGCACGGTAMGCCTAGACTTCAGRAAAAAACTATGTGSATATGGCTTAATCCTAGTCCCTGAAAATAAGAGGCAGGTGCACAAGATTTTAACCATAGGTATCCCAASACTCTYGTCRTAAGGCCCTGTGAAAATAAAACAGTGTGTGTACTAATGTAGCACACACAAAACCACCACGCATTTGCTTTAATGCGGCTCTCTTCAGGGAAAGTCTCTACAGAAAAATGGAGTAAACAAACTACCGCGTGATTCAAGTCAAAAATARGATCCCACTTACTTCCTGACCTAATGCTTCCCCTGCTTCATAGCACCAGTCAATCCTTCTCAAATGCCAGTTGTCACCTACCAAAATACAAAACCATACATRTGGAAAACTAATTAGCCAACAACGCTGTTTCAAAAAAAAMCATTACAAAACTCTTACTAAGTGTTAAGGGGTTCTTTTGCTTTTTGTTTGTTTCTTTTTCAAACACAACTCTAACAAATAGAATGAAGTACCACCCTCATGTCCTTCCCCAGACCCCAGAAACACTTTGCTGTTTGGAAATGGTCTTCTCTTGTTTTTATAAATGTCTCTTCCGCACCTACCTAAGTAATTTYCCTGGTTTAAGAGGAAAACGAAGGAATACCCATGTCAACATACCATTTGAATCAATGACAGGCTCCTTAAAATGAAAACTACACTGTAAGAAAAAACTCTAACTTCCCCTCCCCAACTGTCTACCAGAAGACTTCACTCTGGAGGAAAAAAAAAAAAAAAAAAAAAAGATGGTGTAGTCCAGAAACTACAATACTTCAGATTTAGCACCCATAGCTAAAGTGCACCAGGTACAGAAAGAACAAATACAATTGAAACTTTTTAGTTTGACCAAAATAACTAATGAAAATAAACTTTGACTTTCATAACTAAAAGGAACAAGCCCAGAAGGAATCTCATGAATAAATTTGGGGGGGGAGACGGACACAATAAAAAAAAAATCAGATCACCAAAACACCGTGCAGTCTTTTTAAACAACAAGAACATCAAAATCCACTGAAGTCTGACATTTCTTTGAATGAGAATCTCTACACAAGGCCAAATTCAATTTTTCAAAAATGGTAATATAAAATGAAGCAATAAAAACTGAACCATTGTTTCTTGGCAGTAGACCTATACTACAGGGAAATGAAAAAGGTYAAGTTTATATTTCCAATATATTATTAACTACTTCAACTCATRTGTACATGTACACAAGAGCACAATATTTAACTTTCATTTGGGCTACTCAATGTATATTCTGACAGTAATGTCTTTCAGGTGAACTTTTATGTTTTTTTGAGCGTGGCTGAATTTGCAGCCATCTCTCCACTGCAACACAAATTCAGTATTCAATGAATGTTTAGAATGAAAGCTGGAAAACAATGCCACTCCACGTCTCTTCTCCTCCTTCCTCCCCATCAGCATCAATGAAAAGAAATATTCAGCCAGGAAATTCATGTGTCATGCTAGTGCTGTCTAYATCTCTTCCTTAATCCTCACGTAAAAGCTTAGCAGCGAGAACTGCTACCACTCAGATTCCCAAATAATGGCCAAACTCTGATCTCATTTTGGATAACTTGTTTTTGCAAAGCAATGAAAAATTATTTTTTTTACAGTTAATCTCATGCAGTGGTTCCCACTACGATAGCAAATCTTGTCAAAACAGCCAAACACCTCCACCTGCACCCAAGCAAACAGYCTAGGAACTATGGATTTTGCCATATTTTGCTTAAATATAAAGCKTGAAACTGATTTTCAAGAACAACTGCACAGCCAGCTTTTATCAGAGCAAGRCCACAAGTTTATCATTCTTTCCCCTCCTCACATTACAACGACACACAGATCATTGTAACAAACTTATGACTTAAGTTTTAAGGGTAGCAAGAGTTGTCTTAGAAATCTGAAAATTCCTTTTAAAAAAAAAATCATCAAATAACAATAGAACACAACTAACCTGATAATCCAGATTTTTCCAGCATTAAATTTAGACACTGAAAAAAGAAACATTCGGTAAGACTTGTCTCAATGCATTGGTTGGGAAATAAAGTTTTCAGCAAATCTRCACTAGAATTTTCTAACATAAAGACTGCGTGACTGATTCCTGGTCAATTCYTAAAAACAATATAATTACATAGGCATGGTGTATTTGAGCTATGTATTAAACCCTTCAAGTATGAGACTGTTTTCAGGCAAGAAATTAGTTACTAAGTCGGGTGAGTCAGCTTTTACAAAGTGTTAAAAAGAAATCTGTGCTGTCAGTTTGTTGCTTTACTTGAACAAATTCCGTCTCAGAGTTTGAAGATGCACCTTTTAGAAATCAAACTGCAAACTCAACACTTTCCAGCCACTACTCGTAGMCGTTGGCACCCTGTGCCAGAAGTCTGGATTGGCAGTACCGAGAACTGCTTCCTTCGCTCCGTGCACAGTTCTTCCCGACTCCTCTCACTCCAACTCTGTGCATTCAGAGTTTGATGAACTACAAGGAATTGTGGCAGGCTCTGCTGTCATTGATTATCATGCTGAGGACTGCTGTGTATAAAAGGAGCGGCTAGCCGTGCACGAAGCAGTCGGGCTATGTTCATCCTTGGGAAAAAGCAAGGATGTCTCTTTACTACTTGGTGAAAGATCAAGGCATTCTTCCCCGCTGGCCTTTTGGAGCTGAAACACTTCCTTTGCCTCAGTGTCTCCTGATGACCTGAAGTGACGCACGGGTATAAGGCAAAGTTCTCCAGGAGCAGCAGACCTGACCCAGGCATGACAAAAGCTTTTAAAAGCAGCTAAACTTACCTCTTTGACAGAGGCAGTCTCTTCCACAACTATCTCCATCTCAGGGCTTGCGTTTTGGTCACTCCCAACAATAAAATATAAGAAGAGCTAAAAAAGCRAGTATAAGCTATCAGAATACATATTTAAGTATGGAAATACTGTGAAATAACACCCCCTAATGCACACATATACCAGCTACCCCAAGCCTGCCATCAGTCAAACAGCACTGAAACTCCTTTGGGCTAAAGCAAACAATCTAAGCAGGACAAACAGAGAAGCACATGCAATTGAGTTATGGCCATCAGTAGAGCTTGGTTAACYATCTGTACCTGTCTGCTGYAAATGAGAGATAAAACCTGCTAGCACTCTGATCTTTAGAAATAGGCAACTATTTTTTCTTTTGCATATTTACAACTTGTAGATATCAAGAGCAATATCTCCCTTTTCTTACTTTATGCTCTTTACAACAGTATATGCACATCAGAGCACAGAAGTTGGACAACCACAAACAGACGAATGATAAATGATTTACCATTAGTCATACGAGCTATATTAACTGGTCATATATATATGCTCTCGGCCTTCTGCAACTGAGATAAATGGTGTGAGCCTTCATGCTGATATGTATAATTCTCAGTGTCACTAAGCATTTTTTCCATGCYGTTTACAACCATTGCAAGGGTAAAAAGAGGACTACATGAAATATTGGGAAATGTAAACAAAGCATAAAAGCAGCATRAGACTCTCTTCAGTCACAGCACTACTATACCTGAGTGGAAGTTGGAGCTTTCCCATGACACAGCCCTAGCAAGCTTCCCATTTTCAGTTCCGCTTCCTTGACAGTATAATCCTCAGGCACTTCAGGGAGGACAAAAACAAGGAGAACATCATAAGCTGCTGCTTCCTGAAAATATCCATTCTATTATGCTGCTCTTTAGAGTACGATAAAAAAAATGTTCAGTGACATTTAGAAAACTTCACTTCCACAGTGTTGACATCAAATCTGTAAGTCTCCTAGGACGAAAGCAAAGCAACATTTGTATAAAGGTTCCTCCCCACCACCCCTTGTACATGGGGTGACAGAAGAATTTAGGTTGGAAGGGATCTTTGTAGGTCACCTCGTCCAAATTCCTGCTCAAAGCAGAACCAGCTCTGAAGTCAGATCAGTTCACTYTGGGTTTTTTCCAGTCAAGCTCTCAATACTTCCAGGGATGGATATCTCCCAGCCTCCCAGGGCTCCCTGTCTATTGTATGACCACTCCCAACGTGAATTCCCTTTTCCCCACCACCATACCAGATGGAATTTCCCTTGCTGAAACTTGTGTCTGCTGCCTCTCATCCTTTCCATGTGCTCCTCTCAGAACAATCTGGCTCTGCCTTCTCTACAGGTCCACGTCAAGGAGTTAAAGATGGCAATTAACCCTCCTCCCCCCAAGCCTCTTCCTCTTCCGACTGGAAAAACCCAGCTTCCCTCATCTTTCCTATGTTCCAGCTCCCAAACCACCCTGGGTGCTCTCCTCTGGAATGGCTTTAGTTTGTAACGGCTTCTTTCTCACGCTGAGGAGCCCCCAAAATGGACATAATACCCCAGATGTAGCCTGACAAGCGCTGAATGGAGGGGAATTAATCTCTCATTGGCTTCCTGGCTGTGTTTTACTAATGCAATATATTAGCAAAACAGCAAAGACACAGAAGACGTTTCCCACCAAGCACAAAGCTGATCCACTCAGTTTTTCACCACTGCCCCAACAACGGCAAAAGCAAAGGTTCTGGGGGTCCTTTTCTGCTGAACACTGGCCATCAGGAGCACAGTTACAGAGTGACAGGTGGTACCGCATGCTCATCTAAATCAAAGAGCAGGCTATGGCATGAACATGTTCCTCCATTCTTATGGAAGCAGAAATCCACACGTTATTCAGTGTGCTTCATACACCACCGACACAAGTTGCCTTCTCATAGTAAACAGGAGCCTAACAGTGCTTCCTCCATCACCACAGGACTCAAGTTTGCTGCTCAAGCTGTTCTGAAATCCAACCTTGCGCATCAATACTCCAACAAATAGTTGTTGGAGTCCATTTTGTTTCAGGAAACAGAAGTTAGAAAGACATGGAACAACGTCTGCTTCCTGGAACATCTAGAAAGTTGCTCGGTAATGTATTAAATATGATTCAAAACAGACCATTTAGAGATTTTTCAATTTATAAAACAAGTATGGGAAACAGAACTTTGTTAATTCCCACAGTYTTGAAGCACATGGCCAGTGGTCAATAAACAACAGCAGGTATGCTAATCARTTTTACTCATTAGGAATGCAAGTAATAAAACCAAGCTGAATATTTCAGTTTAACCTCTAGCTTTGTATTGGTACTGTTAATAAACAGTAAAACTGGAAAAAAAAACCCCACACAACTGTTTCAGTTAAGCCTCGAAATTAGTAGAGTTATGTGTGTGTACTTCTCCCTGGAAAGGGCAAGGGGAAGCTTAAAGTTTCCCARTTGAACTTCTTACAGAACAATGATTAAATAAATAAATTTACCTGGAGATAGAAGTTTCCCATTTCCGCTAACAGGTCTAAGACAGCTGTCATTTGCTGTAACAAAAAGGGCAGGAAAGAGAGAGAGATGTATTAAGTWACTCAAATAAGAAGAAATTTGGCCTAGAAGTTTAGACAGATAACATAATTAAGATTAATGACAACAACAGGTTTATCTTAGAGGCCTCCCTCTGGAGGTATTAYATCAAAAGTACAATTGGAGAGAGATTCCTAGAGACTTCATGAACAGTCTTAGTTTTTACCCTTTCAGTGAAAGATTATTTTCTCTTTGAAGCCAGCTGTTAGCCACAATCAGTAAAATACTACAAAACTGACCAAGTG
>JASVER010000156.1:766689-831142 GCA_030449065.1 Oceanodroma leucorhoa | reverse complement strand
TATTCCTGCTCGGCTTCTGAAATATGAGAGCTTTGTAAAATATATTTTAATCAAGACTTACACCATTTTTTTTTTAAGTTAGGAAAAATAATAACCTTATTCAGAATTAGATTACTTTTAAGTCCTTTGCACCCTCTTTCTTCTCAAAAAAACTCCTAATAGCAATGGATTTGCTGTTTTGAATAGACTGATGCAAAAAGCAGGRAGCCAGCCAGTAAATTCTAACATTATCAGATCTAAAAGTAAAGCAGCTGAACACTTACCTAKTTCCTCCTCTAGCTGAAGCTCCCTTATTGCTTTCATTTTGATATCTGACATCACCTAAAAGAAAGTAATATGAATATTAACACCTTTAATACAGAATGCCAGTAATGCACCTGCTGTTCTAATGCCAGTCCACAAAAGGCAGCCTTCACTTGAAACACATCCTAGTTATGTTCTTATTCCTGTTAACACTATACACAGCTGAGAAAACATTTCTTTAACATTATCATATCAAATATATATAATAAACAAGTGTGCTGATATCATAACACATTTGWGGAAATTYTCCTAAAAACAGTATTCTAAAGAAAAGAAAGTGGTATTTAACTTTTTGATTTATCAAAAGACTAGTATTTCACAAATAGTAATTTTGTGAGAAAAACTAAGTAGTATATCATATTTTCTGTAACAGGAAATAATTTAAAAGGCAGAAAACATACCAGAGAAGTCCACCCCTGGGGGGAAACCAGCATTTTTTCCTATCCTATGTGGAAAGTAAGAAGTAACACTTTCCTCCTCTTTTAGGTTTTTTTTTTACTGACATAGCCTCACCAAACATACATTTACAGGATGGTGCAAAAAGAAAACTGTTTCACACTAAAACACACTAATGTAGCCTGCACTGGTTTAAGTTACCAGCATTACAGTTTTATTACACAGCAGTCAAAATATTGTAGTAGCGGTAACTCCGAGTTGCACCCTATTTCCATCACAGAAAAACTTCAGCCCCGAGGCTAGATCGACTCCTCCTCATTAATTGGCCCAAGTGCACCGGCCAAGCTTTTCAAGGAAGCAGCCTGTGTTATTTCCCTGAACAATCAGACTCCTTACTGTTTCAATAGTGGCAGTAATTTTAACGTGTTTCTCTTCATCTTCYGTTCTGCAGAAGTTTTTAACTTGGAGCCAGCTGATGTCATATGTAAAAGCCGTCAAATTGCCGCTTGAGACATTCACGAAGCTGTAAAAACGACCGATGCAAAGATGGTGAAAGGCAGGAAGACTACACATTGCCTAGGCTAGATCGCTAAGTACCAAAGCTCTCAAATAAACCGATAATGCCTTGGTCATTAACAGTGATGGCATGTCACAGAGTAAGAGTCAGAGGCCWCAGGCAGCATCCAGACATCCCTGGGCTATGTTTTGGTAACTGGCTTTCAATGGGACTTGAGCTTCTGAAGGCAATTCAGAGTCTAAGTCACTTCTGAGGCTGGATTTAAGGCTTCTGGAAAAAATACGCCAAAATCATACCTAGCCGTAACTAAAATTTGAGATTTTCTCTGTCTCTGCTACTGTATATAACCACAGAAATAGTTCTTGGTGAAGAACCCTCTCACTGCTTGATTTAATCTCMATTTTTCAGTACTGTTTCAACTAGGAATTCAGAATTTAAATAACAAGCACATTTACATGTCTCTCAAAACGGGAACCTAACCTCACGGCTATACACTGGGAAGTGAAATGAGGCCAGAAATTTGCCCCTGGCAAATTCAGATTCAACTGGGAGATTCAGCAGAGCTGCATATTCTTCCGATACTGCTCTGTTCTCTCATCCCACCAAGTCYCTCAGAGAACCACACAACTCAAACCTCAGAAATTCAGGTTATGCCAAAGACGTGCCAGCACACCGGGCACAAGTTGTTCTCACTAGKTTTTTCCCTTTACAAGTGTAAGTCAAAGGATGTGACTGCATCTGCACTTCAAGAGCAAAGAATATCTAACAGTTGGTAAGTACCCGATCTCCAAAACTTAAGRTTACATTATCTTGAATTAAAAAGCTCAGTGACAATTAGTTAAAAGAATATATATATAGAGAGAGGATAATTTTAACAAAACAGATCTTGCCAGAATTGAGTTTTTGTTTAATTATACTTGTAATCAAAATGGTTACCTCTGGTCATGGCTGTCTAAGATTAGTACTGAGCATCCATCCGTCAGACCAACACTTCTGACTGTTTCCTTCATATCTTCTTCCAGAAAAACTTCCCAGTTCTTGGCTTCTTTATCTGGTCCTGAGCCGTTCTTTAGGATGATTCCTCCTGATGGTGCTAAGGCTTTGCGCAGATCACCCAGTTTTGTGCTGCATGAAAAGACGTGCTGCGATTCTGTGAAATGCTGACCCTTCCCTCCTTCGTTATACTCCGCTAAACGAAGAACGTTTATGACCACAGGTTCATGATCAGGGCCTGTCATCACCTTTGTACCAGCAACCTGAAGAAAGGAAGGTAAGATTTATGGGATGGTGATCAATAAAATAGAGAAAAGACTGGACAGCAATAGATGACAACAATAAAATTATTGAGACAAAAAAGATGGACTTTCTCTCCTCATTAGAAATAAACCAACTCTGACCAAATGCCTACTGAACAAACAACTAGAGTAACAATTGGGAAGAGGAAGCATAATGCTAAGGTCTGTTCCAAGTCTGCATGTATAGTAAATATATCGGTAACAGTAGCTGGGAAACCCGTGGACACTTGGTCTCCATCAGATTAAGAATAGAGGAATTTAGCCCCTCAGGATATTAAAGTAGTACCCAAAAGTGTCACTGAGGCAGATCAAAAGAGTTARATTTTAAAATCTGGCCTTTCTGATATTCAGCCTAGGCAAAGAATATAGTTCCTTGACAAAGGCAATTTGATCACGCAGGAAGCTGGAGACCATACCAAAAGTACAACCAAGACAAGAACGACTCTGTTACTAGATGTTTTCTTTTGGTTTTGGAGAAGGTTTTTTGATAAATCAGAAAGAAAATGTSTACTTTTACAACAAAAATCTTTTAAAAGTAATATTCTATTCCAYTACAGAGATGGAATAAAATGCTGTGTTACATAACCACTGAGGCAAGCATTTGAAAGTTAAGCAGAAGCCTTAACATTAAAAGGAAGGTGCAACACTAGAAAAGGAGCACAGTATTTCAGGGAGACCATGCACAAAAGTAGTCATTCACAGGTCTAATTTTGTATGTGGAATGATTCACYACAGGGCATAAGTTTTTGTTATCTCATTACTATCATTGTAATCACTATTACTATTTYGTTACCTCCTTCCAAGAGGCACCAGATGTTTTCAGAATACACTCCAATGTATTCTGAAATACACCTATCAATCTGACCAATCTGACCATATCACATTCTGCATAGTATAATCCWATTTATAATTTTATCAAGCAGCAGACTGTACATCACTCAAGGTATACTGAAAAGCTCTAAAGACATAGTATCCTAGATGAGACTGAAGCGGTGTCCCCAGAACCAACGTTGGTATGTCAGCAGCACATCTGCAGCATAGATTGACATTTCCAAAAACAAGTCTGGAGATTGCATTTTATCCTTCAGAATTGACAAGGAGAGAGGGTATTKGGTTCTTTTACCTCTTTCCCATTCCACACAAAGACGTTCGCTCCATCAGCCAGCCCAACGCCATCCAGTGTCAGCTCATCTCCTAAAAAGGAGCAAATCATCAAGTTCTTTCCCCCCGGCAAAGCAGACAAGTGGGGTCAGCTGGTAAACTGAAATATGCTGGCACATTCTACTCTGGCTCAAGTGTACCATTACAAAAGCTGCTGTGTGATCAGCATTTACGGTGGGTAAGTTAGGGGTCACTCATGTAGCAAGAGCAACACACACCCCTACAGCACTCTCCTGAGTAAAGGGGGTGGCAGCACAAAGGTTTTAATTCAATTTCCCTTGCAAACTGAGGCCTAAGTTAGCACTTGGCAAAGCTGCTTGGTCAGGATTATCTACACCAGATTTAACAGTGGATCAATAGATTTAAAATAAAAAGGTTGGATTTAATAAACGAGTTACATACTGTACATTCCAAGCCCATTCCTTGCAATACTAATGCCCATGCTCCAGTTTCTTTTACCTTCCTACCGTAAGTCAGATTCAGATTTTTTGAAAGTCCCTGTTACTTAAAGAACTGTACTAGCATCTGGAGGAATATTTACAGCAGCTATGAGTACCTCTATATTTTGATGTCAACATCATGGAAAGTTGGATTATGTTCTGGTAGAACCCTAATTTGCTGAAACAGACCACAAAGACTGTAAAATTTAAAAATGGCTGATAGGCTTTTGAAGACTAACACCTAGAATTGCATAACAATGCAAAGCTGGAGACAGAACTCATGATTTTAAAATATTAATGTACTCTTAATAAATTAAAGTACTCTTTATGTAAGCATCTTCCTTTCCAAAATTCCTATTTCAGCTTAGGTCTAACCCACATTTTTCTTTGATTTCACACTGGGTCCTCTCTTCTAGCCTCTCCTCTACTAACAGGTAAATACTATGAAAGCAAACATTCATAAGCAAGTCAGGGTCAAAATACAGACTGATGTATTTTTGTCAGCACATGTGTTTAACTTRCGTAAGATCTGAAGTCTTACTGCACTTCACAAAAAAGACTACATACAAAAGTCTCAAAAAACTTCATTTCACTAAGAGTGTCCTAAATACCTTAATGGCAGTGGACTTGCACTTAAGTTTGAAGAGGGTTCAGTAATACACTTCTCCAAGATGTTTTACATATGAAATCCTCAATGTTTGCTGTAAATACAACATATAAATAACATGGAAGCCTTGTATGTAGTAGTCTTACCATCAAGTATCTGGTAAAGATGCAGTCCTGCTGGTAAAGGCTTGGCAATACTGAGAATCATGTCTCCTTCCCAAGATTCCAACTTCTAATTAGGAAGAATTAAAAAAAAAAAAAAAAAAAAACCACATATAAAACACCAGCAACCAATAACTTGCATCACTCAAAATTACAACTTTGCTGAAAGCTGCTACAGCCCAGCTACCAAGTTCACTGACACTTAACAACTCACAGCTATTTACTTCAACAAGGCCAGTAACACAGAAAACAGTCAAGAATTTAGGACTTGGCCTTTCAGAYTAGTCACCAGATAGACAAAAATAACGTTTCGACTGGACACTAACYAACGGTTGTGACATACAGGAAAAGCAAACAGTGTTTTCTGACATTAAGTTAGCTTTGATTTAGATCTCTATAAAAAAGCATTTTACAAATTGTCATATTCCTTTAACACAGTAGAGAATAAATGCAAAGATACCACATTCAATAGTTAAGCTAAGTATTTCTCTTAACCAATTCTTCGTTTTCTTAAACTACTCTGATTATTTCCTTTTAAGGCCAGCCAGCTCTTTAAAAATACAAAGACAAATCTGTCACAAACTGAAATGTTAAGAATAAGCCTGGAGTTTTGCAAAGCATCAATCCATGCCCATGTACATGCTGCCCAAATATAAATAATCAGCTTATGAGAGCTTTAAAGTCTACATAGTTAAAGATTCATCAGTTTCATGGTTTCTTCAATACTTGGAGAACAGACCTCAAACCAATGTTTCCTTCTTTGTAAACCCATATAGTTTTTAGCCTCCTATAATAACATTTACTGTTGAAARTTTCTCATTGAGATAAAAATTGCAGCATAAATACGTATGTAAATGTTGTTGTAACTGAAGTAAAACTGAAGTGTTTGAGTTCATTTAATATAGCAAATACCTGGAATACTGATTGTCGAAGGTCTCCTAGCGTTTTTCTTCTATCAATAGTCAAATCCACAACATTCTCYTTCCAAGTGAGTGAAGGATGCAAAGCCCCATTGTGAAATTCATAACATGAGCTCAAATGGAGACGTAAATCAATGCCATGGTTTGCTGAGTCACATTCCGCTCTTTGAAAGAATGACACAATAATAAACCGGTGAACTTAACACCGACAAATGGCTAGCTTATTTCAGAGATGCTTCTCTGCAGTTGTCCTGGAATTGATACCCTCATGACTAAATTCACTGTCACACTTTCCCCTCCATCAAGGGATATGCAAAGAGGTGCTCAAAGATGACAGTGATTTACACGTCGTACAATACAGAGCCAGCGCAGACATCCTCCACATAAGCACTTTAACAGTACATTCTGTGTGTTTCTACACCTTGCTTCCACCTCTCTAAACAGAATGGCAGACTTAATCTTTAGGGATGTGAAGATTATACGTCTTTTCAGGCTGTGTTCCAGATCAGYGTTCTGTTGAAATGCAGAGACAGAAAAACTGCACGGAAACGGAGTCCAGACAGACACAGCCATGCCTTCCTCCTTTATACCTACATCCCATTCTATTAGCTAAATGTAGCAGCAAATATGCCATTTAAAAAATAAAGGAGTGCAATTTGCACAGTACAGAGATACCGCACAAGACTTGTGTCTTGCGTTCGTCTATATTTTGATAGCTTAACTGTGATTCAGGCGTATCATCAGTTCTGTGTGTTCCTCCACAGAAGGAAAAGTTTCAACCAGCCTGMATACCACTAGCTCTTTCCTCTATGTTTCTGGCAAAGGATACCATTTATCTGTTGTTTCACAGCAAAGTAAGCCATTCCTCCTCCCAATAGAGAACTCCCTCTATAAACATAATTAAGATAATGTATTCCGTTCTCCTTCCAGAATTGCACTGATTTTCACAAAAAATGGTACAATTTTAAACTGTAAGTAAGTTCYCCTTGAAATTCTGTAGAATGCCTAGTTACGCCACTAACAGGGAGGCAAGGAACTAGTAAAGGCAGAATGTGGGCATACAAGTTRTATTCCTCAGTTAACCTCTATGACATTGAATCATTTTAGTATCTGGCTCTAATTAATGAGTTTCTTTCATTTTAAATCACTTTGGAGATCTGCAGATTAAGAATGCTGTTTAAGAGATTGGTACAGTTACATTAATATACCTCYTTTTTTGCAGCTCAGTATTAGCAGCATTCATTTCATTCAGAAGGTGTTCAGGAATTTGGTACCTTGGATTTCCTCGCGCTGCAACAAATAATATAGAGTAGTTTGGCCTCGGCTGCTTAAAATATGTTTCGGCAAACAAGACAAGTGATCAAGATGAGACATTACAGCACGTTAATTATTGAAAATTCAGAGCAATAATGTTGCATCCTTTCATAATAGAGAAAATTAAACTGCAAGATGATACAAAGAACAAACAAGTGCTTTTACTTCTTCCCATCGATCTTTCTCTAAGAGAAACTGATACATGAATGTCACTAGCAACAACTTTCATTTGTTTCAGTAGGAGATGTTCTGGTAGTATTTGTGAAGCGTACTAGAAAAAAGTTAGTGTCAGCTATAGCCAATTAAATTGGTCACTACCTCCTTGGAGGTAACCTCCGTGTATCTTAGTTAACCCTTTTTTCAAATGATCACTAGAAAGAAAACTGTATCTTCAATTCTTGGAAAGGACAGAAATGTCCAACAGCCTTTGCCCTCCAGAAAACAAACTGTCAGAATATCAGAGTATCAAGATGAGCTTTCTGTACCTTCAGGTGGTCTTTTTAACTGAGATTTTCGATAAAACAGCATGTAGGCACTCTCTTTACCCTGAAATTGTTTCTCAATATCCTTCTCCTTGATCGGCTGGACTTTTGAATCATTCAGATCAAACCAATGGCAACCAGCAGAACTGTCCCTTAGCCTTGTAGGTTTTTTTTCTGAATTCCACTGGACATCATTCTTCTGAGGAGGGCTTTGGAGATCTTGTTCTTGAGAATCTGACTTAAACAGGAGCTTGTGTTTTTCCTTCAGACCAACCTTATTTTCATCAGGATTGAACTGAAATATCTGAGGATGATTCTGCAAATACTAAAAGGAAAGCAAGGACAAGATGAAGAAGATACCCAGGTTTAAATATAGCAGACTGCATTAGCTACTTCACCCGATTCATCCTCAAATTGATACACAAACCCCAACCCTTCAAACTTGGGTTTTATGACACTTCCTCATGTCTTTCCTCAATTTAGACAGAAAAATGTAATTTTCCTACCACCACTTATCTGCCTGGTCTTTTATATGCTGTTGCTGGCTTCGTTTCTTATGTAACTTCGAATTATCATGCAAGAAATTGCAAGAGAATTGTTTTTAACATACATGCATCACCAAGAATTAAATCAGACTAAGTTCTGAATTTCAAGGATTGCTCGAGACACTGGATTCCTTTTAAAACATTTCTCACAAGTGCATACTCCCTGTCCCTGGAAAGGCAGCATAGGGAGTGATGCTTTATAGGCAATCAAAAAGCCTCTGCTTTATCAGACACACCAAGTACCATCCCAACTAGTTTAGCCCTTTAACACGGGTAGTTTCCGCTCCCCAGTCTCTGCAGAAGTGCTCCCTTCTGTATTTACTAGACAGGRATCTTGAGCTCAGTTCTGGTCTGCTTTGTACCTTACCCAAATTAATGCTGCCCATTGTGGCATCTCAAGAACTTAAAACCTACTCATTCCGTTTCACCCAGCTTATCCCCTCTGTTCTCTACTTTCATTTTAGCAGTATGCAGATACTTCAAACAAGCTTGGTGTCCAAAGTACACAAAAAAAAATCGTGGCTATTGAGGGATGGAGAGGGAAGAGAGGAGGCACCAACCACCCTCCAATCCCCCCACAAAACTACAAAAACCACCCAACCACCTCAAAAAAAACCTCAAACAAAAACAAACCCCCAAAATCTGAATTTCAGTTTTAATCATAATCAAAAACTCATTTGATACTTCAAAAAGCATAACACAATTTACAGTTATTTCAATAGGGCAAGTCCTGCATTGATCAATGTGCTTTTGGTATAGATCCAGCACTATAGGATATAGTGGTAGAGATCAATGTGCTTTTGGTATAGATCCAGCACTTGTAAAAAATCAGTTTTGGTAATATTCACAACAGCACTCAAACTTTGAAATGGTTAATGCTGGGTTGCTCACAACTTGTTTCCGTCACTCCCCCGTCAAAGTCAGAAAAGCATCTACCTCTGCAGAAGACTCGCATTCAGATTTCACAACTACTTTTAAATAATTATTCTGAAAACTGCATTGTTARTTCTATTCAAAAAACAGTCAAACATGAATTTTCCACGTATCTGTAACACAAATGCTAAAGTATTGTCCTTAAAGCATTAGAAAATACAGTAACCAATYGGACAAACACAAGATTTTACTGTAATTTTATGGACATGCCCTAATCAACCAAAAAGTGGCATACATTTTCAAAACCTCACTTCTGTTATGCCTGTGARGAAGTACTGTATTTCTTCTTTAATTCTCATCAGTGCTTTTATGTTCAAGTGGTAGTAGTGYTGTTGCAGCTTCATCCACAGACAAGTGAAACAAGGTTCAGTAGGTAAGGTTAATTCTTTTATAGGCCAACCATACAGATGGAAAAAAAAGATACAAGCTTTCAGGCAGACAGTCCCTTAAGAATCTTGTCTGTGTTCCCCAGTCTACTAATTTACCTCACAAACTTCATACACATGCTCTATCTTGCTAGTCCAAGTGCCAGTATTTTCAATCACCATCCTACTGACTATTCAATAGGAATATAAATGTAAAGTTATCTTAACAGTAAAAACCAAATTAACATAGATGCATATTACCTTTCGTAATGCTCCATATTGTTTTCGGTATTTCTTATTCCAGGACATCCCTTTTTTCTCCAATAATTTCTGCCCTAATTGATCCACAGGAATTTGTTTAGATTCTTCCTACAGAGAAATTAAAAACTAGGATAACGAAGGCTACAAAAGTCAAGGGATCAACACARAGAAGCCAGTTCTGAAGTCCTTAAACCATTCAGGTTTGTTAATAAGCCAATGTAACATCACCTTTTGCAACAGCTTCGGCAAGCAACTTAAGAAATACTCAAAGAGGGCCATTTTCTGTATGAAGAGCCGCTGTTAGTATTAAAGTCAGGTTAAGTTACAAGTTTTACATGCTTCACAGTAAGTTCAGAAGAGTTCTGTACACTTAAACCTGCCCACTCTTGCATACACTAATCCCTTCTTCTAGGTTCCTTAATATCAAAATCGAAGCAATAAACTYCTTACATACCATACCTCTGATAAAATCCCTTTCAACACTGCCAATGGATTTTCTACTTCTTTGGCATTTTCAGTATCTCTTAAAGCCTTATCTTCAATCAGCCTATCCTCTTCTTCCTGTATAAGAAAAATAAAAGACTCACAAATACTGTTTTTTCACACACAACTAGCGGTTTTCGATTATACTCTGTACTAACATTAGCAYGCACGATTTAGAAGTGTGAAGGAAGTTCTGATAAGATGCCTCTGCCACCCGCTACGGGCTGTATATCGTCATTCAGAATATCCACAATCAGTTTTTTTAACAGAAAAGGCATTTGCGTTATTTACAAACAGCCACCCAGAGTCATGCATTAAAATGACTGTGCTAGTCTTGAGCAAAGATATTAATTCATTTGGGAAAGAAAAAGTGAGCCCACKAACGTGAGATAGTTCAGCAGATCAGAAAGCTAAAATTTGCTACAAAATCTTCATAGAGATTGTATACTGTGGAAAACTAGCCTTCTCAGTGAGGTAAGAGACCAAATGCCTCACTAAAATATTCATTAGATTGGAAGTACATTTCATCCACTTAATACTTTCCTGAAAAATGAGACCTATCAAGCAAGGAAGAAAAACCTTTAGGACTTACTTGTAATTGCCAGTTTCCTAATTCATCCACATCTCTGATATAAACATGATAGTGTCCTCCATAGCAGCCACCTTTATGTATAATAACAGAGAAGAGCTCATACATGTACTCTGAATCATCCATTTCAGTCTTTAAAAAGAAAAACAATAATAGTAACAATAATATATTATCAGTAAGTCTTTCACACAAGGACAGTTTTACACCATCAGCATAGCTTCAGATAATTCTCAGTGTGCATTCGCATGTGCAGAGATTGAAACGGCTTTTCAGTGCTGGGGAACACAAGTGTCAACTGACACAAACCATGGACCAAGGCACAGGCCTATTAAGCAACTTTTTAAGCRTGATTGTGAACAATATTGGAAATTCCAATTTTGAAATTTAAAATAATGAAATATTGATGCAAATAATAGAACAGCTTAGTCTGTCTGTTCATAACCAGGCTTATTTTGTTTGGAAGACTAGAGAAAAAACAAACAACACATTTATATACACAAACCAACCAAAAAAAAAAAAGGCTTCCTCAAATGCAAATACTGAGAAATTTCCAAGCTTGCATTGCAACATTTCAATAAGACATTTGTCTTTTTCAATAACAGTGCCTCTAATAAGTATATTCTTTATATATTTTAAGGATCAAAAATTGTCATCAAGCACTGGTATAGCTCAGTTTATAATCAAAACACATATATATGAATGCAAACACAGATTCCTAAGAAAAATGAAATAACTACAGGCAGATAAAACATATAGAGCTAAATTTATACATGATGTTATCAGACAATGACAATACAAACCCAAATTTAATTTCAATTTCCAGGTGATAATCTTCCTTTCAAGCAAATGTCAGATTAAGTTTTAGGTAATTATTATACCCTTTCCCCTTGTATAGCTACAAGGTATTTCCCACTCAGTTAGAAAGTGGTCTTTTGGAAACAAATTKGAATTCCAAAAATTTGGAATTGGGGACAGAGAAAAACCCCCACAAAGTTTCTCGAATACCTTGCCCTGACAAAGGGCAAAATAAAAGATAACTTGTCCTYGAGATATTGATTCTCTGCAGAGTATATAGAGACTTTAACAAATATAASAGTGCATACCTGCTCACAAAAAGGCCTCAGATTTATCTGGATAGGGAATGTATAGCAGCTCGTTTCCTTGTATCGTTCRCACTTCTCAAAGTCAAAGTTAAATCTCAGGAGAGAAACGGTGAGAAAGGGTGGCAACTTGCGCAGTTTAGCAGACTGTAAAATGATTTTAAGAAAATTGTAAGCACACGGTTGGTTATACAGAATAGTGTTTCCACTTTGTTATGGTCAAATCTACTTTCCAACAAAAMTTTGGTATGACCAGGCAGATGTGACCAGCGTTTTCATTTTTAAAATACCTTCCCTAATTCTCAATTTCCCAACCATTCCATAGCCCGCATGTTATTTGTGAGAGGATTTTCTTGAATTTTATACTAAGAAGCAACTGTTTCAAACCCCTGGGTTTGTGCTTACGCATGAAGTCACACTACACAGCATCTTCCTAGCAACTTTGCTCTTGGCCCCTTGCACAGCACCTGCCACCACCAGTCCCACACAGACCCTGGGAGCCCAGAGTAAAAAGCACAAACACTCAATCGCTGCTGAAAAGCAAGTGCTGCAGAAGAGCGACACAGCTTCGTGGTAGCTTCGCCATTCTCAGAAGAACAGTGAGGCGCTCAGCATCTGGCACAGGCCCTGAAGCCACCCAAATATAGCTATTAATGAAGCTCAGCCTACAAACATAGCCTACATGCTTGCTTCTGCTGCAAGGAAAGGACCCCAACTGAGGCTGGGGCTATTACCCTTCTGGCATCTCCTGGTCATCTCCTCCAAGCACAGCATTTGAACCTTCACCTGAGGTTTATTCCAATGACCACTGAGGAGTTTTCCAGTTCTTTGGGGTTGTATGACCTCAAGTATAGGTGAGGGCTTGTACAGGCACAGTGTTTTCAACTGTGGAAGTCAGAAATGATCCTATCTGTAACATAACTAGCTCTGACAGGTGTGTATTGTCCAGCAAAAGAGATCACTCCCACAYGTATTTTTCAGCCTGCTGCTGAGTGACTGTTGGGCTGCCTCCGCATGCAGCAGAAATGGTCTGAAAAATGTCACCAGAGTATATCACGGTGGCACCTTGCTTAAGACCTGCCAGGCTGCTTGAAGAAAAAGGCCTCGACTAAGATCTGTGGGCTACGGTAAATGAGCACGATGCTRTGCCTGAGCAGCATGGCGTAGCTGTATCCTGGAAGACCCTATAGACAGCCACAGAACAAYCAAGCAAGAGTTAAAGTCTCCCTCATTTATACAGAAGAGGACCTTCAAGGCAGGAAAGCCAACATAATACATTTTAGTAAGGAAGAATATTAATCAAATTGGTGCGTGAGTACATCAGGAACCCTGGTACGAAGCAAAACCAAACATCTTGCATCACCTCTGAATATACATGTAGATTCAATGGGCACGCTTCTGAGCCCTTCCAATGTCTCCACCCAACTCTCCATTTGCAGAGCCATACCAGAGAGCCTCCCAGGAACACACATATGGCTTAAGAAACTCCCCGAATTAGGTATTTAATTTGTGTCAGTTGCGAAGACTACTGTGCAGAGCTTAGTGCCACAAAGGATTTTGCATGCTCTTCCAAGTTTAGAGTGATCATCAGACTGTACAATTACAATTTGATAAAGTTCTGGAACACAAGATTCTTCAATTACTAAATTCTCTAGAGGCCAGGACAAAAAAGGGGGAAGAATAACATCCAAAACCCACAGCGTACTGAAGGGAGGGAGGAATGGAGTGGATAGGYATGGGCCCGTCTTTGAAACAGGCTGGGGGCGGGCAGGCGGTCGCACTGTCAGACAGCTGCCTTCCTCACGCTGCCACCAAGCCCAGAGCGACTCAGCTGGCACCTCACTTGCTGCCAGTGTTGACTCTCACTATAGTCTGCTGTGAACACGCACATCACGCCTGTGGGGCCACAGGCAGCAGTCACGCTGACACAACACCCCTCCCTCCCGCTACAGCCTTCTAGCGCAGTCCTTCTCTCTTGAGGTTGTCCATTCATACCCCAGCAACCCCCAGCTATGTGACTTCTTACCCAAGTTCGGAGTTCCCATTGTCTTCTTGCATGGATGACCACACTTGAGAGGTAAACAACCATTATCTCGCACTCCCTTGAGCCCAGCAAAGTCTAACTCGAACAAACCCTCATAACAAAGCCACACAAGGCACTGGCAAACGTTCCTGAACTCCCAAGTCACTGATTAATTTCATCTACCCTCAGCTTGCCTTTGCACCCACTCCCTTCCACATTAAGGGTGCTGCAAGGTTTGGATTGCACTCATTCTGCTACAAAAGAGAGTCACTGCAGTAGGCCAAAGAACTTTGCCGTTGCGAAGAGGACAGAGTATGTCAAAGGCAGAGTGCGCTAACAGCCTATGTCTGCTTCCCCTTTACAAAAATAGTAGGAATAATAGGAAAAAGGAGCAGCTTTTTATAAAAAACTTACGACATGAAAAATTAGTACAGAAGAAAACCAAACACCACTYTGTATCACTGTGGAAAAAMGCAATTCAAAGATCTACAACTCTCRTAAAGCTCTCRGTGGGCTGCCCTTCCCTGGCCTGGCTAAGGGGATGAATGACAAGACACATAAGTCTTAAATTCGATTACTATATTGGGGAAACCAGCCCAAACTGTTGTAAACCAACAAACAGGGACAAGCTGTCAGCACAAGGATGCTGCAGGCTGCACCGGCACACAGACAGTAACCAGTGTTAACAGCCATGCCACCATTTAACAAAGCACTCAGGGCCACCTACGCAACTCTTCTGGAAGATACRAACGGTCAACAAGTGTCAGGCATCTGAAGGTTTCCCGAAGTGCCCAGGGGTGAAGGCAGGGAACTAGGCAGACAAAAGGAGTACTCCAGTCTGGATGTCCCTGAGCTCCTGGGGATCACTCTCAATAAACATCACAGGCTTAAYGTCAACAGTTCTCCATTGAACACTGAGGAGGCTCTGATGACTCAGCACAGGAAAGGGTCACTGCATTTGGCTTTACAARTAATTTTTAAAAAAACAACTCAAAACCAACAGTTCGCACCCATAGCTGAGCACAGGTCAAAGCAGTAAATCGTTCACTAGAAGATTACRACACAGCAGCACAACTCAACAGATAAACCGATTGGCTTCCTGCAAAACCACCTTCAAGCTACTGCCTGAAGGAGAAGACTTTCACAGTCCGTATTCTGACCACAGGAAAATGACTTTGCRGCTTTGCTGTGCCTGGATTTTTATCYTCCTCCTTCCTGGCCTCTCAGATGGAGGGAAACTCCTGRTGGTGCCCGTGGAYGGAAGCCACTGGCTTAGCATGCGGCCAGTGGTTGAAAAGCTCACCGAGAGAGGACACGAAGTGGTGGTGGTTATACCAGATTAAGCTGGCAGATGGGAACAACACAGGCGTACACGGTGAGAACACACACAGTATCTTACACATTAGAAGAGCTGRACAGTTCCTTGCATGAATGCATTCTTACACACCTGAAGGCTCTAGCACTACAGAACATATTGAAAACACCTACTAAGGTGTTAATTTATCACTGCAAGAACCTGTTCAGCATCAGGGAAACAATGCAATACCTGGATCAACACATCCCATTTTTCTGTGCAGAGTAACAGTTGTTCATTATTTTTCTCTCCCATTTGGGTTCTTGATGAGAGAATTTCCGTGGTTTTCTTCRTTACATTACTGTTTATTTTTTCTTTATGCTCTAGCTTATCTTTTAGCCTATCCTCTGACATGCTCAAAGCCGGGGCAGTAAAGGTGTGTGAATGAGGCAATACTCTCAAAACTACATGCCAACCCATTCACCACTCGCTAGATTAAAGACTGCGWCAACATTCAAGTCAAGAAATGAGTCACATGAGCTTTTCTTGACATAGCTGCTGAGGTTTAAAATAACAGGTCAGATTTTGGCATCCTCTTGTTATATACCGCCTGATTAAAGATACAGATTTCTTTATTTCTGAGTTAGAGGGCAGACACAGCAATGTAAACAAAGTTCCTAAACGTTAGCAAACTGAACACCAATACATTACCTTTGAAGCTTCAACAAGTTTATCACAGGCTCCACACCGATACAAGTTCTCATTTTCAAAGTACTCCTCTTCCACATACATGTTCCACAGGGCCTCCTCCAAGCCAGCAACACCTTTTACCGCCACTGTTAGGTCTAAGAAATCTTCCTATGCAGAAGTATGACAAAAAAAAAGTTAGTAAGTGGTGTAAGTTCACAGTACATTACAAAGATACTCATCCCATTCACGACAGCAGATGTGAGCACTCAATATGCTTTCATTGTTGATGGGGGCGGGTAACAAACCCCATATATCCACATAAGAGAAATTAATTAAAAAAACCCAAACAAACAAGGAATGGTTTTTTAAATTACAAAGAGCAGTAAAAGAACGTAAAGATATGTTTTACTGTTGTTATCCCACTGTTCAGATCTCTCCTAACTACATCTACTAAAGGCAACACTTGCCGACTCAGAAAATGCAGTAACACTTGTTTTTTCACCTCTGAGTCACAGCCTGATGTAGGTGGTTTAGAAAATGCCAGCCAAGACTTAACAACAAAGTCACGCATAATTTTCACATGTTTTCAAGTCTGCAGCGCCCTAACCAGTACACACTACCTAGATTCAACAAGGCCACCAGTGACACTCAAGACAGATGTCATTATTTTTGGAGTTTAAAAAAAAGAACATTTAAAGTATCTTCAACAGACTGAATAGAAACCTATCCTGGAAAATGCTCTGGCTTTACCTGTCTCTCACTGATATTCTTGCATTCTTTACAAACAATCTGGTTGACAACAACCCCGTGGTATAATCGATTAATAAGGTCATGACCCGAAGTCCCCACAAGGGAAGTTTCCAAAGCACTAAACAGAATCCGATTTAATTCCTGCACATCGTGCTGCCTCATTTCCTGCATAAGAAAAAAAAAMAAMCMCMAAACTTGAATAAATAAAATAGTGCCATCTGCTTTGATTATTGCTTAAAAACAACATATATTAAGTGTGACAAAGACAGCTGCCTCAATGACTACCCATATATTCACTACCTTTAGTAGTAAATTACTACCTTTATTATTATTTGTTATTCTTAATTTAGTTATGCTCTCTGAGTAGCTACAAGTACATAAACTATAACCCACATAAGACACTTTCACTTGGGTAGATTTAGACTAAACTCTAAGATGAGTTACACAGTTCAATTTAGGTAAGAATCTAAACAACAAGAACCCTAATTACTGTTGGAAAAACATTCCTGTAAAAACAAAGGAAAAGCTACTGAAATTGTATCTAACAGAAAAATTTTCTTCTGTCGCTCGCTGTAAACRATTGGCATGTACCTCACGTGAAGATTCAATAGGATACAACAATAGTTGACCCAATTCAATGCTATCTCCACAGCTGGAAGTATTTTAAGATATTTCTTAAATGTCAGACTTTAAAAAAGAAAAACCTTTTCCATTCAGGAAAAAGTTCATCAATGATGGTGTCACTGATGGTGATTTGTACCTCATTGCTGTTCCACCCGAAGCTCTCGGTAAGGTCTGCTGTAGATGCAGCTTGCTGGTCCAAGAGCAGAAGCTGAGCAAATAACCGTTGAAGTTGTAATGGAATTATTCGAACCTAGAAATAAAGAACAAAATATACCCAACAGATCAGAAGCTTCAAACCAATCATTCACATAAAAAGTGATTTAGTACAAAACTTGTTATAAACCACCACGGGTGCTGGTCTCTTCTCCCGAGTAACAAGTGATAAGACGAGAGGAAATGGCCTCAAGTTGCGCCAGGGGAGGTTTAGATTGGATATTAGGAAAAATTTTTTCACTGAAAGGGTAGTCAGGCATTGGAACAGGCTGCCCAGGGAAGTGGTGGAGTCATCATCCCTGGAGGTGTTCAAAAAASGTGTGGATGAGGTGCTTCGGGACATGGTTTAGTGGGCATGGGTACTGGGTTGATGGTTGGACTCGATGATCTTAGAGGTCTTTTCCAACCTTAATGATTCTATGATTCTATGATTGTCTATGGCTTTCATAACACAGGATACTCAATTCACACCAAAACATCAGTCAGACTTGATTCCCAAAAATCTACAGTGCCTTACCTTACTCAGACAAATACAGTCATGGAACATACGTTTTGTGATAAAGCAAAACTGTACTCATTAAAATTAAGCCATCACCACAGTAAAAAAGGACAACTTTCTCTGTCATTTTTCGTAATACTAAACCCTAAGAACTCAACTACAAGACATCATGACATACAGATTTAACATGTGCCACTCCTTGCTCCGTAAAGGGTCTGGTGGTGGGATAGAACGAGATGGAAAGGAGAATGGTTAATGTCAACCAGCTTGATCGTCTACCTATATTTATCTTTGACTTACAAAGTAAAAAATTTTCCAAACAACCAGTTGTATCACTTCAACCCGAGAACTTAAGAATGAAACTCCTTAGTCAACCTCAGTAAGCACTTTTTAAACAAAGAYTAAATTCCACTCTCATACCATCTTGTGCATGGGTGGGCTGTTAAACCTTCAGAGAGCCTCAGTGCAATCACCTAGGTTGCACACATATTTAGATATTTTTTTTTCCGGTGAAAAAATAAGTCTTAGCACTGTAGCTTCAATTACAGAAGAGAAAAATCTAAACAGGACTGTACAGACTGTTCCCGTTCCCCTTGAAGACAAAAGGATCTCCGCTTTCAAATTCAGCAGAAACMGGCTCAATATCTTACTTTTGAAGCAAAAGCTTATGGCACTGAAAACTTACATCTGCGCGCAAAACCGAGTATTGGCCAACCAACTTCAGAGTTAAGCTTTCAYTCATTCTCATGAAAGGCTTCATGTGAATTGAAACAATATTCTTCCGAATCAACATTCAGCARTGACTAATGATAAGAAAATTTTAAATACCTTTGCATCTGGTTTACTGCTATCATCCAGAGTCCCAAGTTCTTCAGGTCCTAGAGAGAACAACGCCTCTGTAATCGTAAAGAAAAAAGACAATGTCTCCTCTTTAAAGATTTATTGTATTTTATCAAGCATTATAATGCTATTCTTTTTGGCAAATTAAGACATTAAACAACATTTCTGAACATCAGTCATCCTTGCAACTGGTTCAAGCTATAACAATAAAGCATAAGTAAGCATGAAGGTGTTTAGATGGCAAAATAACTATTTTTACAGGAATTGTAGCGGTTGTGTTAAAAAAATGAATGACACTTTATAGACAGCAATAACCTCTCTTATTTACACAAACTGTAACTGTCCACCTGTAAGAAAAGGTAATGTTTACAATTTACTTACATTTTGTGCAGAAGTRATGATACTAATTTTACAGACCAAGAGAGCTCTGAGTGTTCTGTAATAASTTATTTGAAGTGAACTGAAATAAACTCTTCCTGAAAGTGATCTGTGTTTGTGGTGTTTCTTTAATAAATAACGAGAAATGCAAGTCATTGTAAAATATCAATTCCAACATCACTTTAAGAAGATTTTGAACACGTTACCTCTAAATTCAGGTGTGAAAAGCAGAGTCTGCAGAAGGGAATTGAGGTAGCAGGTCCCACCCTGATTTTTGATACCACTTAGGTTGGTGAAATCCCTGGGAGCTGGAGGCTCAGAATCTCTGGGCTTTGATTTCTTCCCTTTTCCACAATGATTGTTTGAAATAAAGGAAAAATCCTCTTCAAATAAGTCCCCAAACATTGTGAAGACAAAACAGTCCTTAAAAAATACAAAGTTATCTATTTACTATAAAAAATGCAATTGAATCCACCCACCTCTAATCCTCCAAGATGAACCCTTCAGCCCTGACTGAAGAATTTCTTTGTAACTTTTTTCATCTTACTCTGTTCATTCTAAAAATGAATGACAGATCCATACAAAAGTGTGCACTAATATAACAAAAAAAAAGGGTGAATTAAAAGCATTTATGTTAGCACAGGTCTGARTGGATTTTTAACTATAATCAAATACATCACATTTCAGTTTCACATCAGCAAAAACTCGCATAGCAAAATAAACAGGTCCTTCTAAACACCTATAATTAACTAGTGCTCAAGTTGCCCAGTTTCCTGCAGGAAAGGTACGCAATGCCTCTCAAACTCATCAAAATCCCTGCACTGTGTCTCACCAAATCCATGAGCGCATGTAACCTGTCTCTAGTATTGGCCAGTTCAGATGGGAAGAGTGTAATAATGGTCAAAAATATAGTGATATTTTATGAAAATATTATCTTTGCTTCCACATGTTTGAGCCAGAAACTCAATGACAACTAATTCTTCTTATGGGAAYTTTTTCAGGCCTTTTTGGAAGCCTTGCAACCTCTTAGCATGTACCAGCATTCCCACAGTTAGCTCCCTTTTGTTTTGTACTTGCCACCCCAYAATTTCATTTGGTATGCTGTAGCTCTTGTATTAGCAGTGAGTAATCGATGAGTTATACTGAAGCAGTGAATAATYATTCCCCTATCTACCTTCATTCCACCTGCAAGTTTACAGATCTTTATCATGTTCCACTCAGACATCTCTTCCAGACAAAAGYCTCCACAAAGACATATTCATTCCTACAACTGAACTTGTTCCCTATCTTTGATTATCCTTATCTACCTCCTTCGAACCCCTTAAATTTCTCCTTTCTCTGTTTCCGAGATCAGAGGACCACATCCGCCTACAATGTTCAAGATGTGTGCAAACCACAGCGCTATATATATATATATATATATGTATATATAATATATATATTTATAAATAATAATGCTCTGGTTTGTTCTYTCTTTGTACAACTGCTGAGCACTAAACTCCTTAAGCAATGTTTATTATTACCCCAAGGTCTCAATCCTGTATGTTCAGTTCAAACCCCACCACTATATACACACTTTGCATAAATATGTGTGTGTGTGTATATATATATATATATATATATATAACCGTAAGGTTGTGACTGTCTCTTCTCCATGCTGCATCTCTTTGCACTCACCTACAGCTAATATTACCTACTATTGTATCACTCAGCCACCCATGAGCACGAAGACTTCAAAGCTCCACTGACAGCACTTGTCTTTACTGCAATGTATCAGTTGGTTTCAGAAGAAAAATTAATCGCCTCGGCATTCACTGTTTTTTTCCTGATAGTTTATGATATGCTGAACACAGGCCCTAGCAAAGAAACAATGAATCAGAGAATCATAGAATCATTAAGGTTGGAAAAGACCTTTAAGATCATTGAGTCCAACCATCAACCCAGCACCCATGCCCACTAAACCATGTCCTGAAGCACCTCATCCACACGTTTTTTGAACACCTCCAGGGATGGTGACTCCACCACTTCCCTGGGCAGCCTGTTCCAATGCCTGACTACCCTTTCGGTGAAGAAATTTTTCCTAATATCCAATCTAAACYTCCCCTGGCGCAACTTGAGGCCATTTCCTCTYGTCCTATCACTTGTTACTTGGGAGAAGAGACCAACACCCVYCTCTCTACAGCCTCCTTTCAGGTAGTTGTAGAGAGCGATAAGGTCTCCCCTCAGCCTCCTCTTCTCYAGGCTAAACAACCCCAGCTCCCTCAGCCGCTCCTCATCAGACCTGTKCTCCAGACCCTTCACCAGCCTCGTCGCCCTTCTCTGGACACGCTCCAGCACCTCAATGTCCTTCTTGTAGTGAGGGGCCCAAAACTGAACACAGGATTCGAGGTACGGCCTCACCAGTGCCGAGTACAGGGGCACGATCACCTCCCTCACTTCCCCTCACTCCCTTCTGTGACAGCTGGTCTTCTATTTCCTATCTTTTAGCTRATTATTTAATCAAGCAACAACTTTCTTCTCCTGTGTCAGCTTAATTTCTTTAACAGCCTTCAACGGCAAACCTTATTGAACRCCTTTTGAAAAGCCAAACGTAGTTGATAACCCCCTATTCAACCAACCAACCGGTAGTTCTTCAGGCATCTCCTAAAACTCTTTATGTAAAACAGCATTACATTAAGCCCATTTTAACCCTTCCCACAGTAGGGCAGTTTTTAGGCAAAAGGCTATGAAGCAGCGTGGCAGTGTTCACTCTGCTTGTTCTATAATGCTTCTTCAGCACTTCATACAATATATATCCCCTTAAAACCCCCACAAAATAAAATTATGTGGCTGGAGATCCTTCTTAATGAACACAGCAAAGAAATCATTTACATCTCTTTGCATTAAACTTTTCTCCTCTGAATGCAGCTCTTAGATCACCTTTTAGGTGATTTTTTTAAAACTCCAAAAACCTGCAAAGGTCCCACCTCCCATGCTTCAAGACATAATTACTAGGTTTAGCACTCTTTCCAAACTGTCTCGCAGCCTTCATTCATTTTTCCAGTTAGGCCTGCTGCACTTCAGCATTTAACCATCCAAAAATTATTACCCTTCCTATTTTCCTCATCCGAATACACAACAGCTTGCTCCTAATAGGTTTGTTCACCATAAAAAGGCGCATATCCAGGAGACAGCGATCATCTTACTGACAGTCTGCTGTACCACCCACCACTCCAGAGAAGCACTTCAGCTGGACAGTGCCAAATCCTCCCTCGCTCCTTATTTCAGGATTCTCAAAGCACTGCTGCTAGCAGCCTCCTTCCCTTAAAAATCATACAGTAATATAGATCAGAACGAATCTCTGGATGATGCCTCTGGTCCMACGCCCTCACAAAGCAGAGCCAACTTGGAGCACACGGCTTATTAGGGCCTCACCCTGCTAAAGTTGGAATAACTCCATGAAGGGAGATCCCAAAACTCCTCTAAGCCCCTGCCCTTTATTCCTTATCTCTGATGAGAACCTCCCGTGTTGTAACGTGGGTCTGGCACCTCTCACCCTAACCCCCTACACCCCCCCCAAGAATCAGGCTGCATACTACGCCCTGCCGACAGCAGGACGCTCTCCACCTCGCCTTCCCTTCTTCAGGCTGAGCTCACCCGGCTCCCCCTGCCTCTCTGCACCCTCCCACATGCCCCAGCCCCGCAGTCCCCTCGGGGCTGGGCCCACTCCTCAGACCCGCTCTCACCGCTACCGAAGAGAGGATGAAGACCGGTKCCCTGGGCCAGCCGCCCGCACCCCGGCCGGCCCACAGCACCGGGGCTGGCCGGCGCTGGGCCCCCCGCCGCCGCCGCCCAGCCCGACTCACCGCTCAGAGCCAGCGCCTGAAGGCGGGCCGGCGCCTACCCCCACGGCCCCGCCGCCGCCGCCATCTTTGTTGTGGCGCCGCGCAAAGCACGCTGGGACCTAAAGGCCGCCGCGGCCCCGGGACTTCACGCACCTGCCCAAACCCCGGAGAAGGAACAGCGGCTTCCCCTCGCTCCGCCCGCTCCACAAAGCGAGGGACGCCTCCTGCAAGGGGCGGGAAGGAACCGCCGGGCACGGGCGCCGATGCGAACCGAAGACCGGCCGGCAACGCGGCCCCGGGGGGTGTGGGCGGGCGCGCACAGCCTGCTGGGAGTCGTAGTGCGGCGCCGGAGCGCCGCRGCGCTGGCGGGGGGGGCAGCCGCACTGCCCGCTGGGAGGGCGCGCCTCCCCGCAAGGGCTTCTGGGGGCTGTAGTTTCCTGCRGCACATGGTGGGAGTCAGCCTGCTGGTGGCAGGGGTGACATCTCCCCCTCGCGGGGGTGMGGGGGCAAGTGTTGCCATGGAGACGCCGGGGCCTGCCCTCCCTCACCAGCCTGAGGGCCTGGAGGAGGCCCGGCCTGCTCTGGCCCTGCTTCTGCTGGGTGGTGGACCTGGCAGGGGAGGACAGCTCCGCCATCACCCAAACCTCTCAGACCACCACCCGGGACRGGTCCCGCTGAAGCCTTCTGAAAATCATAGCCGGGGATGAAGCTCAGCGTACCAGCCTTGTAGCACAAGGGCTTCTGTTGCAAGGAAGAGCCCTCATGGAGGCTGGGGCTGCTTCTCCACCCACCCCTCCTGGTCCAGTTCCCTCCTAGGCGCCGCATGGCCCCATCAGGTGTAGGCCAGGGCTCGTACCGGCATTGCAAATACAGATGARCCTGGCCAATAATCAGAGAAGATTAGCTCCCTCTTTGAAACAAGCGGGTGTTCACAGCTGCCTTCCTAGTGCTGCCACCAAGCCTCAACTGACCCCGCTGGCACCTCACTTGCTACCGGCRTTGAGTCTCACCACAGTCCACCATGATCACACACGTCGTGACAGTGGGGCCACAGAGCCGCAGGCAGCAGTCGTGCCGACGCAACGCCCCCGACGTCCCCTCCTTCCTGCTACAGCCTTTCAGCACAGCCCTTTTCTCTTGAGGTTGTCCCTTCCTCCCCTGGCATTCCCCAGCTATGTGGCTTCTTACCCAAATTCAAAGTTCCCACTGTCTTCTTGCATGGATGACCACGTGTGAGAGGTAAGCAACTTTTATCTCGCACTCCCTTGAACCCAGCAAATTTTAACTCAGCAAGAAACCCCTGCCAGATAACCAAGTCAACTGAGGGAGTCGCTGGCAAACTCTCAAACGCTCAGAAATGCCTCTAAGGTACTGATTAACTTCACCCATCATGCGCTTGCCTTTGCACCCACCCTCTTCACGGTAAGGGTGCTGCCAGGTTTGGATGGCAAATTCATCCTGCTGCAGAAGGGAGGGGAGGAGATGGCAGGGCATTTCCCTACCAGCTCTCTGCTTACTCCTCTTTAGCAAATAGGGGGTGCCAAAAAAAAAAAAACTTTTTTAAAAAAAAAAAATCAACCTATTTGTGAGAAAATGCTGTTTACTAAACTGGTCATTGATAATTTTTAACGATCGATCATTTTTAAGTGTGTTTTATACAAATCTGGAAATAGCATTTTARTTTAGTTTAGTTTTAGTTATTTTTGATGGTTTTTTCCTTATAATAACATAAAGGATTCTGAGAGGGKTTTTTTTTCACTTTTACCTCAGAGCTTATCCCCTTACTCTAAATCTTAAATATTTTGTTTTCTGAAAAGTTATCAAGTGCCTGAAGAGAACTGCTTTCTGCCACTCATTCAGTAGTTTCCCTACACAGGGAGAAAGTTACAGGCATTGTAACTTTTGGGAAAAAGAAATAAAAAGACTGATAGGAAAACGGGCAGAAAACAATATGTAATTAATTTCATTGCATTGACCATGGTACACAAGGGAGAGAAATATTGTTTCTGTATCTCAGTTGTGTGCCTGAGGGACAGAGGCTGCATGGCTCTAAATATCCTAAGTTTCATTATTTTTCCACGTCACGGTGCTATTTAGGCACCTAATCGTTTTGGCATTGATAATGTCAAAACCAATGCTGTGAAGCTGATGGCTCTTGCAAACCCACGCTTGCGCTGAAGCTGCTCTTTTAAGTCAGGTCCGACACCTGGGCTCACACCTGAGTCTCTACGAACAGTCCAAGCCATAYGGGGAGTAGTAGTTGTTAAAACACATTTAGCACATGTCTTATGTCTGGCCTCTACTTGATGTGTAGGCAAGTGGTGAAGAGTTTTCAACTGCCTGAGGGCCATCTCGTAGGCTGTGAAACAACTGCATTACTGCTCTGAAGCAAGAACCGGGGCTTTGGCTTCACAGATCTCTGCCTGAGCTGCCAGATCAGCCTCTCTCAGTGTCTCTTCTTGGTGTCATTGTAGACTGTTGAGATTCCTGCTAGCTCAGAAGAGTTGGTTCACCTGCCCTTTCCCCTTATCCTGAGGGTCTCCTGTTTTGGCCACAGAGAAATTATCTGAACATCCATGTGTCCAGCCTCGATGCAACTTGTTGAGGCTGTTTTCATTTGTTASTGTGGTGTTGGAGTTGTTTGCACCAGACTTGCCTTCCCTGGCCCTGACCAAGGGGTAAGACAGGACACGATCAAGAGAGAAGTCCTATGAAATCTGACTAGCATGCTGAGGAGCTAGTTCTCCGTTGAACACTGAGGAACGGAGTCAGCACAGGAAAGGGTCACCACATTTGGCTTTACAAGTAATGAAAAAAAGAACAAACCACACAACCCACAACCCGAAGCAGTGTATCATTAACTAGAAGATTATGACAAAGCAGCACMACTCAACAGATAAACCCACCGGCTTCCTTCAAAGCATATTCAGGATACTGAAGGAGAAGACTCTTTCACAGTCCGTATTCTGACCACAGGAAAATGACTTTGCGGCTTTGCTGTGCCTGGATTTTTATCCTCCTCCTTCCTGGCCTCTCAGATGGAGGGAAACTCCTGGTGGTGCCCGTGGATGGAAGCCACTGGCTTAGCATGCGGCCAGTGGTTGAAAAGCTCACCGAGAGAGGACACGAAGTGGTGGTGGTTATACCAGAAGTAAGCTGGCAGATGAAGACGACACAGGCRTACACGGTGAAAACATACCCAGTGTCTTACACATTAGAAGAGCTGGATAATGCCTTTCATGAGTACGTTGCTACTCACTTGAAGGACCTGCCTTTCCCGCTGAACGTTTTAGCACTGTACAACTCAGTGCACGTTTTCCATGTGTTCTTTGTTCAGTGCAAGAACCTGTTCAGCAGCAAGGAGACCCTGCAGTACTTGAATCAAAGCAGCTTCGATGCTGTCCTAACAGACCCCATTTTTATCTGYGGAGCGACACTTGCTAATTATCTTTCTCTTCCGTTTGTGTTCTTCATGAGAGGATTTCCTTGCAACTTGCACTATGAAGCACCGCAATGCCCAAGCCCTCTCTCCTACACTCCAAGACTATTTACTTTCAACTCAGACCGCATGACTTTTTTCCAGAGAGTGGAAAATGCATTGGTTGCCTTCCTGGAGCTTGGGTACTGTAACCATTTCTATGAAGACGTGATAAAGTTTTCCTCCGAAGTTCTTCAGAGAGATGTATCCCTGCTTGACCTCCTGAACTCTGCTTCCATTTGGCTTCTGAGATTTGACTTTGTGTTTGAGTACGTCAGACCAGTGATGCCCAATATGGTCTTTATTGGAGGTATAAACTGTGCTCAGAGGAATCCACTGTCTAGGGTATGTTCTTTTTCCTCCAAATTATACATTTTCCAATGAAATGTGATTATGTCATTTCTGGAAGTTTACTGCTATTGAATTTTTTAATTTCTGGTAATGATTTAATACAACCAGGTTTTGGCAGTTGTTTTCCACAGGCTGAAGTCAAATTACCTTGATGGAGGCAGATGACTTATTTCAATTAATGAGGATTTTCTGACAAGTCCAACTTCATCTGCCAGCTACAAATTACTGTCCTCAGTGAATGTATATTATTCACCAGCCAGACGCAGTTTTGATTTAATTTTCATGGAGTTTGACATATATTTCTTTCACCTGACCAAAAACCCAAAGACCATGCTCTGAGAGTTGTCTTTTATTTTTAACTCTAGGCTCAGCAAAGTCAGTTAATTTGCTTTGGTTGTGTTTTCATGACATATGGTTTCCAAACTGGCTGCCTATGTTAAGTTATTTCTGTTTGTAGATAATGATGAAACATAAATGTCATGTTGAAATGGGAAGAGTTAATCTAAAATAGTGTATTTGGTGAAAGACACTTGTACTCAAAGCTCAGATAAGTTTTCATACCTATTTCTTCACATTTGCTTTTACCAGAATTGTTCTGCAGCGTTTTTAAAGCTAATCTAGAAATTTGAATCTATTTTGATAGTTACCATATAGTCTCCAAAACAATAGCACTAGACATTTCGTTCCAGGTACAACGCAGGACACAAACATCTTTCTTTTGAAATTATTCCTTCACTTGTGAATTGTGGTCACACAATATCATTGCACAATTGCAATACAGTATCTTTGAGCTGAAGGTTTTTTTTCTTTCTTCTTTCAGATTTCTTTTATACTCTGATGCGTTTATGCTGAGTCATAGAATCATAGAATAGTTTGGAGTGGAAGGGGCCTTTAAAGGTCATCTAGTCCAACCCCCCTGCCGTGGGCAGGGACAGCTTCAACTAGATCAGGTTGCTCAGAGCCCCGTCCAACCTGATCTTGAATGTTTCCAGGGCTGGGGCATTTACCACCTCTCTGGGCAACCTTGTGCCAGTGTTTCACCACCCTCATTGTAAAAAATTTCTTCCTTATATCTAGTCTGAATCTACCCTTGTTTAGTTTAAAACCGTTACTGCTTGTCCTGTTGCAACAGGCCCTGCTAAAAAGTTTGTCCTCATCTTTCTTATAAGCCCCCTTTAAATACTGAAAGGCTGCAACAAGGTCTCCCCGAAGCCTTCTCTTCTCCAGGCTGAACAACCCCAACTCTCTCAGCCTTTCTTCCTAGGAGAGGTGTTCTGTTCTGAAACCCTCCTGCCGGGGACAGCAGCATCTGGGAAGCTCTGATAAGGAGACATTTCTAACTGGTCCTTTGAAATATGCAATTAAAGTGAAATTCAGAGACTTTGGCAAGAAGCCAAAGAATACAGTAAGCAGTACCAAAGCGYGCACACATACCTGGTACACAGAGACACACTTTTCAAAAGCCTGCACAACCCAAAYGTCACTTTGTGTGACCTCAGAAGGGATCCTGTCATGTCTGCGGGTACTGTTAATTTGCTAATATGGGTAGCTAGGATTAGTACAGCTAAAGGGGAACTCTTTGTTTTCAGCACTGAAGCAGTAGTCATCACTCTGTCCATGAACCAAATACTAGGGTCATCTTTTTTGTGCAATATTCAAGGTGTTGATGAACGTAGTGGCAGTTCAGAGCAGCCTGATATTGCATCAGCATCTGTTTATTATGCTTTTGTAAAGGATGTTGAGTACCTTTAAAGCTGACAGTACTGTTCATCTGTCTTATATTGCAATGGCAAAATACACAACATCAGAGAAGTAAAAGCAGCACTACTTTTGAAAAAGAAAATCTAACCGTCATGCATTGTGCATCTTCAATGCACKATATGTATCAACCTGAAACGGCTGCTCTAACCAAACAGTTCATCTCACTATCCTTTTCAGTTTGCTCTTGTCCGCAACCCTGTGCCTCCCGTATTTCGAAGAATACATATTGAATGAAGCTGTAAAACACAGATCTTTAGACAAAAATTCCCTCATATCAAATGGAACTACTGCCTTAGTTTCCCTTTCCATGGGAAGTTTGTCATCTGATTAAATTAAAACACCTTCTCTAATGTGAGTCTAAAGGTACGATATTTGACACAGATCTATGCACAAAAATCTAGAAAGGTTATAAGAGTATTATATTTACAAATATCAAACACATTGCTCTACAAAAGTTAGGAAATGTTCCAATTACAGTTACCTGGGCAGCCTTAGATGTCACCTTCCTGTTAGGATACAGTCATTAATTTCAGGATCACATACTATCATTTTCATATGATTTCTGTTTACAGCGTAGGAAAGGGCTGCCCTAGAAATGATCTGTGTTCTGTGATTTGCTYAGCTGCCTGCTGCTTCTTGCTCTTGTAAAGACTTAGGGTAAGATTACTTTCCAACTTGCAGTCAACATATCATCACTTCTGTGGGTTGTTTTTCCTCTGAAGTTATGCTAGCCAAACTATGTGCTATCTTATCCTGTGCAGGCAAATGCCAGTGTATCTCCGTAGCTATGTAAAATGTAAGGGGGGAATCAGGCGGATTCATGTCAGCAGCTACCAACCTCATTTGCCTGACACTGTTTAGCATCAAAAAAAGGACTGGGTTCAATTACACAAGGATTCCTCCATGTATAAGCCTGATCCATCATCCRGAAACCTGGGAAATCAAATTACATCATCCACACACTCTTGCATTTGAGCAACCTTTTCCTGCTTACAAGACCCAGAGCATAAAGGGGTGAGCAATGTCATYTAACAACAGGGAAACAAATCCAGTAGATAAAACAAACACTTCCAGGCTGCCTCAACAAATGTTTGKTTTTTAGTTCTAGTTTTAGTGCTGCTCATATAGCAAGTAGCTGCTGAGGTATCCATCTGCTATTCTCTTCCCTTAGTGCAACTCACTGGTTGCTGCTCAGGTTAGAAGAAATCCACACATCACAACCAGTCCGACTCAGAGATAAGCAGTTTGAGAGAGTTTTAGTACCTTTTCCAGCTGAAGCAATCATAGGTTGAGGGGTAAGCACACCTGCACCCAAACCCCTCAACATGGATATGGCTCAGGGTCCAAGCAGTCTCGACTCCTCAGATCTGCTTGCATGCCAGTGCAGCTCTGCTCCATCGCTGCAACACCCCTTGCCAGCTCAGAGAAACGCCCTGGAGTAACCCACACAAGCCTTATGGTGAGAGGTACTCCTGGGAGGAAAATAAATCTGCAGTCTTGAGTCACCCAAGCTTCAGCCTTGTTTAATGTAAAATTTCGGTCCTTAGTATCCAGCGGGAAAGCCTTTCCTCCCAGATGCCAGGAGCTCGCACACGGTTCTCACTCTTTGAGGCCTCTGTTCCTCAAACTGTGCTGCGGTCCTTGCCTGTACATACAACGGGAGTTGGCAACCAGCACCRCACTCTTCAAACCTGCAAGGGGCCCGGGTGCCCTTTGCTACTGGATAATGAACAATGAACACATGTAAACCTACCATGTTATTTTGAAAAATGAGCCAGTCTGTTAATTTTCTGAATAATAATTACCCAGCTTAGATCYGACCTCAGCTGATTCTGCTAACCTGAGAAGTTAATCCTTTCTTTGCCTGTTTGTCTGTTCTCTATTTACCTCTAATTTATCTTCTTTTAATTCTGGCCTTCCGGTTGCTGTCTCACCTTTTCCACAGTTTTTGCTCTGATGGTCTGGTACAAAAAGTAGGGAGTCTGCTGAATCCGTAAGAAAGTGTAGCCATACTAGTAAGAGACTTGTTCTCTTATAGACACTGGAAGATTAAATTTTTATTGGCTGTTTTCAGCCAACTAATTTTGCTGGTCATATCCAAGTGCAGAGGAAAAATCCACACCAAGCAGCAAGTTCCAAATGGATTTCGTCACTCCTTATCACGGCACTTGCAATACACTCTTTATCTCTGAATCTCCAGCATTTAATCAGAATTATTTGTAAATTTGTTCAGTCTCCCGCTTTCAGTCTGTGCCTTACAAACCTGCCTCCCGCCTCTCACTCCCCCATATTTGGCCCTCTCTAGAAATTGGTTCTCCGTGTCTAAAGCTAGTTTCTCCATGTCAGCGTGACRCTGTGAAGCTACAGAGAGCAGTACTAGCACCCTTTGGGTGCACACTGAGACAAACCGCATTACCTAAGGCTGTAAGAGTTTGTTTCTCGATACTGAAGATGCTGGAAATCCCACCACCACTTATAAAAAGAAGGAACAGGAAAAACTTTGTGCTGCTGATAGTTTTGCATCAGCTCTTTTCTTCACAAGCACCTCTTCCTTAGCACTACCCAAAAGACTTTGGTCTGGCATTGCTTTTACTTGCATAAAGACAAAAMATTCCTCCAGCAAAGCCCTGAGGTCCTCAGTTCACTGCAGGATAGCAGTGAATGCCAGCAAACAAGGGGTCACACCACCCTAGTAGASCTTTCTTTTGAAATCCAAGCTGGGGTATTACCACCTATTTTTTTTATAACAGCCCAGCAATCAGTTCCTCCCTCAGGAAACATGAACTGTAGGGACAGCTTGCGCCTCCCTGTGAGTGGATTCAAACTCAGGTCCAACTACCAAATTCCCGGCTAATTTAATCAAGAGAGGATCTCTCTTCTCATCAAAGTTGGGCTACTGCCCAGAAGGRAGCATGGAAAAGGAAAGGTAAGTTTGCAGCTCCATCAGGGCTCATAGCTGAAGAGGTCCAAGAGACGCTTGTATGTCGTTGCTTATGTTGCCACCYGTATCTATGAAAGGAGGAGAGCTCAGAAGCCTAGTTTGCTTGTTGGGGTTTTCTGTGTGTATGTTATCAGTGGGATTAGTAAAAGATATCATATCTCCTCCTAAATTTTGTCTTGCTCACAATATATAAAAAGGGTTTTCAGGGCAGTGACCAAAGACCAAGKCTCCTTCTTTGTGTCCCAAAAGGTCTACACTGACCTCCTTTCCCTTCACTTGCCCTGAACCCATCATTTAGTTCATTTTTTTTGTCCAGTACCATGGTGAGAAAAGCCAAACAGGATTGTTCTTCTCCTCCTCAGATTTGGGATTGCATGGAACACCCTGGTAGCTGTGATAYATTCATAAGACACGCAGGTTTGGCTGCTTCCAGGAGGTGGGAATTTAACATCAGCCTTCTACATACTGGTTAGGTGTTCTCAGTTAAGCTAGTCCATAAAAGAAATGGTGTTGCCGTTTCCATTCATTCTGCGGGCTGTATTTTAAAGGTTGCCTTTTGAAAGCAAAACCAGGCTTATTTTCTCACTGGATACTTACCAAGTCAATGATATTAACCACAAGTACTATTACAACATGACATCCCCGGTCATCTTAGTTTCGTGAAGGAAGGAATGTGCTGACGTATTCCCAAGCTTAAAAATTAACAAAAAGTACAAAGGGGGACATCTTTTTTCAAGAACTGTTTGTTCCCCTCCCCTGTTATATGACCAATATTGAAGGATAACTACAACAATATTGGGAAGTTAAATATTTATTTCTGCAGTCAATAAGTTCCCTGCAGAAAAGTTAAAGYTTGCATGGACCTTCATATAAAGGACAGTGTCGGATGCCTCCAGAGCAGAACTCTCCAGTTTACTTCCACCAAAATGGCTCTTCCATTTCAGTGTTTTTACCAACGTACTTGGATGTTTCTTCTTCTGACATTATCTTTAATCTTTGCTGAAGGTGGAAAGATCCTGGTGATACCTCAGGATGGAAGTCACTGGCTCAGCATGCGCCCCGTGGTGGAGAAACTCCAGCAAAATGGACATGACGTTGTTGTGGTTGTACCGTCAACAAGTTTGTATATGAAGCCAAAGGAGCCTCAGAATTATACAGTGAAAGTATATCCAATACCTTATACAGAGGAACATTTAGCTGTTACGCTCAAGTCATTCGTTAATGCTCATTTTATTGAACAATCTGTTTTGAATATTATTATTACAATGTACCAAAGCATRTTAGAAGTTTCCAGGTACTTTTTCACCAACTGTGAGAGCCTTTTGCACAATGAAGAAATGATGCGCTATTTGAGAGAGAGCAAATTTGATGTGGTTTTCACGGATCCAATTTTGATGTGTGGACCAATAATTACTGAGTATCTTTCAGTTCCTTCTGTCTACTTCTTGCGGGGGTTTCCTTGCGGTATGGATTTTGAAGCTACCCAGTGTCCAAGCCCTCCTTCCTATGTCCCCAGACTCTTCCTAAATAATTCAGATAGCATGACATTTGCTCAACGCGTGAAGAACATGCTGGTCCATATGCTGGAGTTAGTTTACTGTAAGCCTATATTCGCTCAATTTGAAGAACTTGCATACGAGATTTTTCAAAAGAAAGTGACAGCTGCAGACCTTCTAAGCCGTGGATCTGTTTGGCTAATGAGATATGATTTTGTGTTTGAGTTCCCGAGACCAGTGATGCCAAACATGGTTTTTATTGGAGGGATAAACTGTGATCAGAAGAAAAAACTGTCTCAGGTATAAAATTCTATTTTGTTCTTATTGAAAAGGCAAGAACATAAATATTTAAACATCCTTACATCAAAACCTAACTGACAACACCTTGGTATTTACAGATAGACCGCTAATGAGAAATCCTGCATGATGCAGAAATGTTATTTCCTACTATCTAGCATTCAGATTAAATCACATCCTGGCAAACCTAAAGTCTTATCAGGTATGAAAATTTAAGTGACATATAACTTTTATGCAAATGATAAGCTGTTTTGTTGAACTGAAGCTCACCTGAATTTTGGTGAGTTGCAAACTTCCCTCCTCAACGGGAGCCAGACTTGGTAGCTTCCKTTTCATCGAAGTTTCTTATGCCATGTCCATCTCAGTAAGATCTGTCCCTACAACCAAAGCCAGGCTTGGAGGACTTGGCTATATTGCTCTGAAAGAGCCTGAAGAACATCCATAAGCACAGTCTGCTTTCTGTCTGCCCCATGGTGKCCTCCCTTTCCAGCTGTCTCATGGACTGTCCGTCCATACTTCTGTATACCCATTCTCCTTTCATAGACATTGAAGGTTAGAGGACTTAAGGTGTTAGCTGTTTATCAGTTCTTYTTCTGTGATGTCCATCTGCCAGGTCGATGTCGATTCATTTACATCTTTCCCGTTGTGTCAAGGTGTCAATATCTAACCCCCAAAAGAAAGCTTTTTAAAAATTTATATCTTCCCCTTCTTTCATAGGATATTTAATTAGGTTTTAAGCTTTTCTGGGCGTGGATTTCTTYTGTAAATTCCTATTCAGGTTTTTGGGTACCAGCCAGGTCTGTGAATCAAGTACAGCGTATTCTACAGCAGATCAAAAGCAGGAAAGTGATATTCAAGTATTGCAAGTTGTGAGTGCCTCTGAAACAGAGTGGTGTAGAAGAAAGCCCTACTGGCCCCGTTTTGTCCAGGTAAGTATGTTTAGTGCTTGTGTTGGAAGTGACAGAGCCAATCTTCTTACCAGGACAGTCTTTAGTGCCAGTTGGTTCACTCTAACTAGTTATATATGTTCGAACGAAGGAAAAGGGGTCACAGTTGCTCACAAGGGGTCTTTCAAAAGGACATGGAGTCAGGAGYGGGAAAGATTGCTGATTGGATATTAAAGACCCAAGCAGATGGCTGTAAATGCCCCACATGGGACATGCATGACTTTCTTCATTTGTCAGTCTAGCTTGAATGCATCTTCTTCTAGTATTCGTTTGACAGCCTTTTCAGAGGTTATGAGCAACAGGTCTGTTTCTGTGCGTCATCTTCTCCTGAGCCGTTTGAAAATTCCCATTAAGTAAATCCTGTGTCATAAACTACCGATATGGGGACAGTGCGGGTGATGAAGCTGGCTGCTCTTTTTGGAGAGCACGTTCTCCATAAGGTCAAAGCTTTCCCACCAGGCTTGAAAATAAGCATGCAGAAACTGCGTCTGAAAGAAAGCTCCACCAGTGATGTAGAGCCCTGAAAGCTTTGGAGGAGCAAACTGCATCCCAGAGGCACCTGCCCAGCCACATTCTTATAAACATTTACTGTGATAGGTTATCACCAACATTTAAAAACCCAGCAATTTACAACTGAGAAGGATCTGCCCCCATGGAGTTCATGAACTGTTTCAGTCATGAACTGAACTGACGTAGGTCATGAACTAGAAACTTGTTGGTTGATGTTATCTGAGGTGCAATGGTGAACTGCTGTTTTGCAACTTAGTTTTATACCTGATAGGATAAGGGGTTAGATGGAAGGTATATGTAGAGATGGGGAAAGATTTTCTTGTCAAAAAAAGCAGGTTTACATCAATGAGAAAAAAAGAATTTTTCTCAATTGTACCAACTGGTTTTGGTTATTAAAACAAAACAAAACAAAACCCAAAACCCAGGTACTTCAACATTGATTTTTCATATTTATTTTTATTATCAGTTATGTTTCACTGTACTACTTGCCTCAGTTTCATTAGAAAAGAAAAAGCTTTTTAAAAAATTACCAAATTACCACACTCTATGACAACTGTGACAGCCTTCAGTGGCACAGAGGACTCCAACACCAGATGGAAACGAGTAATTTTGGTGCACTCTTTATAGACCCAGTACTACCATGTGGGGTAATTCAAGCAGTGTTTCTGTCCATTTCGTTCTGTGGATGCATTTCGTTCATGGATTCCCATGTACCGTAGAGCATGCTGTCAGTAAATGTCAGTAAAGGTTGCTGGGCTGCTGATGGAAAGAAGTGTCATGAGGCTGTGGTCCTAGTATGGGAAGAAGAAGAAGAGAAGGCTGAGGCACTGAGCTGTAGTCTCAGCTTGGGAGAGCGAAGTGTATGATAGGAGACACACCTTTCTCATGCTCACGCAAACTGGCTTTTGAAGTACGAACCTCATCTCAAACTTCTATCATCATTAATCACCTACCGTGACTTCCGTCGCGTGCAAACTTGTGAACCCCTGAAATGTGGGGCAAGTCAAAAGGGCAGAGATATCAACGGAAAGCACTGCCACACGGTGTGTTTGCGTAGGTGGAGCATAGCTACAAAAGTTTGCGAACCACCCCTGGCCTCTCTCATCCGTGGGTTCCTGTCCGTCCCGCYGGCAACATGCTGGTGGCAGTGCTGCTCCCCTTCTTGTGCTGCCTGAGTCCTGCCGCTGCTGGGAAGCTGCTGGTGATCCCGATGGAGGGCAGCCACTGGCTGAGTATGAAGGAAGTGCTGGCTGAGCTGAGCAAGAGAGGGCATGAAATAGTTGTTATCGCACCAGACAGCAAAATGCTGATAGATTCCTCAGGGCTATATGACTTGAAAACGTATCCTGTACCTTTCAAAAAGGAAGAGATGGAAGAACTTATGCACTCACTTACTGCAAACAGTTTTAGCGAAGAGCCTTTCCTGATGAGATTTTTGAATATCTGGGATAATTTCAGAAAGAGCTCTGCCATGTTTCAAGCTTCCTGCAGTTCCTTACTGTACAACAAAGAGATGATGAAATACATCGAAGACGGTGAATTTGATGCCATCTTTACAGATCCTCTGACACCCTGTGGACAGATAATTGCTTTGCACTTTTCTATCCCTACTGTTTTCTTCTTGCGGGGCGTCCCGTGTGCTATAGACATTCACGCTGCTCAGAGTCCGGACCCGCTGTCCTACGTCCCACGAATGTTCTCACTCAATACAGATCATATGACGTTCCCTCAGAGAGTGAAGAACTTCCTGATCGGCATTTCAGAGTCTTTCACCTGCAGGATGGTCTTTTCACCATTTGAAAGCCTGGCCTCAGACTTTCTCCAAAAGCCGATGACAATTACACAGCTTTTAAGTCATGGATCCATTTGGCTGAAGAGACTTGACTTTGTCTTTGACTATCCTATGCCTATAATGCCCAATATGATTTTCATTGGAGGCATAAACTGCGGACGGAAGAAACCATTATCTCAGATCAGCGACTGGCTGGGAAAGGTATAACAAGGGAAAAGTTCTGGCAGTCATATATCTGCATGATCTGGGTGAGGTCTAGTAGTGTGTTTGATATGGACATTTCTTACCTAAAGAGATAATTTAGATTAACACTTTCTGTACAGCCGATCCACATGAAAAACAGAATGGTATAGTTGACCAGGAGAACATGATGTGATTCCACTTCCTTTCCTTGGGTCTGCCCAACACGGGGATTTTGTTCGGTGAGGGGATCACGTGCTATGCTGTGTTTAGTTCCAGCTGAAGTCAGGTACACAAACACCACCTCGCCCAGGAATTAATGCAAAAAGGGCAGGTGAATTATAACAGCTCTTCCAAAAATTCTTTGCCTCACATAAGAGACAGTAGAATATTTCTTTAAGAGCGTTAACTGCTTATCCAGTCAGAAAAGTAACTCGCTGAGTTATGTGCAATAGCATCATGTGCTGTCTTCTGTAACAGCAGTCTTGTGTTTGAGTCGAAGGCTAATATCTCGTGGTGAAGGTTTTGGTCTAACAACAGCTTCCATCACAAAAACTAGACAGCTGAATTCTCAATTGCATTTTTAGGGAGACATCCAGTTTGGATATGGAAATGTTGATGGGTGGTTGCTTGGGCATCTGTGGTCCAAAAAGCACTTGATGAAGGCATGCATGTGATGTATGTTAGCTTATTGGTGCTCATGATGTACGTTAGCTTGTTGCTGCATGTGATGTATATTCTTGCTTGCTTATGCTGTAAGTAGAACAGCCTCTTGTGAAGCCAGAGATTAAGTGGAAAGGGAGATATAGGAGGARACAGCTCTCCTCAGCAGATGATGAATCTGTAGTTAGTGTCATCCAGCCTTTTCAGCAATAAATCACATTTTTTCTAGAAAGGATAGTTTTATCCTTTGTGAACATTACTTAAAAATAAACAGACTCTCCTCTGTTCTGCCCTTGAACTTTTTTCACTTGCCAGCCTTCCCTGAGTCTTAGGGAATGGATTCCTCCTGCCTACCAGCACTCTTACTCTTCCCCCAAATTCATAGGCCTTTGTGAACATGAATGAGTGAATCTTCACAAGAAAATAGATTTGCATTTTACAAGCCTGGCACATCTTCCCCAGAGCCAACCTTAACTGCCCTCAGGCTTTGATTTACTCCTTCCCGTACTTCTTCTGATGCCGCCCATTGAAAGTACTGTTTATTTCTGTTGAGCTGCTAGTGTTTTTCACACAAGTCTCTTTCAAATTGCCATCAACCCCCCACATGGCCACTTTTATCAAGGTAGTGCTTTTTCCTATCTGTTCTSTCCATCAGAGCTGCTTAATGGCTCCTCAGGGACGAACCAAGGCAGATCCTCTGCGAAAGCAGCAAGGCGAATGTTGCCTGCAGGCAAGGCCATGTGGCAGCTCCAGCTTAAAACCAGACTCTCYTCTGAAGACAAAGCTCACTCTCACTCTCATCTTGCTCAGGGGCTAAAGGTCATAGTCCAGCAGCAATATTTATTGCAGAAGCACTCATTCTTCAGTCCTGATTTCTTGTCTTCCGACTATGCCTCTGAATCACACAGGTACATCTGACGGCAAAATGTAATCCTGCGGGTTGACAAGTTTATCACAAGTACTTGTTAACTGCCCAGACATGGTATCTTACTTTTAGTTTTTCATCTGAAGTAATGCCACAACCTCTTACCATTTAAAATCAATTCCTGGCCTGAAACAAGAGGGCTGTTACTGGCTACTTCTGTCCAGGCTTTCCTGTGTTTAATTAGGTACAAGGGGAACTGAGTGGCTTTTCCTTCCTATTGCTCCTGGAAGAAGAAAACGATCAAGAGAGGCACAGAGAGGTAGGTCAGGATGAGAACAAAGAAGTGTGCATGACAGCACGGATTCGGTGATTTTCCTTCGCTGATGCAAGCCTCAGCTGCAGTGTTGCTTATTGTAATAAATTTGTACGTGGTGTTGTACCTGGCGCCAGTGCTGAGCTGTAGGTAAATCACAGAGCTTCCTCCTTAGGATTTGCACAGATACTGTGCTGTATAGTGGCATCATCTTATAATTTRATTTAAACATAAATTTGACAAGCATTCCAGAACAGCTGTAAAATGCTTATCGAAAAGAAAGAAAGAAAAGAAGGAAAGCAAGAAAGCATTTTAACMCCTGCTTTCAGCAAGCCCAGTTACTTCCAAGTGCCAGCACTATTCAAAGACTTGGGATTTTGTTTTTGCAAAGTCTGATTTTGTTTGCAATCTAACATCAATCAGCACAGTGAATCAATCAGAAAGGACCCATCCCAAGGGAGCCTCAGATACCAAGCCCAGTTCTGCCCAACCCAAGTTGATTTATCCTTAAACGATTCATCAGTGCCTTGAATGGTTACTGGAGACTGGTTTTACTGGAAAAACCGGATCATTAAGGGGGGGATGTGAGAATCTGGCAGGGGGCTGTAGGTCTACTTAAAATCTGTTAGGTCAGGGCAGATGAACAGACTTTGGATTTCTAGGAACATGGCTCATGTAAGTAAATACAGTTACTTAGTTTCTGCGGGGGTTTTGGTTTTCCTGTCTCTGTTTTGCTTGGCCGATGGTGGAAAGCTGTTGGTGGTGCCGATGGATGGGAGTCACTGGCTCAGCATGCGCTCAGTGCTGGCGGCCCTCAGCCAGAAAGAGCACGAAATTGTCGTTGTCGCACCAGAAGTAAACTTGAACGTGAAGGCAGCTGATGAATATTACACTCTCAAAACATATCCGGTGCCTTTAACTAGGGAAGAACTGGGAGCAAGCATGCATTCGTTTGCTAACGATCTTTTTGAGAGAAGACCTTTTCTTCAAAGAATTACTGCGCTATATGAAAAAGTTCAAGTCATCTCCGGTCTCTACGTCTCCTCCTGTGCCAGTTTACTGCACAATAAGGATCTGATGCAATATCTTGAAGGGAGTAAATTTGATGCTGTTCTCACGGATCCTGTTGTACCATGTGGACAAATACTGGCCCTGCATCTCTCTATCCCATCTGTTTTCTTTTTACGGGGACTCCCCTGCAGTTTTGATTTGGAGGCTACCCAGTGTCCAGATCCCCCTTCCTATGTCCCAAGAACATTTACAGACAACTCAGACCACATGACGTTTATCCAGCGCGTGGAAAACTTATTTCTGAAATCATCAGAATCCTTTCTTTGCAATTTTGCCTATTTGCCATTTGAACTTCTGGCCTCAGATGTTCTTCATAGACCAGTAACAATGAAGGAGCTCTTAAGCCATGGATCTATTTGGCTTAAAAGAATGGATTTTGTTTTTGAGTATCCCATGCCAGTGATGCCCAACATAGTTTTCATTGGAGGTATAAACTGTGGAAAGAAAAAGCCATTATCTCAGGTCAGTGATTTCCTTGATAAAACATATTAGGGTTTGAAGGGAAAATGCTGTTTGCAAATGCTCTGTGTGTATATAATTGTATACATGAGTTTGCGGGATTTATATGTGCAGTAAGGTATACTGTAGAGACAAAGAAAATAAATGAAAGACTGGGTTGATTTTAATTCTCTCCCACTCTTGCAGATACTCTTCTATAGCATTAGCACGATCTAAGCATTTTTGCTTACACARTTGTTTTCTTTGGGCTAGGTGGAAGTAATTTGTCACTGCACTGTCATTAACGAGGCACATACGTACTCACCAGTGAGGGTGATCCCTGTCTTACCAGGCAGGTCTGCTGCGTGTATTTGCCAGATCGGTATTATTACCTAAAACTATTTGTTTTACTGTCACAATTGATTTTTAAAAACAATGAATCTTTTCAGTTAATAGAACCATCCTTTCATAATTCAGAAATAAAATGTCATAATGCTTCAGTTGGCAGGTAATGTTCTGGTTGCTTTGTCAGTCTAGGCTTATCCTTTCATTGCATGGATTCCTTACAAAATTTTCTGCAAAACTGTCGGAGATTTATGTAGCTGCTAGCCAGCACCGAGCATCCGCAACAGCTTACACTGCCTCCTGAAAAGTTTCCCTACAAAAGGTGTACCTAGAGCTGCAGCAGTTCGGTAAACATCCTTAAAAAAAAWTTCTGGTGCATACTATCAACCTTCATAGTAAATTACTGTATGGTCAAAATTTCTGTGTGCAATAATTTTCATAATTAGGGCTGATTGTCTGCAAATCCTCTCTATGCATTAGTGTTATTTGCTTTCATGGCCCTGGGGCATGCTCTTCACAGGCTGATTTAGAACRGTATTTCTGAGCTGCTAATCCAATTTTAAATATATCTGGCAAAATCATGCGCTTGTCCTTCCTCCTTCCAGCCCCCACTTCATGCTTCCAAAAAGAGGCCTTTCAAGGAAATGAACTTTGATAGCCAATTTTTCATTTTCATTACAATGTCAAGATATGAAACTGATAAAGAAACCAGACCATTTCCCATGTGAAACATTAATATTTTTTTAATCTTTTACAAATAGAAAATGATTTGGACTGGCAGAAAGGGAGGAATTTTCTTATACTGAAAATTCTTGTTTGGAAAATTAATGATCTGTTAATCAGCACTTTTGAGCAGACCACTTGTTGAAGGATCCCTCATTTCCATAGATCCCAGTGTCCYGCAACACAAAGAGGTGGGTGTTTCCCAGTCTAGCTGCTGCACTGATTACTGTCTGCCAAATTGGCTGCACTTTAACACCTCTTATTCCGTCTTTACTATACCCATGATTATACATTTACCACACAGCAAATAAGTCTAAAGATCATCCCAAGAAAGCACAGCACAGATTGCTTAAAAACCTGGAGCTGGGAATATTCTTCTGGGCAGCACTCAYCAGATTTCTGYAGAAATGGCCCCAGTGCTTACTGCTCATCCGCAAGTCAYGGCGACGCTGGTTCTGCTCCTGTCCGTGCTCAGTTCGGCTACTGGTGGGAAGCTGCTGGYGGTGCYGGTGGATGGAAGTCGTTGGCTCAGCATGTGGGAAGTGTTGGACRGTCTCAGGCGGAAGGGACATGAAATAGTCAACGTTGCACCTGAAATAAACATACATATAAAACCATCAGAGAATTTTATTATGAAAAYGTATCCAATACCCTTCACAAAGGAAGACATGGATGGAAGTATCCATTCTTTTTCAYGGGATGTATTTGAAGAAGATCTTTTCTGGAAAGATTTCTTAAAGTATAYCAGAGATTGAAAAGTATCTCTGCCATTACTCKCTCTACCTGTGCACACTTACTATACAACGAAGAGCATTTCAGATATCTTGAGGGGAGAAAGTTTGATGCCATCCTTACAGATCCTGTAATACCCTGTGGGCAAATATTGGCCGAGCATCTTTCAGTCCCTTCCGTGKTTTTTTTGTGGGTAATGCCATGTGGTTTAGAATTTGAAGGCACTCAGTGTCCCAATCCCCCTTCTTATGTCCCCAGGGTATTTACAGAGYTTACAGACCACATGAGCTTTCTCCAGTGCATAAAGAACCTAATCCTTGACATCCCAAATTATTTTCTCTGTGATTTTGTCTTTCAACCATATGCAAAACTGGCTTCTGAGTTCCTCCAGCGGGACATGACTGTGCTGGATCTCTTACGCCAGGCTTCCGTTTGGCTCATGAGGTTAGATTTTGCGTTAGATTATCCAAGACCTTTGATGCCCAGCATCATTGTAATTGGAGGAGTAAACTGTGTTCACAAGAAACTAACTCAGGTGGGTCATGCTCTGTTTTTAATTCTTGCTGTGAAGGACTTCTGCGTTTACAAGGGTGGAATTTTGTATTGCAGATAGGAATCAAGTTCTTGTTTAGAGTGAGTTAGGCAAATACTCATGAAAGAAATTTTTTTTTTCTCACTTTCTTCCTCACTTTCCATTTTCTATGTAGGCAGCTGTATCTTTTMATTTATAAAGTATGCTCAGTTGAAGAGAAACTCTAGGCTCTTCTAGTGAAGGTCTGTGATGGGACATCATTGTATCCACCAGCAAATGGGATTGCCAGTGTTTCTGGACAGTAGGACAAACTGCTGGATTTGTCTTATGAGCAGCTCCCATGGGATGGCCCACAAAACCTTAAAAGCTCTTTCCAGGCTCAAAAACCCAGTCCTAATGAGTGGAGCCATGGAGCAGGTCTGCTTTGACATGTCCAGCACAGCATGACTAGCACTGAGGGGATGGATGCTGCCTTGGTGATTATGCTAGCYTTTCAGATGTGGCATGTGCTTTGGGTGCCTCAGACATACAAGATAGCAATGAATGCAGTTCTTACTGGAAAGCYTCCTCTGCTGCTCTGTGGGAGAGCCTGGAGAGTTGTGCTATTCTTTTTGGTGTCCTGGCTTTCTCTTCAATCATATTATTTAGGACTTGTGCACCGTGGGGAGAGGCCACGAAGCCTGTGTGGCAATTCCACCCATCTCCAAGTGGCGGAGGTGGCTGTGGCACCTTACAGACATCCTCATGCACACTGTAACGTGCCACCTGAACATTCATGCAACTCCACCACTGCTGGACACCATGCAAGATCTTCCASTGACAAAAAAGAAGCCAGAATTAGGCCCTGAATTGTTTCATGGAAAGTCCCCCTCAAAGAGTGTTCAGACATCTATGCTCTGTCCCCTGAGCTCACAAAGCCAACCCCTCCATCCCCTGAGGCAGGTCTCAGACGCTGGAAGTACCGCTTAGTGTGGGTGATGTGTCCTGCAGACAAACCTGGCATCATGCTTCCATCTTCATCAGTCTCCTCAATCTAGAAACAACCCTAAACAGCTCTTAAACATCTGCTATGGGGCCATAGGCCTCCTAGAGATGAGTGTTCAAAGAGAGAGAGAGAGAGGGGACAGGTCTTGCCCAGAGGGAGGGAGCAGCCTCTGCTAGGCTGAGTGGTGATGTGGATGTGACACATCTCCTGCACATGCAAAAGGTGCAGCCAGAGGGAGGCTATCAGAAGTTCAGTCCCACCCAGAACCACCCCGCCTCCTTCCTGGCACACTCCTTACTGTTCCTCTACTAGACAGATGGGAGTAACCTGGTGCGTCCACCACACACCACCAACCTATGGACTTGGCTGGAACTAATGCTTATTATGCAGCCTCTTATCAGATGAATGATTATCCATTTACCAAACAGCAAATACCTCCAAGGATCAAAAGTTAGGCTGTAGCACAGATTGCATAAAAGTGCCGAGCTGGTGCTATTGCTTCAGTGCCACCAGCACTCACCAGATTTCTGCAGAAATGGCCCCGGTGCTTACAGCTCATCCACAAGTCACAGCGACGCTGGTTCTGCTCCTGTCTGTGCTCGGTTCGGCTGCTGGTGGGAAGCTGCTGGTGATGCCAGTGGATGGGAGTCATTGGCTCAGCATGCGGGAATTGTTGGATGCTCTTGGGCAGAAGGGACATGAAATAGTCGTCGCTGCACCTGAAATCAGTTTGTTCATAAAGCCAACAAAGAATTTTGTTATGAAAATGTACCCAGTCCCCTTCACACAGGAAGAGCTGGATGCAAATTTACAGGCATTTTTACAAGATATACTTGAAGAAGGATCTTTTCTGGAAAGATTTCTTAAAGTATACGAATCTATGAAAAAACTTTCTGATTTGTCAGTCTCTACCTGTGCACACTTACTATACAACAGAGAGTTTGTCAGATATCTTGAGGAGAGCAAGTTTGATGCTGTCCTTACAGACCCTGTACTACCCTGTGGGCAGATACTGGCTGAGCATCTTTCAGTCCCTTCCGTGTTTTTTTTGCGAGGAACACCATGTGGTTTAGATTTTGAAGCCACTCAGTGTCCCAATCCCCCCTCTTATGTCCCCAGGGTATTCGCAGAGCTTACAGACCGCATGAACTTTCTGCAGCGGGTGAAGAATCTAATCTTTGACATCACAAATTATTTTCTCTGTGATTTTATCTTTCAACCGTACACAAAACTGGCTTCTGAGTTCCTCCAGCGGGACGTGACTATGACAGATCTCTTACGCCAGGCTTCCGTTTGGCTCATGAGGTTAGATTTTGCGTTAGATTATCCAAGACCTTTGATGCCCAACATCATTGCAATTGGAGGAGTAAACTGTGTTCACAAGAAGCTAACTCAGGTGGGTCATGCTCTGTTTTTAATTCTTGCTGTGATGGACTTCTGCGTTTACGAGGGTGGAATTTTGTATTGCAGATAGGAATCAAGTTCTTTAAGTTTAGAGTGAGTTAGGCAAATACTTGTGAAAGAAATTATTTTTCTCTCACTTTCTTCCTCACTTTCCATTTTCTGTGAAGGCAGCTACACCTTTTCACCTACAAAGTACACTCAGTTGATGCCTTTTTCATTACACGTATTCAAAGCCATTTTGTATAGCATTAACTTAGTATTGTCTCCCTTAGTGAGTGATGGATGAGCAGCAGGTAAGTCTGAGGGGCTGTCAAAGCCTTGCAGTTAGGTATAATACATACAACTTTGCAAATGGTTGTAGTAGGRTCTGGTATTTACGGAGAATTGCACATCAGGCTTCTGTCCTGGGGCACCCTTGCTGCCTTACCATTTCTTTCTTTGTCAATGAATTTGTCTGCTCCTTCTCATGGGTATCCTGCTCAAAGGCAGTAGAGCTGCCAAAGCGTTTCTGGTAGAAACAGACGGGCTCCATCCAGTGCATCCACCACATTTACCACCAGCCCATGTAGATTGCTGAACTCTATTGCTTGTTATCCAGCCTTTTATCAAATCAGTGATTATACGTTTACTACACAGCAAATACCTCCAAGGATCAAAAGTTAGGCTGTAGCACAGATTGCATAAAAGCACGGAGCTGGTGCTATTGCTTCAGTGCCGCCAGTGATTTTCTTTCTGGGCAGCACTCACCAGATTTCTGCAGAAATGGCCCCGGTGCTTACTGCTCATCCGCAAGTCACAGCGACGCTGGTTCTGCTCCTGTCTGTGCTCAGTTTGGCTGCTGGTGGGAAGCTGCTGGTGGTGCCGGTGGATGGAAGTCGTTGGCTCAGCATGCGGGAAGTGTTGGACGGTCTCAGGCAGAAGGGACATGAAATAGTCGTCGTTGCACCTGAAATCAGTTTGTACATAAAGCCAACAAAAAATTTTGTTATGAAAATGTATCCAGTCCCTTTCAAACAGGAAGAGCTGCATGGAAATTTCCAAGTATTTTCGCAGGATATATTTGAAGATTTATCTTTTCTGGAAAGAGTTGTTAGAAATTATCAACGGTTAAAAAAAGCCTCTGCAATGTTCCTGTCTACCTGTACACACCTACTGTACAACAAAGAGCTTGTCAGATATCTTGAGGAGAGTAAATTTGATGCCATTCTTACAGACCCTGTACTGCCCTGCGGGCAGATATTGGCTGAGCATCTTTCAGTCCCTTCTGTGTTTCTCTTGCAGCTAATACCATGTGGCTTAGATTTTGAAGCCACTCAGTGTCCCAGTCCCCCTTCTTATGTCCCCAGGGTATTCACAGAGCTTACAGACCGCATGAACTTTTTCCAGCGGGTGAAGAATCTAATCTTTGACATCCCGAATTCTCTTCTCTGTGAGTTTCTTTTTCAACCATACACAAAACTGGCTTCTGAGTTCCTGCAGCGGGACGTGACTGTGCCGGATCTCTTACGCAAGGCCTCCATTTGGCTTCTACGATTAGACTTTGTGTTCCACTATCCCAGACCACTGATGCCCAACATGATCATAATTGGAGGAGTAAACTGCGCTCACAGAAAGCTAACTCAGGTGCGTCATGCCCGATTCTTGTTCTCATAAGCTCCTGTGTTCACTAGAGAACTTTGTATCACGGATTTTGTTAGAAAGGTCTCTTTGACTGAGTGATAGTAAACTGCTTCAAACTGCTTTTGCTTTGCCAGGAGGTACTCATTTCAGTGAAGATATCTTGAGTATCACACTATAAAAATGGGGGTGGTGTTTTGAATGGGTATAGCTCTACTGAAGTCCACACAGATTTGTGGAGGTCTGAATCTGATCACTTTGCTCAGAAACCTCCCCCCAAACACCTCCTGCCACCAACTGATGAATTCAACTTCTTTGCTAGAGCTAGGAGAAAGAAAAGATGGTGGGAAGGGCATAAGATGTTTTGATACTCATGAGGGCACTGTTTATAGTCACCTATGAAAATCCCAGTTTGCTCTTTCACATTTGTTTTTAYGTAGAGGATAACTCTGTGCTTGTGAGCCTTTTCTCACTGTCTGCTGGTAGGAGAACAACCAATTTCCTACAGCAGGTTCTTCTCTTGACTTGCTGCAGCAGCAAGAGTCCTTGGCAATGTTTGCTTTGTGAACCTTCTCCTCCTCTCACTGATCTCATGGACACTGCTTCTCATACTGTGTTTCTGCTCTGTGTGAATTGCCTATAGACATAAAGCTAGTTTCTGGGATCTAAGCTGCAAGTTCTGTGCTGGCATTTAATTCCATTATTGGGTTTGCAACACTTGGCAGAACCTGCTAGGTCTCAGCTGTGCCATCCTCATTAACTTTTACAATGCATTTTGCCCTGCTTGAGCYGATTAGTGTCTGAGCTTCAGCAAACATCTTCTTTAGAACTCGTAACCTTTCACTGCCAAGAACCCTTCAGAAAAATCAGTGTTTCTATTGCTTTATGGCAGAAGATTCTTGTTTTTCACTGGTATGRATGAGAAGTTTTTCTTCTCTCAGCCTTGGGTCTCAGTTGCACCAGGACTCCTTTTTTCCCAGCATTTCCCCAGGATGGAGAAGCCTGTTACAAAACCCAGTGGATGGAAGTCCCTGGCCCAGCATGAGTCAGGCAGTGGAGCTGCTCATCCTGAAGGATTGAAAAGCTTGAAAGGATGAAAAGTCAGGGATGAAAAGCTTGATCTTCTGCCAGAAAACAATTTTCTCATGAGAATACCATCAGGCATCAGTGATCAAAGCATCAGTAACATCTCAGGATGCAGGAATGTGCAATTTCAGGCCATTGGTTAAGGCRTATTTGATAGAGTCCACTCTGGGGGAGGGTTGACAGCACATGAAGAGCTTTCTTGTTTTATTAGACACCAAATAGTTCATACCAGAAGGGTYCTCAAGAGGGCATGTGGCCAAACTCTCTGCCCAAAACCAGGGCAAGTTTGCCATTACAGTGGGTTGCTCAGGACCTTTTTGATAACATCTTCTGCAAGAGAGAGATTAATTTGAGAAGTCCTTTACCGATCTTCTGTTCTGCCTTATGGATCAATCCCTGCAGAATTTCCTCACATCCCTCAGCCATTTTTTTTTCTTTTAAGAAGGTTTTCCTGTGGTTTGGAATGTGGTAGACTCAAAAAATACATTAGTTTGGAAGGTGCCATCAATTACCAGGGTGCTTTTGCTTTGCAAAGAGGTGCCTGTACTCCTTTCAGTGAAGGCATCCGAATATCAAGTATAAAAATGGAGAAAGCATTGTAAATTAATTTAGCTCTGGGAAACKCCCCATTGGTCATGGGCCTCTGCTCAAAGCCAGCTTTGACATTAGAGCAGGTTGCTCAGGGCCTCTTTGCTCAGGACTGTTGATGTGGTATAAGGCAGACGTTCACCTGAGGAGACCTTCGCTCATCCTGTGGTCCACCTTGTCATTGCTGATTTCTTCTACATTCCTGTCATTTTTTCTTTAAAGAAGGATCCTCTATGTTTTGAATTGTCATAGACTCATAAAATACTTAGGTTGGAAGGTCATTTGCAGGCCTCTCAGCCAACCGTCTAGTCAAAGCAGGTCCAGTTACTTCAGATTGTTCCATTCTATGTCTTGTCAAGTTTTTAATATCTCCTATGACCCTTGTAGTGAAAACACTTTGTTATATCCCATTTATTATTATATCCAATTTGAATTTTCCATGTTGTAGCTTGTGTCTGTTGCCTCTTGTCCTGTCACTGTCAATCTCTTGGAAGAGTACAGCTTTGTCTTCCTTATGCCCTTCCATTAAGGTAGTTAAAGACAGCAATAAGATCTCCTGTTAGCCTTCTCTTCTGAATCCTGAGCAAGCTCATCTTTCTCAGCCCCTTTTTGTACATCATGGTCCCCAGCTCCTAACCATTTTCTTGGCTTTTGCTGGACTTGCTCCGGCACATTAATGTCTTTCTTGTACTGGAGAGCCCAAAACTGGGTACATGTCTTCAAATGTCTCCCAAGTGCTGAACAGAAGAGAAGGATCACCCCTCTCAATCTGCTGGCTGCACTCTTACTCGTATAGCCCGGGACGCTATTGCCTCTGTGGCTGCAAGGGCACACTGCTGACTCATATTCAACTTTTTGTCCACAAGGACCYCAGGTCATTTTCTGCAGAGCTCCTGTCTGTCCAGCGGGAGTGCAGCCTGTCCTGTGGTATGGGGTTATCCCATCCCAACAGCAGAACTTTGCTTTTGCTTTTGCTGATCATCATGATGCTCCTGTTGGCCCATTTCCCCAGCTTGTGGCATTCTTTTTGCATGTCCCGGGCCAGTGATGCTCCTTATTTAAAGTATCAACTGGCATCATAAAAATAAAGTATAAGTTAGGTTACTTTAGGTAACCTAAGTTAGGTATAAGTTAGGTATAAGTTAGGTTACTTTAGTCTTATATTGGATTTATTTCAGATATTTCAGAATGTTGGATTTATTTCAGATTTTTTTTAATGTGTATTCAAATATATTTTGTGGTTTGCAGAGTAACATCATAGCTTCTATTTTTAGAAATAACTATTCCTGTTAAGTAAGGTTTTCAGATATTGACTTTGCAAAACAGTGAAATAGGGCTTATTTTTCAGAAAAAGCTGAATCACACACAGTAAAAATGAAGCATTTTTAAGAGGATTCAAACTTGGCAGTCAGTGTAGAAAAGCAGAGATGGAAAAAAAACGTATGGCTAAACCTATGAAAAGAACTATGACAAAGGATCCGTGACAGAGGTCTATAAAAAAATCCTGAAAAGTGTAGCCAAGGTGAAAGGGGAACTGATATGCAGTTTTTTCCAATACTTGACCTATGACTAACACTGAAATGAGGCAGCAACAAGCTTAAAGCAAACAAAAGGGAGTACTTTTTCACACCATGCACAMAMAMAMAAAAAWAATCTGCCTCTCAATACCAGCAGATTTTTTTTTGTAGACAAAACCTATGAATTTAAAAAGGATTTGGGTGGTTAATAAGAGGTACAGTCTGACTGCCAGAATTTGTAGACTTACAAAAGAGGTAGTCATGGATTCCCCTAACTGGGGATATTCGCTGTACCGTTTCCAGCGTACAACCTTGGCACTCAACTCTGTACTTCAGCTTTACTTTYTCCTGATAGGTATCTCTTTTCACCCTTGCCTTTGGAATGGGCTGAACTTGTGGACTTCAGTCTCTGGACTCATACACATGTGAAAGGGTGTTTGTGTGTTGCTCAAAATCCAGTGACACAACTTTTAGACTCTTATGGACGTGCCGTTAGCCTTAAGGGTTTGGTTTGGGGTTTTTTTACCTCTTTAATGTTGGTTTATAGCATTTTATATTACTGTTACAGAGATAATACACGTTTGGCTGAAATGTTAGCAGAAATTAAAGACTACGTGGAAGTGACTATATATCAAATATGAGATTTGAGGGCCCGTTATATGTTAGCMTAGGGTAACTACGTCTGCAACTCCGGGTTAACTACCTGAGTGTATACTGCCACCTTAGGGCATGTGCAATGTGAGATCTTTTTATCGCTGAAACGTGAAAATGCACACATAGGTACTGCAGCTAACACTCTGGCACATGAGAACACCTTCTGTCCACCTGCTTTAGTTTTTGGTCTTTTAATATCACCRCACTGTCAGCTAGAGAGAAAACTTTGCTTCAACAGGCTGCAGAATGGGACTGTATTGATGTCTGAAGCTCCTTCCTCTTTAATGCAGTTTCCTTAGACGTTACAGTCCTCCTTGCTGGCTTATGAGAATCACTTCTTTTAACGTGCCACATGGAGAACCTCCTATCAAAATAAACTTTTTAGAACACACTTAGTATTAGCCTTGGAATGTGCTTATCACGCCCAGGTACCTTTGGCAAAGGTAGCCATTTCATGAACCAGATTTCCCATCAGACCTACGGGCTCCAAGACAGATCTCCCAGGCTGCTGCACAGCATGAAGAAACTGTTCAGAGCTCTCGCCGATCAGGTGTGCTTGGCTGGGCATCTAAAACAGTCTGTCTTCTCCAGCCAGCAATTGCTCTTCAGCYACCATTCCTGTATCTTATTTTGCTTTTATAAACTTGCAAACGTTTGCAATCCACCTTTTCCCTTTCCATGAAATATGCCTTAATGGCAGACGAGATCTGCTTTGTCAGGCACTTCTTTTAAGCACAAACTGCAGATATGTGCTTTTCTAGGTTTAYCTTGAAAGTTTTCATGTGCCTTTGCATGTTCTCCCTATCTAAGGACATTGCTTTGTTTACAGGCGCCTCTTTCATTCACCCATCTACCCATTGGGTTTCCATTGCATCATTTGCTGCATTTTCAACCCAAGTTCTCAAAAATAATTAGGTACTTAAATCCCATTCAAATCAACCTGATTTGGATATTTAARCAAGTCCTTGGAGTGGGACTGTCTTCCACATCAGATCACCTCAGCCATGCTGTTATACAGGCAAACCTTCAAAACTTCAGAGGTAAAAAACTTTTTCCAAATGTTCAGTCCAAATCTCTCGAACTGCCATTTGTGGCCCTGATTATACTATTTACTGCTACCCAGAAAAGTTGGGCTCTGTCATCATTGTTACTCCCCACTGAGTAGCTGTAGGCTGCGGTCAAGTGTTATAAAGAACAGGACTTCCAACATGGTTTTGGGTTTTTCTTTTGCCTTAAAAATCTTATCATAGCACATGCAGAAGCAGCTCAGAAACTCTGTTCTCCCTTTCTTCTGGTAAGCACAGGACACAAGTATGGACTTCCTATTGGCTCACACCACAGCCGAGCCTTATTAACTTCTTTTGAAAAGTAGCTATTATTAAGAACTTTCAAAAACGTTTGGCCCGTAGCCTCTCACCTATGAACTCTTATGGCCCCTCTTGACCAAGRCCCGCCTATTCTGCTGCATCACTGCTGTCAAAAAGATGTTTGGCCTCGAGCCACTCACCTACGAACTCTTATGGCTCCTCTTGAGCAAGAACTGCATATTCTGCTTCATCACTGTTTATATAAAAAGGTGTTTGGTTAATACGTTACCCAAACTTTGGTGACACCACTGCTTGGTGTGCCGGCTCCTGCTTACCGTGTAGAACATTGTGCGTGAACTCCAGGCACCTTTCTGAGCAAAGGTGTAAGAGAGAAGGTTGGAGGTTTAGGTCTTCCATGTCAATAGTGCAACGCGCTTCTTGTATTAYAAGCTCTCTGGAGAAGCTCAGTGGCCATGAAAGTTGGGAGGCAGTACTCCTGAATTTAGTCTGGCACAGGACAGTCAAGTGCACRGTGACTCACTTCAAACAACCCTGATCCAGAAAAATCCCTTTACAAGCAACTGCTACCTGTGCTAATCAAACACCCTGCTGATTGTTCTGAATCATTTAAGATAATGTAAATGCATGGAAATGCTTCTTGCTTTAGATCCCTTGATAGCACTCTYATCAGTGCTTTCATCACCGTTTAAAACGTGATCTTTGAACTCCAACAACCTGTCTTAACAAACCTTTTGTAGAGGTAAAGATTAAAGGCCATCAAGTTATAAATGAGGTACAACTATTTTTTGCTTTCATATGCTGCTTGGAAGAAGTAAGAAGGAACAGTTCATTTCTTTTCTTGCCGACAGCCCCATGACAGTTATGTGGAGGTACCAGATATATGCTGGGCTTGTTCTTTTTCTTTCTTTCTGGAGTTTGGCAGAAGGTGGGACGCTCTTGGTCGTGCCTCAGGATGGAAGTCACTGGCTGAGCATGCATGTGGTTCTGGAAAAACTCTGGGAGAGGGGGCACAAAATCATTGCGGTGATTCCTGAAGCCACTTTGCTCATGAAAAGCTCTCAATCTTTCACCGTCRAAACATACCCTGTGCCACAGGAGTTTGTGGATAGATACTACCATTCTGTCAGTGAAAAAAGTTTTGATAACCCTCCCTTTCTAGAAAAATTTACAATTTTACTCAGCAATATATCAGAACTGACCAACGTGTTCTCTTCTACTTGTCGGCGTCTCTTATATGATGAGGAACTAATAAAGTACCTCCATGACAGCAAAACTGATGCCGTTATGATGGAACCTGTGTTGCCCTGTGGACCAATTGTTGCTGAATATCTCTCTCTCCYTTCAGTGTACTTCATGTGTGGTCTTCCATGTACCTTACACTACAAAGCCACCCAGTGTCCCAGTCCTTTTTCTTACGTGCTGAGGACTTTCGCATCCAGTTCAGATCCCATGACATTTAYGGAGCATGTGAAGAACCTCCTGGTTGGGTTTTCAGAGCATTTGTTTTGCTATCATCTGCTTTATTTAAAATAATACGAGAACGTAGCTTCTAAGTTTCTTCACAGAGAAGTAACAGTACTGGAAGTGTTTTAGCAAAGCATCCATTTGGCTGATGAGATATGACTTTGTTTTTGAGTATCCGTGCCCAATAACGCCAAATATGGTTTATATTGGAGGCACCAATTGTGAGCAGAAGCAGCCCTTATCAAAGGTTTGCCATTGTTTATGTTGAGGGAATTACAGCATTTATTAGCGATTATTTAAGACTTGTTTTTTTAAGTGCTTCCTATAGTAGTATTTGTGCATGAGCCAATATGTGATCAAATACCAGGATGGCATGATTTGGAAGTAGGAATCTCAGGCTCTGATAGATGATCACAAGACTTCCACTGCAAGCAGCTGAAGGGTTTCTYTCCAGGAGAGCTTAGGTGAAGTTGTCCAAGCTATGTAGCTGCCTAGGTATAGCTTAGCTTGTTGTAAGCATAACACCATAATATTAGACAATCATGGCACGTATGCTATATCTAGATAAATGACAAAATAATTCTAGGTCATACGATTTAATATCCCTAACAGTTGTGGAATACTGATTAATTGCAGGAGACTTGATTGGATGAAAAATGCAAATGTGGGACTAACTCTGTGTATATACCCAGGCATATGTAGTGTGCCACAGAGATTGATAACACGGATAAATACCCCAAAACCTGGGGTATGCAATCAAAGATGGTAGAGGGAGCTCTTTTGCCTCTGAATTTGTGTAAGAAGCAATGTAAGATAGCATACAAGAGGATGATTAGAAAAAAGAAGCCTTCAGGATTGTAACTATATCTACCCTCCCTCYCTAGCTCGTTTAAATCTCCCTAGTGGGCTGTGCAAATACTACAATGATGTCAGTCGTTTATTCTCTTTTTCAGACCGCAGTGGTGTTGCAACAGCAGAAGTTATTGCTAAGCTTGCATCACGTTTACTACTGTAGACTCAGGGCTTTCACTTTGATAACTGGTACGATATAGAAACATATCCGAAGATAAACCTTATCAACCCACCGTATATCAAATCTCTGTCAATCATTGCTTCTTGTGTAGACTCTGAGAGCACAAGGTAATCCAAAGGTCAGACTTTTGTTCCAAGTTTTGTGTCCAATCAGCTGAGCAGGCTCAAGGCAGGGAGTTCCTCATTAACTAGATGTTAATAAGATAGTGATTGCTTGGTCAGGTGTTACCTCCCATTCATAACTCTGTTCAGCCTTTCAGTGCGACACATGGCCAATTGCTTGACACTTCTCCCTCGAGCCTTTGAATCCTCTAATGTTAATTCAAGTATACAACTTTACCTTGCAGTGCCCAGTTGCTTAAAGCCTTCACCATGTGCACAGATGATAAACCCAACCTTTACCCACAGTTAAAAATTACCCTCATTTCTGCCCCAAAACATACAGTCCGTTAAAAATTAAACACTTACCTTAGTTACGATTAAAGTGCAAAGTACCCCACGATTCACTCCTCGTCGGCTGCAATAGTTTTGCGGCCGTTTAAAGCTTTGCTGACAGCACAAGGCAAATGGCTTCTTCAAATCCAGGATTTAATTCTCTTGGCTCCTGGGTTGTGTTTTTCTTGCTCCTGTGGACCTTTTCTGAAGGTGGAAGGCTTTTGGTTGTACCTATCGATGGCAGCCACTGGCTCAGCATGCGCCCAGTTGTGGAGCGGCTCAGACAGAGGGGACATGAAATAGTGGTGGTTGCGCCAGAGATAAATTTGCGGATAGATTCGTCGGTGCATTATACCATAAAAACATACTCTGTGCCTTACACCAAGGAGTATGTGGAGGCAGAGTTTAAAAAGCTGGGCTATAGGAGTTTCACACCTCAACCCTTCTTGGAAAAATTCTCAAAAATGGCAAATATTACAACCATGTTCTTTGATTCCTGCAAACGTCTTCTGTCTAACAAAGAGCTGATCGAATACCTCGAAGAAAGCAAATTTGATGCTGTCTTTATGGATCCTTTTTTTCCATGTGGACAGATAGTGGCCGAACATCTCTCCCTACCTTCTGTTTACCTCGTACGGGGACTGCCGTGCAGCCTAGACTTCCACGCTACCCTCTGTCCAAATCCTCCTTCTTACGTTCCTAGGTTCTTCACTCGCTACACGGACCGCATGACGTTCCTCCAGCGCGCAGGCAATCTCATAGCTAGCCTGAGCAGTTCCCTGGCTTGCAGCTTTCTTTATTCACCATATGATCATTTGATCAAAGAATTCCTCCAACAAGAGGCAACAGTGCTTGAGCTGTTCAGCCACGCGTCTGTTTGGCTCATGAAATACGACTTTGTGTTTGAGTACCCCAGGCCCCTAATGCCTAACATGGTCTTGATCGGAGGCATAAGCTGCACTCGGGAAAAAGCATTATCACAGGTTAGTTACCTTTTTTTCCCTAGTTTAGCTATGGCTGCACTGTTTGCTCTCACCATGAGATGGAGCTCCTGGCAGTAACAAATAATAATAACAGGCGAAAGAGCGAGGTGGAAGTGGCGAGGAAAGCACTTTGCTCCTCTGCATCTCTTGTGCATTGAGGAGTATCTTACTTTGTGGGAGACCTCCAGATTCCCAGACAAGGACGCGTACAAAGCTGGGCTTTYCCAGTTTTTTTCCCCCAGTATGTTCTGGCTGTGTATTTCCAGYAATTTTGTTTTGTGTACCTGTTTACAAGACTTGGTGCTAGCTAGGGTAATGCAGCAGGCCAAATCATCCTAGACCATTTCTGCAGGAATTTCAGACAGGGGCAGACCTGAATGCAATCCCCATCGCCCAGTGAAGCAGCAAGAGAGCTGCTTCTTTTGTGTAMAATACTCTGTCCCAGATCTGGATTGCAACTGTATTTTGCTTAAACTATGCCAAACTTCCTAAATATGGGATATCTGCCACTTTCCTCTAAGAAATCTCTTAATTCTTAGTGCTTTCTCTTATTTTTCAGTGAGTGYCCACTGCAGGTATTTCATAAAGGTCGTGTGTAGCACCCACCGATACAAGCAGCTGCTGGTTAAAAAGACTTCAGTAAAATAACCCATCTTTTCTCAAAGTAGGGCTGCAAAAAGTTTCATAATGGTAGTGGCATTTCTGAGCAGAAAGTCAGACCTTGGCACACAAACACATTTAAAGAACACAGTAAAACKGATGTGACTAGTCCCACAGAAAATAAATAGGGCTAAATACACCCTGAAGTAGCCGTATCTGTTCCACTGCATCAGGAGCTGCTAAAGAATTTTATACCRAAAGCACATTTGTAGTTTGGGGAGGATTTTGCAGTTCCCAGATGTCTGTGAGTTTATACAGAACTGAGCCCCGAGTTCCCAACCAGACATCTATGACGCCTTAACGGAGAGCGTGTCTTCAGGGAAATCTGGTAAGACAGAACCAAGRCTTGAAATGAGAGTTGCATTTCACCTTGTTTGCCCCCAGGAGAGCATCAGGCCTGCTGTTTGGGGTGCCCCTATCAGCAAACCTTYGATGGCACCTTCTGTTTGGGATCCAGTCCAAGTGAAGGGCCACGGCACTCTGGTCAGCCACAAAAATACGTAACAGCGCGTAAACTAAGAGGGTCAATCTCGGTTATCCCCTCAGACCCTAGAGATAGCATTTCAATTGCCAGACTTATGGGAACATTTAGTTCATTTTATTCTACTCGTTTAACTCTGACACCCACAGCAATTCCCTCCAGTTTTGTCTTGCCTTCCCTGGCTTTACCAAATATTTTTCTGTGGCATAGGATTTTTGCTCCAGCCTTCAGCTCTTTTTATGCTTCATCATAATCCTTTTGTCCTTGGATTCCAGTGACAGATCTCCTAGTCCTTCTTTTATTTAAATGAAACAAACAAAACAGATAAAAAAAGTTGGCATCAGTTCAATATGATCATACTCAAAGCAGACCCAATAAATCCAGATATTAGAAATTAGAGCTATCTGCTGTCAGAACACTTTTCRAAACCTTAATTCTCTCTTGCAGCTGCATGGTTTGAAAGGAAGAGCATCAACTCTAAAGCCAGAGCATCTGATTTGCCATATATGTGAAAATAAACCACAATGTATTCACCTGGGGATTGGTTGCCAGGAAAAACATGATGATGAATTGATTTCCTTAATTGGTACAGCATCTTTTTTACTGCACAGAAACCGATGCCTTTGAGCAGGCAGGCTTTGCTATGTGACTGTTTTAAAGTAAATTTTTTCTCATGTCCATACTGAATCTCAGTTCGGGCTTCAATTCTGCAAACACTCACGTGCCTCCATAACTTTGTTCATCCACCTGTGCCCATTTTTCTCCCCTGGGACTCATTTTCATATAGATAACTCATTTTCCTGATCATAATTTTGTTGCGTTGACTGTTCATTTTATTGCCTTTCCAAATACTCTTGTGGGAATGTGACAGAAATTACAGTGTATGATGTGGAAGGGACTTTGACTAAGGATGTGCTTTGTGTTGGCAGGAATTTGAAGCTATTGTGAATGCCTCTGGAGAACACGGCATTGTTGTCTTCTCGCTGGGCTCCATGGTGTCTGAGATGCCCATGAAGAAAGCCACAGAAATTGCAGATGCCTTGGGATCAGTCCCTCAGACGGTATGGTTTCCCTCCTCCCCTTCCAGCACAGCAATTCAAGACTGTTTTCAAATACAGTAYACGATTACCTTCGGCTTTCAGTGTGCTTGGTCCTCCTTCCTTTCTCCTGCTCCCTGATGCCAGAAGAAACTATCACCCCAGCTCCTCTGCAGGGCAAAACAGGTTTTGTGCACCACGGATGCTTTCAGCTGTGCTTTTCAAACCCACTGAGGAGCAGTAAGAGGCCAGCTGCTGAGAACTGACATCGTGTTTACTTCTCTTGAAAGGTTTTGTGGCGATACACGGGAGAGGCACCCCCCAACTTGCCGAAGAACGTAAAGCTCGTCAAATGGCTGCCACAGAATGATCTTCTAGGTAGGTCTGAGATACTTTGAATGATACCAGCTTGTTTCTTTTAATCTGATAATGCTGTTGTAAGGCCCCATTAGCATCATCTGTGCTGACTCCCTGTATCACTGTGGGTCACAGGACTTCCTTACAGCCTTTGCTGTTTGAACCAGAGCTCGGCTTTTAGAAACTTATCTGATTGCATCTTCAGAATTGCGGAATTATGAAACAACACTGTTTGGAAAGGTGTTCCAACACTTGCCTACCCTTACTGTCAAAAATGRAGTGTCTTTATCTCTGACTAAGCAGTCTCAACACCCAGCCATGGGTTTTTGTCATGTTTTTGTCTACTGGACTGAAAAGAAAATGTAAGGTCCCCGAGTGAGCATTTCCAGACAGGTCGTCGGGCTTTTCAGATGGTAAAATTGTACGTGCTATTGCTAGGAGTGCATTTGTTGGTTAGACAACAGGGCTTGGCTGTGGGAGATCTGCAAAACCAGCAAATGGAAGACATGGTAAAAAAGCAAGCAATGGTAACATCCTCTTTAACTTCWCTTTGCTCTGATTTCATCCTAAAATCTGAGAAGCTTTGGAGGATTATCCAAGGCTTTTCAGAGATTACCCAAACCGAGACAGAGCTCTACAACCCAAGGTTCAWTCAATCCCCTGTAATGTCCTGTTGTCTGCAGCCCTAAGTCTGTCCATCAGTATTGATGCACATGACAGCCCAAAGTCCTTGATTTATGCCTACCAGTGCCATTTTTGTGCAAGTTTTTCCTCAGAGATGTGTTACTGTGACTTAACAAATCAAATAGCTAAGCAAGTCTTTCTTTCTTCCACAGCTCACCCTAAGACTCGTGCCTTTATTACCCATGGAGGCTCACACGGTGTTTACGAGGGCATATGCAATGCGGTGCCGATGGTACTAATGCCTTTATTTGGAGACCAGATGGACAACGCCATGCGAGTAGAGTCACGGGGAGCAGGACTGACACTGAATATACTCAGAATGACTTCAGAGGACATATCCACTGCCCTGAAAGCAGTTATTAATGATAAAAAGTCAGTAATAGAAGCACCGCCTTTCTCCTTCTACTGTTGTGTAATGCCAGCGCTCTAGCTTCCAGCTTAACAGAATACTAATCTGTTCTTATATGCCTTCTTATATCAAAGTTACATCATTGAGAAGCTGATGCTTGCCCTGGGTTAACCTCGTCCAGTCCCTGTAACCGCGCTGTCCTTCTCACTGCCTGGGATTATAATCACTAGGTGACAAGAACTGGCTGATATGAGAGGATGCAGGTATCAGAGAAGATGGGGTATAAGTGCAATGGAAGAAATCAAATTGACAAAAGAAGTGTCACCTGCTTAAAGACAAATTTACCGGGCAGTGATGTCGTGGGCTTTGACGCAATGTTGTAGAAAAGGCAAGCGGTGAAGGGAGATGTGGCAAACTGCTTTTGTTCCCCAAATCAGTGGTGACATGAGTCAGTGGGGAGCCTGAAAAGGTTGAAAGGCTCAGCTGCCTGGCTGATTGTCTTTGCATGAGGGTTGCCCAGAGATGCTGTCTGTACAGCAGCAGGAGGAAGGAGACAAGTGCCAGTGCCTCGGTACAGTCCAGAGGCCGTACTGCRTCAGGAAGCATTGCCTCCCAGCTGGCAGGGTTTACTAAACATAGCTATTATCACTCATTTATTTTACAGACCAGTTTTCTCAGCCATTTTCCCCCCTCTTAGTGCTCATAAGGAGCTGTTTGAGCACAGTCAGCTGCTGCCTGGCACAGCAATGCTGGATAATTCCAGCACAGAGCAGGGGCAATATGCACGGATACACTGAGGCGGTACAGGGAACCAYGCTAGACATCATAGTATTGCAGTCAACATGGCCAAGGCGTTTTAAGGAATCACAGCGAAAAGGAGCTTTAAGACATACCCTCCTCTTCCCCGCTCCCATTCTCTGTTGTCACTAGGGCCTCTCAGTCCCTGGCATCCTCTTCCCCATCACGTTTCTGAAAAACAGCACCTTATTGCCATTGTTTCCTAACCACTGTTCTTATAGCAATAATAATARTAACAACAGTAATAATAATAATAATAATGCATGCTGATCTTCAGGCGGATGGCTTTTCTACACCCAGCCTCATATTTCAGCCAGATACCTTCAGCCCAGAGATTTTGCTGACAGCTCAAACTAAGCTTTTTCTTTTTCTTCTTTCCTAATACCTTTCCCTCKTTTTTTTTGTCATTGAAAACAGCACTTTTATGGGCCCATAACTTTGCCATTATCCTTCTCATGGGGTGGTGGTGTTGGGGAAACACCACCAGAGAAGGTCCCAGTGGGCCATCAGACAACTGACACTAAATCCTTGTTTTCTGGGGACTCAGTCTCAGCAGCACAAGTCACTGAAAACACCAAACGTCTTTTCTTGGCAGGTACAAAGAGAACATCAAGCGTCTCTCTGACCTTCACCTCGACAGACCCATCCACCCCCTGGACCTGGCCGTGCACTGGGTGGAGTTTGTGATGAGGCACAAAGGGGCCCCACACCTGCGACCTGCTGCTCACGACTTGAACTGGATCCAGTACCACTCCCTGGACGTCATCGCCTTCCTCCTCGCCGTGGTGTTCCTCTCCCTCTTCATTTCTCTGAAGTGCTGCCTGTTCTGCTGCCGCAGGTGCTGCTGTAAGAAGGGAAGAACAAGAAAGCCAACCAAATCAAAGTCTCACTAGCAGATGAAACCAGTGGTAGGAGATAAGGCCTCTGCTCCAGACCAGAAGGGTCAGAGAACATCTCAAATTTCACTAAAATAATTGCTGACTTCCAGTCAAGAAATAATAGTGTTCCTTTAAACTAGCACTGTGGGAGGGGTTGTTTCACTGATATAATTTTTGCCTTTAATTAAGAATCGGTTGTTAAAAATAATTTGTATAGGAGTGCATCAGTCATGTGGGAAGATATTAGTGTGAAGTCCAAGGCTCCTGGCTTCCACGTCTTGGTGTACAGAGGACTCACGGTGACATTTTTTTTTTACCTCTATATGCAATGGCGATATATAGGGATTTCATAAGACTTTGCTTCAAGGGCTTTAGGAGAACCATTTGCTCTAGTGTAAGACTGTCAGGTTTATCAAGCACTTTGAAATCTTTGTATAGCTGTTGTTATAGAAGAGGCAAATGTTATAAACTGACAATAYGTGTCACATAAGCCAAGCTAGACGCACATCTTAAATGGGTTTTGTGTGTGTTTACAATACCCTGAACTCAATTAAGGTTTCAGCAGGGAAGTGGCTGTAAAGCCACTGGTGTTTCCCCATCAGGCAGAGTGCTGTRTCTGGAGCTTACCTGTTAGGTGATGAGATCTTTGTGAGCGTTGTTTATAAAACCCAACTGATTTACTCTTTGTAAGTGATGTTCAGGTAAAGACCCAAACCCCAGCCCTATAAATAAATCCCCAATACTATCAATAATGGCTCTTGTGTTTTCTGACTTGAGAGATATGGGGCTGGATGCTTGTTCAGTTATGGAGCTGGAGAAGAGAAAGATTCAGTGCCCCATGGTGTGAAAGCCACCTCAGTGCACCAAAGCCAGTTCCCAGCATTACTGTCTCACTGCTTGGTGACTTGGTCCTTGCTGAGAGTTACATCCTGAGGCTGCCACAGTCCCCACTACTACGTATAAAAAAAGTCAGAAAAGACCTTAAACGTAAGTTAATATTCAGGGCTCAAAACAGGCYGGGGCACCCCGGTACATCACGGCAGCACAGGCGTCCTGCTACGTACCTGGTGCTGTTATTTTCTATTGCTGTTTGAAAAAGCATGTACTTTAGAGGAAGCTGTTAAGTTCAAGACGGTCCCTCTGCTCCTCAGCCTGTCCCCTTTGCAGTGCCCGATTCTCGTGGGCATCCATGCCACCTGCAGCCTGTCCAGCACCGACGCCGACTGTTGCTTTTCATCCTCTGCCTTTCCCTCCCCACCTCCTACCCTCAGTAAACAGACGGAAACCTCTTCCTTGGGACACGCAGAGGGAGTCCCCACGGTGCCTGAGAGCTGACCTGCTTTTAAAATGCAGCATTTGCAGTTCCACACGTTCCTGAAGTGACAGCTCTGGCTGTCCCCACGGTCCCGGCTGGGGCCAGGTCATAGCAGTGCCTCTGGAAATGAGACCCAGCGAGACCTCGCAGTGCCCATCACACTACCAGCCACGGTGGTTTCAGTCACCTCGGAACACGGGGCTGGCTTCCAGCMGCTGTCTGGTGCAAAAAAACACTTTAATATGTTCTGACGGAGATATTGTCTGAGTACCCTGACGCAAACAGGCTCTGCATCGATGCAGTGACATTCTCTGCATGGACAAGAGAAAACCCCCTTAATTTTAGATGAGATGAACAGATTTTTTTTAAAAAATCCCAATTGCAGTTGTTCGGGGGTTTTTTGTTTTTTTTTTTTCARCTCAAAACCTCTTGTGTAGGTGGAGGAAAGGTGCTAAGAGAAAGGGAGGAGGATGCAGAATGCCCATCCCATGGCTTTCATTTCGGAAAGATCTCTAACAAACCTGAAGCAAAATAGCAGCAGAAACCAGGTATCCTCCTCCTCTCCTTTTCCCTTTGCTCTCCTTAGCCTTGACTAGTTTGTCCTGCTCTTTATTTTCCCTCGGCTTACCGAAAAAAATAAGGAGGAGAGAGGGGCCTTAGGGGACATGTGGGGCTGGGACTGGACAACCGTCCCATCGTGTCCAGTCCCAGCTGTGCCCAGCAGAGGACACTGCGACATTGCTAACAGGGGGAGCAAGGAGAAGGCCACCCTTCCCCACCAAGCCAGCCGGGTCGGTGGAAATCGACAGCGACCTGTTTATCCTTCTGTGCTCCAGGAATACGGACCCTGCTGCAGAGAGATCATTTTCGGAGSGAATTAGGGGCCAAACTGCGTTGGGACGAGCAGCTTCAGTGCAGAGGGGGGAGCCGGAGGGGCTGCAGGATCACCGCGACACGGCTTTCCCGACCCTTCTCACTCTGGGGATGCCGTCCCYGCTTATCAAGTACCATATAGAGCCGTGCTGCCCCTTAAACAGGGCAGAGAGCCCGAGCCCCTGCTTCCCTTACTGGGAGAAGGAGAAATCATTGCCGCGACGCATTTCTAAGCAACACAGATGAGATGGGGTCACTTCCCAAAAGGGGAAACTGAGGCAGGGCCAGCCATTGCTCCTCTCCCTGAGCTGTGCAGGCTTCACATCGCCCCAGGGCTCCGGGCACTGCAGCCTGAGCTTTTCCAGCAAACCCTCCGAATCTCTGCTTTGAAACACCTGCCATAAGACAGCAACCAAAATCCCTTCGCTGCCCTTGGAGAAAGGAGAGGCACAAACACCTCCCGCCGCCGGCAGCCTCTCAGCATCGCCGAGTGCTCACATGGCACCCCTTCGGAGCTGTGAAAGCAGAGGAGAGCTGTTGCTTTCTGCTCCCACCTGGGGACTTTTTTAGTGTTTATTTTATTTTTGCCTGGATTTTAACATCCAGGACTGCAACAGTAAGGCTGGGGAACAAAAAGCAGTGCAAGCCAGGGCTGCTCCTGGCTCTTCTGGGGACCCTCGGACCCCTCTAGCTGCAAAACATGGATGAGAGCCTCTTTGGCTTCGGGATGGGGGTGTCCTGGGGGACGCAGCAGCCCTGGCTCCGGTGGGAGGGTGCAGTCGGCATCTCTCGCTGCTTCCCACCAGCCGGGACCACGGGAAATGACCGGAATTTCTGACATTTTTCTGTAGCCACAGGGTTTCTGCAGCCTCACCCCAGCTCTCTTGTCCCCAAGGGCAATGGCAAGGTTTTTCCACTGTTACGGGAGCTCCGGGCGGTTCTCAGGCTCCTCCACCTCCCCGGYGCGTGGGTCCAAGAAGACCCCTGGCCCGCAGGGACGGAGCGCTCYGAGGGGAACTCTCTCCCTTGCAAGACATGCTGAGAAGTTAAATATGGTCATTATCCAAGGGCAGAACAAGAAACAGCAGCGACCTGCAAACAAGCACTCCCTCCTCCTCCCCTGCGCAGGGCTCCCAGGGCCAGACACCCACAGATGGGCCCTGGTGCTGCCTCACCCCACGCRCTCCCACTCGGATGCTCGTGCTCAGACCTGCAATTACTTGATTTTTTTTTTTTTAAAGATCTATCTTTTGGATGCTTTGTAAAAAGTAAATACTGCTGCTGGCAGCCGGCCACGACCCCAGTTTGGGGGGTTTCACAGGAGCTCCCAAACCCCCTTTCAGCCTTGTTTCCCACTGTGGGAAAGCACTGAAAAGATTGAGAGGAGCAAACGTGTGCATGCCCACTTCCCTGAGGAGTGCGGATGAGGGATGCTGACCTGCCAAAAGCAGCACCAGCCTCATTTAAAAAAAAAAAAAAAAAAAAA
>JASVER010000156.1:722616-766643 GCA_030449065.1 Oceanodroma leucorhoa | reverse complement strand
AAACCAAAAAAACTCCAAAAGAAACACCAAAAAATCCCCAAACAAGGCTGCTTTGGGGCTGCAGACGTGATGACTGCGATGGTGCAGAGCCCTGCCCTCCTCCCTGAAAGCCTGGGGAGCAGCGCAGGGGTAAGGCTGATACGGGCGGCACCACGCAGCCCCCCACGGTCCCTGCGGGAAGCGGTTGAGGTTCCCCCACGACATGCCCCAGCCCCGCATCATTCTCCAGAGCTATCCCGAAGCAGGCTCTGCTCCCTGCAGCGTCCCAGTGGTAGGCGGGCTCTACCCCGCAGCCTGCGGCTTGGCACTGGAGATGTCCCATCCCATGACACGCCGTGTGATGGGTCCCCATGCCGTACCGATCTGGTCCCCAGCACTGCCTCGAGGGTGGCAGGCAGCYGCCACTAGCAAGCCAGGCACTTTTAGCTGGAGCAGCCACACAGCTCTCCAATTAATTATCACCTGYGGAGGTGTTTTTAGGAGTTATTTATAGGTGAGCATGACGAAACCCGGGGAAGGCAATTGCCAAAGTGAACCAGGCACAAAATACAGGACGGCCTCTCCCCTCCCTGGGGAGGAATGTGCCCTGCTGAACCCGGAGAGGGAGCGAACTGCTCCAGCTTTAGCATTTGAGCTCAGTGAGCCAGGTTAAGCCCACATGGCAGCTGGGCTCGGTCCATAGCTTGGTCCATAACCCTGCTGCTGCCAGTGCCGCAGGCTGCCGGGACTGAACCAGGCTTACAAAGGAGAGAGAAGATAAAAGCTCCATCCACAAACATTTCCTCGCCATCGGAGCCAGCTCAGGATGCTGGTATTTCCAGGAGACGTCTGTCTCCAACCTCATCTTTCCCAGAGCAAACTCCTGCCCGGCCTACAGCGGGTGTCACGGCTCACACGAACCATCACAAAAAAAAGCTGCTGTCGCACCATTCTGCTTTGACAGGTACTAGCAAGTGCTCCCAGCCTCAATTCCCTTTCTATTAAGGATGGGTGAAAGGTTTCATAYGCCAGCTCTGATTGCTTAGGATGATAAAAGCAAGTCATCAGCACAGGCTGTTCAGGCATCAGCAAATCCCAAATCCCCCCCAGCCAGATAGTGGCTGGCTTATCTAACCGCCTGACCTCTCTTCAAAAGCCAGCCTGAACAAATGGAGCAGATTTCTTCCCTGAAATGAAGGGAAGAATCTACCGGCCTAGATTATCTTGGGAGGGGGGACATGGTCCCCCCTGCGCTGGGGCAGATCCAAGCAAGCTGCATCTGTTACCAAGCATCCCTCTCTGGCTCGTCGCGCTCTCCCAGCGAGGGACCGGACCGCATCCCAGCCACTCGCTTTGTGCCGGACGAGACTTCGCAAAGCGTCTGCTGAAAGCTTTAATTAATGTTCGGCAGGGGGTAATCTAAGCAGGGCAGGAAACCAAGGTTCGTTATCTTCTGGAAGCTGCTGAAGAGGCGGTGGGGCCGTCCTTTGAGTTTTGGCCACAAATGGTTGGTCCGACCTCCTGGGAGGGGTGGGTCTGAGATGATTTCAGCATACCACGAGCAAGGCTGCGGGTTGGATTCGGTGACGGGCAGGGGAAGGAAGGGGAAACCACAACCAGCGGCGCTCCTGACGTCGAGCGAGTCTATTAAACAGTGACAAAAATCACACATTCATCTTCCCAGCCAGAGGCTCCTTCCTTTTCACGTAGGACATCAAGGGTCCTCCCACCCCAAATCAAACAATCAGTCACCCCTTGCAGAACTAACCACCCAAGGAGTGAAGCTTGCCCCTCTTTTTGTTTTGCAGCATACATCTTTATATTCTGCTTTCCCCCCCCCATTATAATAAAAGAGCCCAAATGAGTCATTCGTTGCTTGGAAGTCCCTGAATTTCACTGAGGGGTTAAGCCTGCTGAGTTGTGAGGAGGCAAGCCCCAGAAGATGCTTTGTGTAAAGCCCGTTATCCAAAAAAAGGGCTTTTGATAGGAGGCGTGAGCGGGTCACGCCACGGATGTATGGTGGGAGTTACATTTCCAGGGACAATGCCCATCTCTGTTAATTTACAGTCATCCAAGCCCACGTTTTCTGAGGGATCAAGCCCRATTAAGTTGGCTTGGGTTATTAAGGTGGGAAGGTTATAAGAGTCCAGCAGACAAGGAAACCCAAACCTGCAACAGGACTGCTGAGCCAGATGTGCCTGGGATGCCAGCGAAGCCCAGCACCCAGGGCAGAAGTCCAAGCRATGCATCGTGATCCTTCCTGGAAGTGTTTTTTACCGTGGTTTTTCACAAAGCAAACCATCRTGCCTCCAGCTGGCATGGGGAATACGGCCATCAGAGGAGGGCAGATGCRGGAGACAGCACTGGGAACGATGGCCTTCTGGTGGCAAAAGAAACCTGCCAACAAGAGGAAGACCCAGGAGCAGCCCTTTAACCAACTCCTCTTCTCTAAGCTCCTCATATTGCAAGACAGGGGTGTCCTGACAGCAGATAATCCCCAACAAGCATTTAACTGAGAGCTGGGAAGGAAGCAAAGCAATTGATTTTCTTCTAGGGATGAAAACAGATGCCCAGAGACCTCTGGGGTCTTTAATCAGAGACTCTAGTTTTCATTGCAAACCGCGCTGGGCGTCCAGACTCCAAGAGCTGGTGAGGATAAAGCAAAAATCACAGACACAGCAGCTTTTCTGTACAGACGCCGATAACCCAGAGGTGACTTTTCTCTCTCCTCCCCTTCTGACCTATCTTCTTCAGTCATTTAGCRTCGAGCTGAGCTGATACAAGATGATCATTCAATTTTGATGGCTGAAGTAGAGGAGAAAATGATGTGAATGCATTTCCAAGGCGACCTGTGCTGAAGCAGGTCGTTTCCTTGATTGGCTTGAGGAAAAAAAAGCCAAATCATTTCCTTGAAGTTGGAATATTAGAGAGAGTCAGTCAGCAGTGAAGCAGCTAACGGGAAACTGCCCAAATCAGATGGCTACTGCCCTTCATGCTCAGACCACSGAGGAGCGAGGCGGCACATGGTGAAGCATCCGTGGTGGGTCGTCATCTGCAGTGCCGGGGCAGTCAGGAGGGGACCGATAACCCCAGCAGAAACCAACCCTTTATGCAAATAATTCAGAAATTAATTCAGAAAACGCCACAGCAGACCATCAGTGGGACATCATCTCACACGTGCTCCTTTTTGCTTTCTCACCGGGCAGACCTGTGCTGGAGGATGGGTTTTTGTGTCACGCTACGTTGTGATGCTCCCAACATCAACCACCGCYCCAGCCATGGGTTACTGGCACTGACCAATTTCACAGAGGAAAGGAAAGAAGCAAGGACGGGCAGCTGAGTTAAGACGGCCAGCAGAGACTTGCTAGCAATTGGAAATGAGGGGAAAGAAAGGCAGGCAACGGGCTGCACAGAAATCTGCAGGTTTCAAGGAAGCAAGCCAATGCATCATTATTGGACCAGCAGATCCAGGATCTAATCTCATCCAGGATCATTATTCCCTTGTTTTTAYTCTCAGTTTATGCACATCTCAAAGCACGTGTATCTGTGCAAAGCGAGCAACGAGCTGTTCTAGGAAAGCATCTGTAGGAAACATCAGAGGGCTGAGAAGCAGCAGCAGCAAGTAAAACAGTGGCTCAACTGCATCATCCCCCCCCCCCCCGATTACAGCTTTGTCCCAAATGCGCTATTTTAAAGCCCAAATATCAGCCGCGACACAGCCGCTCTCCAATAGCCGCCGCGGACCCTTTGGGCTGCAGCAGTGCCCACGCTGTAGCTCTGCTCTCTCCAGCGAGCCTCAGCTGGGGTCACGAATTGGCTGAAGCCCCAAGAGCCTGGCTGGTGTCTGAACCACAGCCCAAATCCCGTGACGGCCACGGGTCTGGGCACCGAACTGAGCGGGGACGCTGCAGCAAGGGCTGAGCGAGCCTGGGCTGAGCGAGCCTGGGCTGGAGGAGCGTGCCGGCGGTACGTCCATCACCCTGCTGTGGAGGCCAACACCCTCCTGAAGGTAGGGCTGAAAAATTAAATGGGTTAGATGGGAAAATATCTGCTTGGGAAACAAGGGACGGCTGAGATCACGAGGCAGAAGGAGGAGAGCCAACAGCTGGCTCCTGGTGCATCATCCCTGGAAGAGGCTGGGAAGAACTTGTTTGCTCATTCCCTTTGACGAYGCGAAGGGATGTTTGGTACCTTCCTCAGCTCATGAGTTCCACAAAAAGGTTACTTTCTTATTTTCTTCCCCCGCTCTCTTCATCTTTTCCTAGGCTAGACCTTGGTTTTGCTTTGGAAATCAAGTCACATTATGCTGAGAAGGAAATTTCCAGYCTCTTTCCATGAGCCAGATGGCCTGGCATCAGCAGGGGCTGGTACCCAGCTCCGTGCACTCATTAGCCACCAGCATGCATCCTCTGCAAGCTCATCCTCCTGCAAGCTCATCCGCCTTGGAAGGAGGGCCTGAGACATTCAGGAGAGGACACAGTAACACCCACCCAGGCATGGATGGAGCAACGGGTGCCAAGCAAGGTCCAAGCATGTCCCTGTGCGCGACACGTCCTCCTCACCGCCCAYGAGATGCGGCGGTCCTGGCTCAGCAGCCCAGAGGTGCCCCCCCGTGCCAGGCCACAAGATGTGTTTACCGAAGATGAAATCAAACCATCATGTCTCCTCTTCACCCTCAGCAAACCGAAGCCACAGCCGGATATCCGCATATTTCACTTCCACGGCTTGAAATCTGAACTGTTCGTATCAGGAGCACCAGAACCGCCTTGGCTAAATACAAGGATTTTTTTTTTTTTTCTCCCTTSAGAAAACAGCCAGAAAAACATCTCCGCACCAAAACAAATCCCGCAACCAAATCTCTTCCCATTTCACAAAGTTTCTTACCTAGTGCTTGAGCATAAGCAGCACCTTGGGAGGCCAGATCATTTCTAGCGACTYTCCCCCGGAGAGGGCAGGACGGAAAGGCACAGGGAAGGAGGATCGGGTTGAGATCAGCCCCAGAGGACCGCTGGCTCTACGGGTGGAAACGTGCTGCGAGAAACACGTTATTCGCATGGTGGAAAACCCACTAAATTAATCCCAAGCATCCAAGCTGCTTTGAGATGAAGAGACAACAGTAGATGACGTCTACTCAGGAGCACTGGAGTAGTAACAGCTTTAATCAGAGTATTTTTTTTTTTTTCCAAAAATTTTTTTCTTTAAAAAAAGGAAAAAAAAATAAAAAGGAACATTAAACAGTAAGTACAACAACCAGTTACTGCACCAAGGGTGGTAATGTAAAGCCCAGACGGAGCTCTTGGAGAAGGGCCTGACGTTTAGCGGGCAAAGGCATCCGAAAGACATATGCCCAGTCCCGGCACGTGAAGAGGGACTGGATTTTGGAACGAGGACAGGGACAAATTAACGTAGCGGTTACCCCACGGGCTCCGAAACGTGCCGGCCGTGCTCCAGTGGGTCTCAGGGAGGGCGGACGCCCTCCACGAGCTGAGCACGGCATGTTTTAGGCTGCTGCTGAAATGTTAAGCTGGGTATATGGAGTACCTGAGGTAGTTAGAAAAACCAAGGGGGGGGTAAAAAAAAAAAAAAAAGCTGAATATTATTCAGGGACATCCCTGAAATACAGGAGGCACCAATTTCTGCCCTCGCCTGCTGCTGATGCCCTCAGGGGTCCCCGGTGAGGCTGTTCTGCAGAGCCCCAAACCCTGCGCAGGACCCACCCCTCCCACAGCACGTGCTGCTTCGGAGAATGGCGAAAGCCCAGATTTGGGTAAAACCCCAGATTTGGGTAAAACCCCAGAAGGAGGTCGTCCCTCTCTGCACGCCCGCTCTAGCAGGAGGCATTCCTTATTGCAATGGCGATTTTTGCTCGTGCATGGGAAAACGTGCTCTTAGGGTGCCTTCGGGAAAGAGAAAGGGGACGCGTGGTGGGCTCGGCTGCTGCCAGACCATCTCTCTGTGCTACGTTAAGTTGCATAGGAAACTCCTTAAAGCCCCTGAGGAGAAATTTAAGGTGCCATTTACTTCTTGGGGGGTCCGGCAAGAGCGATTGTTTCTGGGGACATGATTTTGGGAAGAGGCAAGGAGACCGGTCCCTCCTGAGGCAACCATGCCAGCATRATCTGCTGGATGCCTTTCCCATTCTTTGTTTTTCTTTTTTTTTTTTTTTTTGGATTAACCTGAAAGAAAATCATCCTTTAACAACTAACCTTTCTGTGGTAGCAGCGTTTCACTATAAAGAGACTTTGCACTTAAAATAATCTGTCTGTGCAAAAATATTTCCCTCCCATGTAAAATATTTGAAAGCTGGGGAGCAGRAGGAGGAGAGGCRATTCAAAAGACTCGGCTATAAAACAAATGGGGAAAAATACGGGCACTTGGTGCTGCAAATATTTAGCTCGATGGCACCAGGTTTATAGCAAAGGCTATTTACAAGTTAAACGGGACTTCAGGAGCCTTGAAGAGCCCCACTCGAAGCCCTCCGAAATCAATGGCAATGAGCGTTAAGTCGCATAGCACATCTGGAGCATCTCCAAGTGAGTTCGGATTTCAAATTAGGTGAAAATTTTTCTCTTTTTTTTTTTTTTTTTTCCTGTGTGTGTGTGTAAAGGGATATATGGATGGCAACAATTCCCTCCCCTTTTCTGGCCTCTTCCCCAGAGCCGCAGCATCTGGAGAGGAGCAGCCCAAGCAGTTTGCTGCCACGGCGGGGTGAGCCACTCTCACCATCCTCCCGTTCCTATCTCCCAAGGAGGTCTCTGCTGAACCCCAAAACCTCCAGCTTCTTCCAGAGACGTCCTGCAGCACCTGGGCGGGATGAAGCGTAAGGGGCAGCGGCCGCTTCTCCTGGTTAAAAACAGTAGCCCTGCATCTGAAAACAGGCAACCACCATCTCCCTGTCCGCAAAYGAGAAAATGCACGTTTGCAGAGACGTGAAAATAAAACAAAAATCAACCAAACGGCTCCCAGGGCCTGTGCATAAAAAAAGAAAAGCTCCTTTTTTGGTGTGAGATGCTTGTTGGGCTGAGGACATCCCGAGTTCATAYGGTGCTTTACATCTGGTAGTCTGGCAAAGCCTGACCGTGGGGGTGGGGGAGGGCCTTTACTGTGCTTCCTCTTAAAATACGTATTTACATGACTCACGTTCGTCTCAAAAACGATAATTTAAAAGCGATTTCTACAACGTAAAAAACCAGCCACAGCTTCCCCCCAAAGTGGTTACAACCTTTACTGCTCGTTACAAAAATTAGACTTTTATTTGTAAACGCCTAAAAAATGTGATCTCTTTTGTGATCCCTCCCCAYCCCCTTGCCCCCTTTGAAGTTTTTTAGTAAGAAATAGTTTAACGGGTATCAATGCCATATGAAAAGCCATCCCCCTCTGAATGCCTTCCCATCAAGGAGGGATGTCTCCTGCTGATTTCCAGTCCTGGTGGAGAACTTGCAAACTTTGGCCTCTTAAAACCTGGGGAGAGCAACCTCCGCTTTTTTTTTTTTTTAAAGTCAACTGCTTAAAAAAAAGGGGGAAAAAAGCACAGAAAAAAAACAGCAAATGAGATGTGGACAGAAGCATCGCTGCAGGAGCTAGATGGCAAAATCCTCGTGGTCTTGCGGGCTGAAGGCAGCTGCCCGTAGCATGTCCAAGGAGTTGACGAGGATCAGGGTGCCGGTGAGATGCTTCCAGCGCTTGGTGATGGGGTTCTTCATCTTGTCCAGCCCGGTGTGCAGCTCCTGGATCACGTCACGGTAGCTGTCGCCCATCTGGCTGCTCCAGGTGAGAAGGAAGTCATATGCTGGCTTCCACATGGCCTGCGGTGATGGGGCAGAGGGGAGAGATCAGAGCTGAGCTGGATGGCCAGAGAGCAAGTGATGCCATCCCCAACACACCCCCATCCCAGAACAAGCACATTCCTGAGGAAAAACACCCCCAAATTTCCCCAGCACACCCAAATCCCTTTTATCCCCYCAAGGTGTTCCAGAAGAACGTGTCCTGGAGGTATCTGCAACTCTAGGGGACCCATGGAGACCGAGACCCACGTGCTCTCACCTCGCTGTCCACCGCCCCCGTCTTGTCCCGGTGTGGGGCCTCGTAAGCATCCATCTGCTGCTTGGAGACCTTGGCGAGCTTCTCGGCGAGATCTCTCCAGCGCTGGGCCACCTCCACGGCCGTGGTCAGCAACACGAAGTCCTGGATGAGCCGGACGACCAGCCCCTGGCAGTCCATTTTTAGCAGAGCCTGAAGGACAGTGGTGAAAACCAAACCAGAGAGTCAAAAGGTGGGCGGTAGATGGCAGGTGACCAGGGGACCATACAGGGAAGTCCCTCATGAAGCCACCCCAAAAATCCTCCCACCCCCTTTCTGGCGACAGCCAGTGAAATTAGGCCACCAGGCTCAACAGAAGAGTAATCCCATTAATTGAAAAAAAAACGACCCTACCCTTGTTCAACGAGGCTTGCAGCCTGGGCTGGCCAATGCAGCCTTATCTTCCAGGCAACCCCTCAAGATGTTCCGGTGCCACCATAAGCAGTTTAAAGCATCYCAGAGGCTAAGAACAGATGCCTTTAATCGAGGTAACTAATCCAGCGCGGTCCGTGCAGCTTGCCTCCCCCGAGCCTGGAGGAGCACCGTCCTTCAGCATGGACAGGCACGGGCCAGCCGGAACATTTTGGGACAAGACCTGGACATCAGCCTTGGGAGGAGATGGGCTGGGGTGAGACCCAGGCAAAGGGTCAGTTGGCAGCACTACAGGACCATGGCTTGGCTTGGGATGTTCTTGCTCCTTTCACCACCCCTCTGCCTTCCCACGCCAGATCAGAAACCACCTCCTTCTGCATCATTTATTGGCCTAAAAACTGAGATTTTCTGCAAAAGGTTTTGAAGAAGTGGGGAAGAGGAACTGCAGCAGTCACAGTTTTCTAGCTAGTGATAACTTAGCCAGGAAAAAGATGGCAGAGCAGTGTCAGCCCCTACCTTTAGGTACCAAATCACATTAACATCTGCTCAAAGTGGAAAGCAAGTTGCAATAGGGGAAAACTCACAACGCAGCCCAGGAAGGGAAGGGTTTAAGTGGCAATTATCAGAGGACAGGATCTGACYGACGGAATCAACATCCCACTCACCAGGGCTCCCCCATCCTCCACCAGAGCCCGTGGACCGCAACAGCCTCAGCAGCAACCCCAGACCCTGGACAAATCCCACCTCAAACCTCAAGTGGCTACAGAAAGGTGGTTTATATTACGAAATGGGCATCCCCTTTTCCAACCATGGAAACCAAGCAAACAGACCCCAGACTATGCCTTGGGCGACAGTTTGCCGAGTAGCCTCTTGTTTTCCGACGGCCAGATCCAGAGTGGTGGCACCAGCGGACTCAGGATGGTGGCTCCAGGGTGGGTGAACACCAAGGGCTCAGCATTTGAACAGGAGGTCTCACTTCCAACAAAAGCAAACCACAGCTCAGGGATGCAGGGGACAGCCCCCCTGAGGGATGCTGAACACCAGCCAGCACCCAAGGAACCACGCTGGCACACGTGTCCCCATTGGGAACATCACCCACATCTTCACCRCAGCACGGGGCTAATTATTACAGAAACCGTGGATGTGGTGCTTCACACGTGGCCGGAATCCTCCTGCTTTCTGCCGCCGTGGGTCCTGGCATCCTCTCCTGGCACAGGGGGGGATCTGGGCAAACCCCAGCTGGTTTGGCTCTGGGGCAGAAGAAGGGTTAAATCCTTGCATAGGTGGTTTCACAGGCACAGTTGGGGGAAGATGGGAACATCTGAAACCACTCCAGCAATTTGCAAAGCAAATGCATGTTGATTTTTCCCTTATATGTTTCCAGCTTAAAGCTGGGCTTGAATCTAATTACAGCTGCAGACCAGCATTTGTTTGCTCCTCAAGTGCTTACACTGGTTTCCTGTCCTAGAAGAGAAGTAATAAACCCGCTTGTTAAGCAAGCAAGGAAAAWACATTTAAAAAGAGCATTAATTTGTTTTTTTTTTAAAAGAGGGCATTAAGAAGCATTTAGATCTCACACCTGTGCCATAACCGCCTCCTCTCCAGCAACGCTACCTTACCACCCAGCCCCCACATTCATCACCCTCTCCTCTGCAGGCGGAGGATTCGGATGGTCCTGAGGAAAGGCAGATTTAGCATCCTCAAACCTGCTTTTCCAGGCGGCTCAATCGCCTGCSTGCAAACCCCGAAACCACCTGGTATTTAGCAAAGCAGGCTAAATGAGCCGCTCTCATCTCCTGCCRGAGGCTGAGCAGGTCCGAGGCAGCGGAGGAGGCCACCGGGAGCAAACTGTGCCGCAGGGGTTAAGGATAGAGCTGCAGGAGATGTATTTTCGCCTTCCTTCTGCTGCTCAAAGTAAACAAGAAAACGGCATCAAGTAAAGCAGCTGGGAGGCCACGTAACTGAGAACTGTACAATTGCTTGAAGCAACAGCTTTGGAAGAGACTGATTGCTCCCCACAGCACGTTAACTCTGAAACCTACTGAGGGCCACAGAAACACCTACTTCTTGCACTTTGCCCCTGGTGATTTGAGCTGGGGAGGCTCAACATGCACACTGTGGGCTGGGGAAAACGCAGCTGAGTGGGCAGAGGTGAWGGGAGATGGGGACAGCACCAAAGCCAGGTGGGGAAGGGGTGCAAGAAGGGCACGCAGCCACTCAGGTCGGAGCCAAAGAGGGAATATTAGCGGTAACAGCGACGCACTTTTTTTTGACTTGGGGCACAACTCACTCCCTCAGTCACAGAAATACGTGGGGCTCCCCTGGAAGCCCTGACTGCCTGGCCGAGATTAGCAGGGCTCACAACAGATTTAATCCTCCAGCAGGCGCTTTTGGGATTACGCTACAATTTCTTTCCATCCTCCTCCCTCGCCCTGGACAAACCTCYCCGTACAGCTGGGTACACCCACCGCGTCTCCATCCCTCGGTACCCAGCCGTGCTCCCTGTCGAGGCAYGACCTGGGCTGTGCCTTCCCAGCGCCCTCCAAAGCATTTGTTAACCTCAGAGCGGCTCCAAGCCTGCTCCACCAGACAAGCACCCAGCAAAGGAGATGGTTTGATATTCAAATCCCGGTTCAAAGCAGCGCAGAAGCGCCTCTACTTAAAAGGCATCCAGGGGAGGCTGAATTTGCATCCCGGCTCTGAAATGCAGAATCCCATTTCCCATCCTCTAACGATGGAAACCAGCATCTGGAAGAAAGGAAGCAGAGGCAACCCCAAAGACCACCGGCAGATGCGCGGCCACCCRTGCCCATCACCGCAACGGTCACGGTCCGCTCCCGACGCTGCGAGCCTCCAGCCCTGCTCGCCCTCCCATGCACAAAYATGCAGCCCCCCGCGGTCCAGCCCTGCCCACCACATGCTCCAGAGGAGCCACCTGAGCTGGGTGGGGRGGTCTTGTTTCTTCCCCACCTTTGGCCAAACTAAAGGAGTAAAAACCTTTCTCCTKCGCCCCAGGAGCAGAAAGCATCGCCAAGTTCACGTGTGCCCACCAAGCGCAGTGCAAGACCCACAAGGAAGCGGTTATGGAAATGGACTTTTTAAATTAATGGTGTTTATTAAAAATAGCATTTAAATCAGAAAGCACCCCAGGGTGTCTAAGCGTTATCGCGCATCACTCRCCCCCTGAAACGTCTGCCCGGCGTTTGGCGGGGGAAGCGGAGAGGCAGTTACCGTAAGCAGTAATATTTAGTGTCCCGTTAACGGCGGCRGGGATGCGTGCCGGGGGAGGGACGCGGCCCCAGCACGGCAGGCAGGCGATGCGCCTGGGGCAGCACCACGCCGCACCTCTCGCCTGGCTCCCGCTTCTCACGGCCCCGGGACCTTCCTCAAACACGGGGAGAAAGGTGTCAGTTCAGGAGAAGATGATGCCCATCACAAAATTGCACGGTGAGCACAGAGCCTGCAACTGCTGCACTGGGGATGGAAAGGCAGTAAAGATTTCCTGCCAGCCAAAGAAAACAAAAGCGGGGTTGTCTTATACCGCCTGCGGAGCAAGGAACCTGACAACGCGGCAGCTGAAAGGCATCAGTGGCATTTCTGCAGCTTTCTATTAATTGATAGGGGCGCAGGGCAAGACGTAATTACAAGTGTTGCACGTGAAAAAGACCTTGCTGGAAGCTCGCAAGTGATTCCTCCTCCTTCTGTGCTGCAAGCAGCTGGGCTATGCCAGGACAAGCCACGTCCTACAGAAAACATCCCCACCAACCTCAGCACGGCGCAGCTTGGCTCCTTAGGGGAGCAATGTCCAGGATCTGTACCTGCGGTGGGGATTTTTTTCCCGTGAAGGCAGAAGAAGGGCAGGAGTCTGGTTTTCTCCCTGGACCCAAATTCAGCACAGGGACTACCATTAGCCAGCAAATTGCTTTGGGATGGAGGAGCAAGAGGAGCCCAACGTGAGCAACCATGGGCATGCTCCAAGCAGCGGACACCCTGCTCTGCGGGACATGAAGGACTGCTTSAGCCCACCAGCAGCTCTTTGGGGTCTGCACACACCAGGGGCAAGCAGTATCTTTTGGTAGAAGAAAGGCAGCATGCAGATACCTGCAGTCAGAACAAACGATAGAAAACAATGGGGGAAAAAAATCCCTGTCATCACCTTCTGCATGATCTTTAGAAGTAGCCTGGAGAAGAGAAAGCTCATAGTTTCCACAGCTCTCTGCTGACATGCCCAGTGGCATTCCCAAAAGACCCATGTTTTTCCCAGCAGCAGCGTCTGTTGGAAAGGATGATAAACGCTCTATAAAAACACCGTATCGAAAATCCAGAGAAAGAGAGAAATGCTGTGTCTCATCACAGGCCTAACCCCAGCTCCCAAGGACCAGGYAGTGCAGTCACTGCAGGGCCAGGTACCGGTGGCCCAGCTGCAATGAGGTCCTCTTGCATCTGTGCCCAGGCTTTTTTAGCAAGAGCACCCTTGTGCTGCCTACTTTCGATGGCCAGAAAGGAAGGAGGGCAGAGGTAGGTTTCTCTTTCTTACGTGATGACTAACTTCTGAGTAACATTCCCCCAGTTACCTTCACACACCGCTGCTAGTGCTCGATTAGAAAAATAATAATTAAATGCGGATTACTTATTAACTAGTCATCACGACCAGGCTTTTCCACGCTTGGCTGCTGGTGCACGGCTCTGCCACTGCGATGTTGTGTACCCAACACTGAAGTCAGATAAGCCTGCTTACTACTTCTCCCTTTGCAGTCCCTTTGAGAGGAGACAGTCAACTTTAAGGTGAAACGGCCAGATCAGAGCTTAATCCAACCAGTTCTTCTTGCCAGCAGACGCCAGAAAGCGAGTCCATTTGTTACAAATAAAATCAGATTTAAACACAATAAAATACATTACTGCTCCGTTGTCATCCCCTGAAACAGCTATTTTCTTTAATTTTTTTTTTTTTTTTTTTTTAAAAAAACAGGCTCAATCTAATTTCTCCATAAGCTAAGGAGGATTTGACAGCAGCAAGGGGTTTAGAAGCAGCATCATCTTCCGCCAGGAAGGGAGCTCATCCTTTATCGACAGGCTCAGACCCACCAAGAATATGAAACAGAGCCAAACGCTCAGGATTAGCCTCCATTCAAACAAGGAAAATAAAACCTGCTCTGGGACTCTGCACTCCRGGCACCCCTTGGGGAGCGGGATGTTTTCCTGCAGCTTACGGCCCTCCCCTTGAGTCAGCTGCTCCCTGAGTACCCAAAGAGCTTTGTCTTTCCCTTCGTCTCCCCACTGAGGTCTGGCATGGACGTTCCASGACCTACAGACTGTCTGGGACCCCCGGAGACAAAGGGAATAGATAAAAGAAACGCTTACAGGTTTGCAARGCGGTAAGGCAAACAGCACGAAGCCCTGGGAAGCATCCAGCAAGAGGAGCACAGATTTCACCCCATCGTTCACTGAGGCTAATGATTAAAGGAGCAAACCCTCCCTCGGGGGAACCACGGGGCCAGACACCAGCCTTGGCTACCACAGTGAGTATTTTCCCTTCCTGGATGACACCAGAAAAAGGAGAGACAACCGCAGACGATGGCCAGCAGAACCCCKCAGGAGAAGCTGCGTTGGTGGCATGACCTGGCACCTGGAAGTCAAAGCTAAAACATTGCCCCACGGCCACAAAGTGATAGCCAGGCACCGGGAACTCTGGACAATATTTCCATGAGTAATGAAGGGCTCCGTACTCTTCGTAACACCTTACACCTCACACTCGATCCTCAAATTTCACCCTTCTTATTCAAGGGAGTTTGGGAAATGAAATACTTCATTCGGCTCCAGTCCTCTTTACCCCGGCTGCCTACTCGTAATTTCATTTTGCGTGCTGCTGCCTGCGCCCATCATCGCCAAGCGAAGCTGTCGCTATTCCTTAATTCAATTGGCATTTTAAACCACATGATTCGCCATAACTCGGTTATCCTGCTTCTGCGGGAGAGCCTGTTAAGAAGCAAGAGCCGCAAATCTCTTCCAGACATTTCGTCCTGTATTTTCTTTGGCTCACTTCCTATGAAATGCTAGAAATGATCGTGAAGATGTTTTCTCRTAAGAGACGTCCTAACAGCATCCTAGAAATACTTGCAGGCAGCACTTCCCCARATGTCTTTCAGGACAGAAGCAAGCCAGACATTTCAATTTGCTAACRCGATCCACAGTCGGACGAAAAGCATCCCAGCTCAGAGGTGCCCTTGGTTTAGCTGCCACTCAGAGAGATGGGACAGACATAACCTGACATTATTATAGAGGAATTTGAGGTTGTTTCATGAAGGTAAAGGTGTAGCATCATTCTTCACAGCAACTATAAAACCCTTCTCTGGCATGCTTTGACACACCTAGTGATGCAGAAGTATGTGACCGGAGAGATGGCTCACCTACCCCACTCCRTATAGGAAAAGCTTTTGTGTTTCTTGCCCTTTTTCCAGTTTTCCATCAGTATTGCCTTCAACGATGCATACTTTGACACTGGGGTTGAGGAGACCAGCAGCTCTCAGGGAATTCCTCGAAGCATGCATCATTGAAGGTTGAAATACAAATACCCAGCAACAGGGACCAGTTGAGTGCCATGAAAACACTGGACCAAAATCACTTTGATTTTGAGGGGCTTCAGATTAGCTACCTTCCAAAGCAAGCCTGTGTGCCCTCACACAACACATACCCACCGTATTTCACCTAGTGCATCCCTCATTTATAGCCATGATCCCATTAAGCCAGGAGCCCTTCAACGCGTACAACCGCAGGGCTGAACTTCCACCTGGCTGTGCCAAGCAGCCCACAGAAGACCTTACATATGGACTTCATTTTCTACAGACTGAATTAGGAAAATTCCACCTCACGTTCACCTTAATCACTCTACACGGCAGGGAGTTAAGACCCCCTCGTCAGACCTTGGACTCACCGTCATCAGCTCCTTCTGGAAAGATTTCCTTTCCTTGTTCTCGGTGTTGTTGCAGTCTTCCTTCAGCTTCTCCAAGACGGAGGCCACTCGTTCCGGCTCACTGTCCAACTCCGCTCGGCAGAAAAACGTGAGYGGCAAGTTCAAATACCCCAGCGCATCGGCGAAGGACCGCCAGCTGCAGAGGTTCTCCATGAGCAGAGTCCTCACGGAGGCATAGATGTAGGTCAGGAACTTGCAGGGCCTCAGGATCTGCTCAAGCAACARGCTGGTGGTGAGATCTGGCCCAGAGAAGTAGCTGGGCTTGACCTTCCCAACCACCAGCACRTTTTTGGTGTGCACAAGGCCTATTTTTCCCTGGTAGTAGCCAATATACCACTCCTTGGTCCACAGCTGCCCTTTCAACCTGATCTTCTCCTCACTGAGGAGGGCTATGACATCTCCTTTCTTGTACTCCAGCAAATAGTGGTTCTTGCTTTGCCGCACCACTGTCTTCAGCAGCTTGCCGTACTTCAAGCTCAACACTGGCCGGTCCTGAAAAACAGGATACTTGGCAGTGGCAGCCAGAGGTGAAAGGATGATCTTTCCGACCTCGTTCTTCTTGAGGAACCGCCTCTGCCCTGTCGGTTTGATGGCACTTTTCGGAGGCGGCTGCGGTGTCTGGACGCAGAACTGGGTCAAAATAGCATCCTTGTCATCCTTGACCTGTATCCTTAGCGTGAAGTCTGAGAGCTCGTTGGGGTCATGGGACGCAATGGGGAAGATAAGGCGGCTGACCTTGCCCAGCTTCATCTGGAAGCCCCGCACAATTTTGGCTTGCTCGCTAGCTTTCACCTCATAGTTGGTCATGTTGGAGAACATGCAGAGCTTGAGGTCCTGAGGCCGGGACAGAGCAAACTGATGCTTACCCCAGAGCTGAAGGGCAACGGGAGCTGGGCTGTGGGACTGTCTCATGACCTCATTCACCAGGAGAGTCTTGGGCGCGCATTCATGCCCAAACATGGCCACRACGGTTTTAAAGGAAGGGTGAATGTGTTTTGGGCCGTAGACGCCAATCGTGATCTTCTTGCTGATGTAATCCCAAACGGTGTAAGGGTAGAGGATGTTTTGCCCCTGGGCTACAGCTGCGATGTACATGCATGGCTCCAGGTTCTCCAGCTGCACCTGGATCGTGTCCCCATACGAATAGCTCAGCTGCATCGGCGTGTACGGCCCCTCTTTCATGTCGCTCCGCAGGCACTGCAGTCCTACCAAACTCTTGCTCATGATGTCATTCTTGACCTCTGCCGACACCTTCATCTCCAGAATGATGAAGGTTTTCACCTCCATGTTGCTGAGTTTGATCTGCAGGACCGGGCTAATGGTGCTGCACTTGTCACTGTTCAGCTCCAGCGGCGGATCCAGCATCGCTTTCATGGAGATCTGCTGCGTCTCCCCAGGGCACACGTGACCTTCTGGCACGCGGATGCTGATGTTGGTGTCCGGAAGCTGAACGGCTCCACCAGAGCTATCCAGCTTGCAGACAATGTTGGTCTCCACCGGTTGCGTCTGACCCCAGCCAGGATTTTGACCAAGCAAATCCAAGTCATGGCAAGACCGAGCCAGCTTCCTGTGGTTCAGCCACGCTGTCCTAAAATCTTCCCGGCTCTGGAACTGCTCAGGGGTGGGAGACTTCAAACCGCTGAAGAAACCCGACGATGCCGGAGTGTCTGACTTGGCTTGAAGAACGGACAGTTCAGACAAACTGTAGGAGCGTTTACTTCGGAAGAAGGGATTGTCCCTTTTCACAGGCTGTTCCAGATCCAGCCTGTTTGTGGATGGAAACTCATCAAAAATGTTACCCAGGCTGCTATTAGCAACCGAACTGGAAACAGCTGAAGTAGGAGCCCCCGTGTCAAAGAGCAGCAAGTCAACGGCGACGTTGGAGTTGGACTCTTTGTCCAAGCTGGGCACTGTTTGCAAATTCCCATTCAGAAACGGGTTCGTCTGGACTCCGTTCAAGAACGGGTTGTTATTGTARGTTTTCGCAGAGTTTCTTTTCATGTCAGTCCATTCTCCAAGCAGGTCTAACTCCTTGACCCCCTCGTCGGGGCTCTCCAGTAGATTGTCTATCATCCCGCTGTCCGTTAAGGAAGAGTTGCGGTAGTTTACAGGCTGGACGTAGGAGGAAGGGATGTAACCCATTTCCGTGGTGTTGTGAGCGTACCACCACTCGCCTCCCGACGTGTCTAAGACATAGAGGTGGTCCCCCTTGGAGAACTTCAAAGTGGTGAAATTAGTCGGACAGTAATCTTTGATTGCTATTACTTCCTTCGCATTTCCAAAGGACGTGGGATTGTCAACCAGCAAGGCACTAGGAGAAGGCACTGCAAAGCCAAGAAGAAAAACAGCACTGTAAGCAATCCACAASAGACTCAAATTACTTGCAATCATTTATTTCAGATAAGCAATCTGTGCTACTTTATCTGGTGAAATAAGGTAGTTTTAAACCCTCTCAAACCTACAGGTATTTCCCCCCCCTCCCCTAAAATTTTTAAACAAAACTTCTCTCTCCACTACATCTGGTACATTCACGTTCCCCTTCCCCCACGRGTTCATGATCCAAAGGGACGGGCATTGACGGGGCTGGGAAGAGCAGCAGGAGCCAAGACAGGAGAAGCAGCAACTTGTTATCCTCCCGATGCAGCCAAGCGCCTTGGCAGCGAGCCTCCCCCTCGACGGAGGGCCCCACGGAGCTGCTCCTGCACGAGGTGCCGGCGTCCCACAGCCTCGCTACACTCCCYGATGAACCATGCACAAGAAGATGGGTGGGAGACAGTTTTGAGGGAGTGGGAGTCACTTCTTACCCGCTCTCCTTTTCACCTGGCGTGTTGGGACCTAAGCTCCTACGGGCACATGCCAGAACCACAGGCATTTCAAATGTGAACGTTTAAGGGGATAGCAGAAGTTAATTAGGGGGGGTTCTCAACAATCCCTACATGGGAAAAGCCATTATCCTACCAATTTGCTCAGCGGTATCTCAAGGTCTTTGGCCACCAGCTCTTTAGCACTGCCACGGCACTCTCCATGCAAATGGTTATCCGTGCTGCTGCAGGTTAACACGTAACATTCACAGGCTAAAAGTGTTCTTGCTCTGCCGTAACCCCGCTCCTGCACACGTGAAACATCTCACATTTCAGTGCAAGAAACAACTAAGGGTACCCACTAAGGGCACGTCATATTCCTATTTTTTCCACAAACAAATCAGCATCTCACCTCTCTTACATGGCACCTGTATTTCAAAGCTCCTCAACAAAAATTAACTCAGTTTCTAAAGGAGGTCGTGTAGTTTGAACCCTCAGAAAGAAGCACACAGCACCGCCCTCATGCAGTGCTGTCGTGGTCCTAGCACCATCTCCAATCTCCCTTTCAGCAGTGCCAGGGGATCCCAATTAAAAGCAAAACAGCTGGGTCAAGCCTGCAGATGCTCACGCTGTCACCGTATTTATTGCTTTTGTTCTCACTTTTAGGACCCATTTCTGTAAAAAGCACTAGAAATAAGCTGCAGATGATGTTACATCAACCTTCAAATGTGTGTTATCTTGCTAGACAGACCTAAGAAAACAAGAAGAGCTGGATTTTCACTAATAGGGAGCTGTAAGAGAACTAGGACAGCACCTCCTTCAATAGGCTCGAGAGCTCTCTGGGGGGAAAAGGGAGATTTAAGAAACACGGGAAGCCCCTAAAATCCTTGAGATGAAGTGACAGCAGATCAGACTGCGCATCCCTGCRGTCACTAGCTGCAGGCTGGCAGTGCTCCTCGGACACAGAAAGTACAAGGCAAGGGAAGACACAGACAAGCAGAGAAAAGTCTTTAAATATACTCTAGGGATCAAAATATTCAGGAGAGAAGAGTTTGCACACATCCTAAACAACTCATCGTTAATCCACTTCCTCCGGCGGCAGCTAGGGAAAGTCGTGAGGACATTTATTCAGCGTAAAACTATATATAAACTCCGTATTGAAACTATTTTACCACCCTGGGAGAAGCCGTTGTTAACCCAGCGCTGCTGCCCAAGCCATCTGCAGGACGGGGCATTTTCGGTCTCCCCACCCCTTCGGATCAGACGGGCGAGCGGCCGTCTCCATGTCCCCCCCCAGCTGTGCACGCAGCCGGCGCGGCGGCAGGGTTAACACAGATGTGCTGAAACCAGCAGAYCCCTTGGAGAACATGAGTAATTCCTATTTTTGCATTTAAAACAATCTAATTTGCAGCGAGAACGTTTGATGTTCGGGTCTCTTCTTGCTACGCCTGCAAAAACGTAGCATGTTTATTTTTAAAGGCYCTCAGCGCATGCTAACTTCCACCTGGAGTTATTCCTTGGGATCCATTTCTGCTGTGGGAACARTAATTTCCCTCTCACCTGAATGCAGCTTTTATGCTGGGTAAGGTAAATACAGCTGAAGAAAAAGCAATAAAAGGATTATTCAAGCAACGTGCAAGCTCGCAGCTCCAGGTAAGAGGAAAACAAACCCTCGCAACCACCTTGTCACTGTCACCTCTCCTGGCTGCTGGATCTCTTGGTGTCAGGTCCATGCCCATCTTTGCACTGTGGATGCACTTGTCAGCACTTGCTGCTCTTCCCCRTCAGCTGCTGCCTGCTAATTATTGACCAAACCCCCTCCCAGATCCCAGGGATGAGAGGATGCACCCGAATTGAGGAGGGGGCATCATCCCCACCCGTCCCGTGGGGGTCCCCACCCGTCCCTCCGCACCTTTGACGTCGCAGAGGCTGGTCTCGGCGAAGCCCTCGCCGAGGTCGATGAGCGTCCCCTCCGACTTGCACCGCGGCAGGCCGCCCGAGTTGGCCGCCCGGATCCTCTGCGCCGCCATCTCCGGCCCACCGACCCCGCCGGTCCCGGGGGGCACTAGGAGGCCATGGCTTCTCCGCGAGTGAAGCTGGCTACAGGGACCCTGGTGTCACCTTGGGGAACCAGCCTGGGGGGAGAGAAACGAACCCCAGCGCGTTAGCAAAGGCTCCAGGTCCCACCATGCCACCCACGCACCGACGATGCTCCCTCGAGGCGCACACCGACCCTGCRGTGCCAATACAGAAGAACATCCTCRTGTTCTCCATAAAGCATCATGAAAAGATAATCTGGGTGCTCCTAATAAGCACRGCACTGCCTACAAATCACCAAGGGCTTTGGGTAGCGAGGACAGCCTGGTCTTGCACAACGCTACTGTTGGCCACAACCCCATATGAAGCAGCTCTCTTGCCTTTAAGAGTTATTTGGGGACGCGTTGCTCCCAGGCTCACAAATTGGTCCTTCTCCCCATTTTGTAAAGGCTTTCAGAGCATTTGCGTGTTGCTGTAATACATATTTATAAAACCATCAAGTACTCAAATGCTGTAGGAGCCCAGGGCAGCGGTTAGCGAGCGTGGAGGGCCCACGGGACCAGGTTTTTGCACGTTCAACCAGGTCATTGCTGCCTCCTGCCGCAGCACCAGGATCTCCTGGGATGGGGACTGGCTCTTCCCGCTTGCTCCCTGCATCCCTCCCCTTGCCCGGCCAGCTGGGCAGGGATCGAGCAGAGAAATGTCCCTTCTTGCACCGACTGCCCGGCTTCACTCAAGCTGCTGCGTGGAGCCAGTACAGGGATGATAACAGTAGGGAGACAAGTTTCCAAAAGGAAAAAGAAAAAGAAAGGGKTTTTTTTCCTCTTTTTTTTCCAGAAACACTTGCAAAAACACTTCCAGAAACCCTGTGGAAGAGCAGCTGCATCAGCAAGCCAGAGCCAAGAGGAAAATTAACCCACTTCCCGCTGCCCGCAGAACATGCTAGCACTTCGCCCACCAGCACAGGGGCTGATGCAAGCGCTGGTAAGACCTCCTCTGGTGTCACCTGTGTCCTCTGGAGCTTGGAGGGTGGCCAGAAAGGCCCGGTACCTCTCTGCTAGCTGAAGCAGCAAAGCCTAAGCCACGCTTTGCTCCTTCAGATTTGTACCACAGAGTAGGTACGCGGTCCGACGTACCCGGCACCAGCCCGGTAAATCCTGCCATCCAGCATCCCGACCGACATCCCTACATCCTGCTCCCTACACACCTGCCACAAAACTCCAGCCAGGCTACAAAGCGCCAACAGCTCTTAAAAATAAAGCCCTGTGCAATTAAAAGTTATATCCAAATCCTCCTGCTTGAGTTCAGCAACCCAAAGGGCTTTTCATCCACTCCTAGCACTGTTTTTCCCTTCTCCCTGTTTTTCCTTTCTCCCCCTCCCATGCAACTTTTTTTTCTCCCTCTGCCTGAAAACCAGAACAAGCAGAAAATAACCCCCAAACCCAAATTCCTTAGGTGGGAATATGGAGCTGATGGAAATGCAAAGACAAGCGCCGACTGTTTTGCCTGCAGCCGGCTGTTATTAAACCAGCGTGCGTCTCTCCGCTGGCACGGCAAGGAGGAGCAGCAAGCCCTGAAGGATTCGGTGCCCTTTTCTGGAATGCAGTAAGAGGAAATTTGCAGGGGAGAGCCTGAGCAGGAGATACTCCAGCCTGCTTGAAATGCTTCCCAAGCCATCCCCCAGGACGGTATGCCGGGAATGTGGTTAGCTGGAAGGGATGCACCAGGCTCCAGCCAGAAAAGGGAAGGGAGAACTTGTGTGCAAACACTTTTCCCTTTGAGAAGAGCATTGTTTCGGGCCCGGCTGGGAGCACTCCAAGGGGAGAGGGCTTGGCAGGCATTAAATACAGAGAAACCAGGSTTCGAGTCAAGACTGCGCTTATCAGAGCCGGGCCAGGTAAGACAGGGACTTGGAGCTGCCRTCAGCCCCAAGAAAAAGCAATAAGCAGTCAATGGGAAGGGGGGAACAGAGGAAAGATGCTCTCGTTAGCTAGCACGGTTCCCCATCCATCCAGCTCACCCCTTTGCAAAGCATCACCGCGGCGGGTGGGATGTCGTTTCTCATTAACGTGAGGCACTGTTTGGGATTGCACGTTTTCCAGCTGGCATGCAAGACCCTGGACATTTACTGCTTCCCCCTRAAGAGACCCTGCAGACACTAGGCAGGCTCTTGCAGGGGTTTTCTTCCTCCCTGGCAGGAGGGTTCAAGCCCTCCACAGCTACATAGGCAGAAAATCCAGCACGAGGTGCGCAGCATCATCGCAGAAATAGCTCAAGTGGCAAAGTTTTCACCGATTTTAGCGATGCATGCACACAATCCYGTTAAAAAACAAAACCCACTTTGACAGCCCAAAGGTCACCCCTGCTTGGTGAGCACTGCATGAAGCAAGAAAGAAACCAGGAACAGGTAGGTGATTTTACTGTGGATCAAAGTGCAAATCATGAATATAATTTTAAGCACCTGCCTGGTAATCCAGTGGCAAATTAGTTTTTATATCAACCATTACAGCTGCGCACTGACAACTCTCACCGATGTATCCACACGCCTCACGGTGCCCGGCATTTGCGGGGACGCTCTCCCTTCCTGTATTTATGTAATTATATGGGAAGCTTTATGCCAAAGGTCTGGACAGATGTGGTCCTGTGGAGAAACAGCTGGAAAAATCCCCCCTACATGCACCCTGCAGTCTCAAAAGGCAGCAAAAACGTACATCAAAATGAGTGATTATGAAGAGGTATTTCCTCTCCCAAAAGCAGCATCTTGGCTGCATCTCAGTCCATTCTGGATGCAGCAACACTCACACACAGGAAAGGATGGGGGTGCATGCTCCCCACGGCYGGACTCGGGGTGGGAGCTGTGTTTTGGAGCTGACTGTCCCAGGGGACGGACTCGAGATGCTTCTGAATGCAGAGGCAGGACAGATAACCAGTAAGCCTTCCAACTCAGGCTACGTGAGAATAAAAGGGGACAGTCGGGAACGGGGTAGGGGGAAAGAAGGGCGGACGGGGAAAGATTTGTTTAGAAATCACTTCTGTAGCCAYGGCTGAGACAATGGTCTGCTAACTCCTCTGAAAGCACTTGAAATATAGACTAGGATTAAATATAGACTAGGAAAAACCCAGCCCCATCTGTTTACCCAAAGCCATAAACAGCATCCGAAATGAACAGGGCAGGGGGAAGGAAACCGGTGAGCAACCAGAGCTCGCCTCGCGCGAGCGAGGAAAGCGACAGCATCTCGTCGTGCAACCAGCTCAAAGGCACCCGCGCCTGCTTTTCACACCTTTTTTTTTTCCTCCCACGAGGGAAAAGCAATGCTGCAGGATAAAATCCAACCGCGCAAGCCAGGAGGACCTCCTGGGTGCTTCCCCCACCTCAAGGAACCCAACAGGCAGCACGCAGGCAGGGGCTCCGTGGTGGTTACACCCCACGGTACCAGCCGCGTCACTCTTCTTTCCAAAATCCTACAAGGGCTTTGCTGAGGTGTTGGGCAAAGCTTTCGGGAAGCCCCGACGAGCACGTTCCCACAGCTTTTGGCTGGCACCCTGCGAATCCACCCCAGCTTTCTGGGGCATGGAAGCGCCAGGGATGGTGCTGCCCTCGGACCGGCACCGTTTCTCCGCAGATACCCCTTGCTCCTACGCCRGCATCGCGTGGGGTGACACAGCAGCCGTGTCACCTCCCCGCCCCATCTGCTGGGCTTCTGCTCCACAGGGGACATCACGGGACACTCGTCCCAGGAGTCACCCGTCAAGGGAACAGCAGAGCTGTCTTCAACGGGAACTTCAACGTGGATTTAACTTTGCATTAGCTGAGCCTATCCATAAGGTTTTTGGGGAGGGACAGATGGGATGTGCAGACAGACCTAGCCGTGCTCCTCTCTGCAGAGAGGCTGGCTACTTCTCAGGGTGTGGAAGCGCTGCCATGAGCAAGCTGGGGAGGAGCCAGCAGGATCTCCAGGGTCTTGAATAAGTGCCTTACTTAGTCCTGGATCTCCTCTCCACCAGGCATGGAGCAGCAGCAGGTTTGGGAAGGTCTAGGGCTGATAGCGGTGTAGCACCTATTAAAAAAACCCTACTGAAATCTATTAAAAAMCCCCCAAAGGTCTTTTTCCTGCAGTGTTTGATTGCATTGCATTCAGCTGATTTCTAAACCCGGCATGCAGTGGCACAGAAAAGGTTAAAAATAACTTCTGCAAACTCTCTGGGATGGCTTAGCCCGGAAACCCAACCGCAGGCTTTCCCCTCCCGGCCCCGCAGACCCAGGGGAGCCCCCCCCGAGACCCCCTGGTGCAGGCTCCGCAGTGGTACGGCGGGGCTGGCAGCAGAGCCCCGTCCTCCCCAACGCTCCCAGCTCCATCCATCACGCCAAGCTAGTCCTGATGGGATTACGGTACGGACCCACCTCTGCCTGGACACTGAGCTATAAATCAAAGACGTAGCACAGGCATCCGGCCATGCTGAACAGGGTTAGCGGAGAAAAGCAATCCCAGGAAAAATACTCACTGGCAGCATAAGCCCTGTGTCCGTGAGCAAAGAAATGCAATAAAAACATGGGAATACCTAAAAGTGCAAACCCCGAGGATGGAAAGCAGGACCTGCTRCTGGCCAGGGGGAGGTCTTCTCCAACAAGCACTGACTGCAGCCTGGGTAGGTGGGAGAGGACCCCTCCAAAAGCCTCAGTGATGGAAAACCCCTGACTGCCAAGAATTTGGGCTGATAAGACCCAGGAGGGCTGGCAGGGCCGGGCGGTACCAAGCACCATTGGGGCTGGAGATGGAGCCAGGTCCTTCCATGTGCAGCCAAAGGTACCTGCTGCCAGCAAAGGGAGGTGGGGAGGACCGACGCACATCCCTGCCCGCCCTGGAGCTCAGCCAAGCCAGGGAACTACAGGGTCCATCCCACCATGGCGCGCACATGTCCACGAGAAGCATCAGGAACAGGAGCCACCATGACACAAGACAGGTCAACCTTGCAATAACTACCACAACTGCACGCCTGTTCTCCCCACACATAAAAAGCCCACCAAGCTCTAAGCCCGTGGTGTAAGTTCAGAGGATATAGTCCACCTACCCTTGGCCACAAACTGAAAGGTAGGAAGAGAAGAAAGAGCTTCTAATCAATCGCTCGTCGTCCTCTTGCCACGCCAAAGCCAAGACCAACTCCAGGCACTTGTTGCTAATGGCTTTTAATTTGCCTTTTCCTTCTCCAAAGTCAAGCTCCCCTGGCTCTCCGACAAACACAGAATGTTTTTAAAAGAAACCTCCAAAAACACATCAGCTTTGCTTAAATACAAGTGAATTTAACTCTTCGTAGCTAGAAATTAATTTCCCAGAGCCACAGCRCTACTCACAGAGCACGTTCACCCTACACAACGAATTTACTGAAAATGTTGCTTTTATCACAGTCACAAAACCTTAAGTAACTCAAGACCATACAAGCAGTCAAAGAAGAGACTCCTCCTGGAAACCCAGGGGACATGCACAGGTGACCCCCCAGCCCTGAAGGAGCTGATGACTGCCTGCTCAGGGAGTGCCAGCSCATGTGCCTGGGAACACCAACACAAACCAGATTCCGTCATGGCACTGTGCAATGGCCTCCAAAAGAGGCCATTTTGGGCCTCTTTTTTTTGGCTGAAATTGCCAAATTTTAGCAAACGGTCTAATTTAGGAACTTGGTTTTGCCCTGCCGATTCTCCACCTTCAAGAGCTTCCTCATGACTGTGCTATGACACAACCTTGGCCATTGGGCTTAAGTTGCTCAACACACTTCCACCCAGCAGAAAATGATCTGACCATCTAGAGATCAGCCTGCTTCTTCCACRCTTGTATTAACAGATCCTCCAGCAYGTRCTGGGAGGTGAAAAACACAACATCCTCTAAATTGGTAACATCAGCACAGATCCAGCAAGGCCCTCTGCAGCCTCCTACAAGACTGGGATGGCTTTTGAAACTGCTGACGTCCTCTTGCTACCTATGGTGGACGCTCTTACAGTTCATCTCTAAGGTCAGCCCTAGAAGGATGGGTTCGTGGCTGAATCTCCACCTTCCATGAGTGGCCACGCAGTGTGTATCTATCAATTGCTGCAAGCAATTATGAGGGCAGCAYGGCCCAAGGTCCTCTCAGGGCACGTGCAGCACTGGGAAAGACCACGTTGACTTGTGCAACCCCATCACTTACCCCCACCAAGTGACCTCCTGCCTGGCATCTGCCTCATCCACTGGTCTGCCCAGTCAAACCACTGCAGAACATCATGGAGACACCCTGAAGCACAGTKAGATATCTTCTGGCCATGGGATGCCTCCGAGGGTCTCCAAACATCTGGTGGTAGCTGAGTGCCAGCAGAGAATGATGGGTTTTGGTTAGGAAGGAGAATGGGACGATTCCTCCTCCCTCTTCTTTGTCCTGGAGACAATGGATCTCACTCCCCATGACCCTGACCTCTTCTGTAAGGCAGTTTGAGTCTTGCTGGTGAAGACGGATGGGGAAGAGCTGGCTGTTGTTGGGTTTTTTTCATCCAGAAGCATGGCCCAAGCATTTTGCATGTTTGATGCCAGCAATGCCACATACCCTAGTGATTCCTGACCTTGTCGCCTTTCTCTTATCTCCTCCTCCTACTTCACCACTTGTGTTTGCAAAGCCAATGCTTTCATCTTCAAAAAAAAAAAAAACAAAAAACACCCAACCAAAGGTAAACCACCCCTTAAGACAACACAAAACACAAGCTCTTTGTACCAGAAAGAGCACGTTAGCGTGAACTCATGCACGTCCCGGAACAAGCCTYGGAGCTGCCGATGCACCAGAACAGAAGACGTGTCCTTTTAGCCCCTTTTCTAGTGAACGAGAAGGAACCTGCGGAAATACCGGGACCTCCCATCCCTCCCGCAGCACCCTCATCTCCCAGGGGTTTGCTTTGGACCCGATCCCCACCGTGCGTGGCAAGCGGCGGGGATGCTCGTACCCAGCATCCCTGCTCGGGCATGGCGACGGCAGCAGAGCTGGCTGGAAAGCACAGCCCTCTGCTATGCTGTCCCCTCCAGCCCCTGCCGAGCCCCGTGGAAAAATCCTGCCCGCAAGCTTCAGCTTGGCTCTGCTCCTGCCAGCCGAACCCGCTGCCAGGCGAGGGCAAGCCAAACACAGCCCRTTTGATGGAGGAGAGGTAGAAGGGAGGAAAAAAAAGAAGTAATTATGGCCGAGCGTGCGTTGCCGGTGTCTGCTGGGACCTGGTATCCGTTACAGCCTCCCTGATGGGGATGTCACCCTTCGCAAGCGAAGAAGGAAGGACGGGAAAGTTTCCTTTTATAGCAACAACTTTGGAGCACGAGTCCYGTTGGATATCCGTCTCCAGCGCTGACTTTCAAGTGACTCAAATATAGATTAGGTGTCTTTGGCGGGGGAAGAGAGCTTTCCCTGCAGGACCTCCTGCTGCTGCCAAGCACAGGCTCCAGCCCAGCACCCACCCACTGATTTTGGCCACCCCTGTCCCATGCTATCAGCCACCAAGTCAGGAGAAAGCACTGCAGAAGCCAGCGAGACTGGGTCGGGTACGACCCAAGAGCCACTGGTGGCAAGGAAAGCTGGATGCCTCCGTATTAAGCAGAGAGCAGGACCGATGCGCTGCCTGCCGAGGCAGAGGAGGCTCCCAGAGATGCAGGTACCACCCTCGAGCGTCCCCAGCAACTTCAAAGCCTCCCCGCCCCCAAAATCGCTGAAAATGGTGCCAGTGTGGCAAAGGTTTAAAAAGCCTGTAAGTGTAGGAAGGTGCTGGCAGTGCTGCACACAGCAGGAACCTTCACGAGGTTTATAGGGCCATAAAAATGGTACCCCTGGGCTGACAGCCCAGGTCCTACTACCCAACAGCGATGCTTCCCAGCAAGAAAACCATTACACGCACGCGAGTCCTGATAATATAGCAGGGAAGTAAATAAAGACTTACTTGCTTCCATGGTTTCAAGGCTACCACGGGCTGCAAGACCAGTCATCCCCTCTGGCATCCCCAACAAAACAAGGCGGAGGGATGTCTCCAGTGGCACGGTCCTGGGTGCAGCCGATGCTGCCAAAAMCCCGGCACAGAGAGCAGGGTACCTCCTGGCACACCCTAAGAACAGATTTCTCTGTTCCACAAAACTAATTAAAAAAAAGGTAACATCTGCCCAAACATCTCATGGTGAAGGAATGTGACTGAAGAACGGGGAGAGACCTCAACGGAGACGCTCTGCCTGTTTTGCAGCCTCAGCTGGACCTCTTGTCCAGGGGAGGACTTGTTCAGTCTTCCCTTAAACCCACGTACACTTTTTGCCTTCATGATGTCCCTCAGCAAGGAACTCCATGGGTCTGCTGCCCAGGTGGTGGAAAACCCACCTCCATCCAACCCATGGGCTCTCACCAGCTCCGGCTGATGTCCAGTAGCCCTCGTATCAGAAGAGGCAAAGTTCCGTCCCGATCCATCCTCTCCCTACTGTCCGCTCAAGGTTCTTCCAAGAGAAAAAACAATTCCTAATTCAGGTGGGGCAGTCCCAAAGCTGGGTTTGGATTTTTTTTTTTTAACAGGGAGCTGAAGATGGACTCTCCTCTGCCAGGGCAAGGAGTTTGTTCCAGCCAAGTCCCCACGGGGACCAATGAAAGCACGAAAACCCAGAATCGCATCCAGCACCAAGCTCCCAGGGATTAAATGTAAAAGCTGCAAACTCAAGTTTAAAAACCCCTGGAGGTAACAGGAGCCCAGGAGAGCACCTTCTTCCTCCAAAGTCCTTCAGGAGCCCAACAACCCAGCCAACGACCGAAGCAAGACTGCTCCTGAGGGATGCTTAGGGCCAAAAGCAAGGACCAAGCGCCTTTCAAACCAGGGGAACTCAGATTTGAGCCAGATCAAGCAACAGCACAAGCTCACGCGGGCAATCGGTGGCGGAGGAGAAACAAAATCCAGATTTCCAGAGCCACAATCCAGCCGCTGGCCAAAGGGAGACACTTTTGAGGAAGAAACAGCCTTGYCTGACAACAGACATCCCGCCTGTGGCTCATAGTCACCATCCTCTGTCCTGGAAGAGGAGGAGAATCTCCCCTTTTCTTTTTTAAGCACTGCAGACTGATCGGTGGGTTAATCTAAGGGCACATCTACACTCTGGCACAGACATCTGCATGAGCTGGTCCAGAGCAGGGATGCTGGGCAAAGCTCTTCGGCTGTTGCCAGCACCCGCTCTGCCCGCTGGTGGCACGCTCTCGGTTGACAGAAGAASAGTATGGACACCGTGCTGTGGTCCCACCTAGGATCATCACCAGGAGAAACCATACGTGCTGCTCCCCGTGTGATGCTGTGGTGGAAGAGATGCCTCCTCATGGTCCCCCATGAGACTTTGGGGCAACATCCACAAAGAGCAGGCTAAGGGCAGCYACGGAAAACGAAAGGAGGGGAACTTATTTCCTGCCTCCATGGGTGCTGCAAGAACCATCTCATTAACACCTGGTGCACTTGAGGGGGGCAACCCAAACCCTTCATTCCCATCTCAAGACACCAAGTTAACCAGGGCAACAAAAACTTCAAGCACGGTAAAAAGCTTTCATTGAGAAAATCTTGGAGCAACTCACTATCATGCTACTATCAGGGCTACAGTCCCAGTAGTGTCTCCTTACTTAGATAATTTGGATGCTAATTTGGATGCTAATTTGGACTTCAAGAGCTGTCAAAAGTTGAAGCAACTGTTGAGTCCCTGAAAAGCCGTGCTTCCCCCAAGTGGAGATGACGACAGAGCTTTAACTGCATCAACACTTCAGAGCCCTGTCTCCATCACCCTTTCCCTAATTTTGTCTTTGATGGAAAGAAGTAGCTGTTCTCAGCTGAATTGCTGGTGCAATGCGCACAGCCACGTGCTCTCCTYGTTCCTGGCTGCAATGTTGGGAAACCAGTCCCACCAGCATGACCAGAGAAGGGCAGGCACAGGAAAGTCACTTGCGCTGCTGGATGGGGAGGCTGGCACCATAACCGATGCAGCGACACACACAGAGGACAACAAAAAGCTCCAGAGATGAGCTAGCCCACCAGAGATGAGCCAGCTCCAACTTGCCCGTAGACCAACACATAGCCAACTCCATGCAGCTCTCCCTGCCCAAGTACTCAACGAAGATGTATCTTCCCCACACTGACCACTTCCTCGCACAAAGAACATCAAAGGCTGAAACATCAGTCCTGCTTGGTCCTCTGGACTTACCTGACTTGCTCATCATTTAAAAAGAGACGGCTGCGTTCAAGACGCAGATGCCGCAGGCAGGATGGGCATGCAGCAGCCACCCGTGGGTCACCCACTTAGGTGACATTGTAAGCAGGTAGGTAGGATGCAGCCACAGCCCCCAGGTCAACTGGACTTGTTCCTGACCTCAGTCAGGAGGTCCATTTTAGGAAAAAAAAAAAGAGGGGCTTTGTTCCCAGCTCGCTGCCTGAGCATTCCCACAGACACCGAGCAGCCAGCACCTAGCAGCCAGATTCTCTCGCTAATGAATAAAACTTCTTTGGATTATCAAACCRAAGAACTCAATCGAGCGATGAGCTCGTGCAAAAGCTTACCCTTGAATTAATGTTCTTATGCACCTTGCCGATTAGTCCCGGTACTGATCTGTTGGTGGATTACACAACACCTTCAGCTACGCTCMAAATGCTGACAGGAGCCAAAACCCATCACGAGTCTGAGTTAGGCAGAAAGAAATACAATCAGCACATTGCAATGAATTTCCTCAAAACAGCGGGGTTTTTTTTAAGCAGTTGTCCTTGGTAAACATCTCCAAACCAGGTTCGCCACGATATCTGGGTTTAAGCAGCTCAACCATTTGCTGGAGCTGATGGTCTTCTCRTAGGAAAGCAACATGTGGGGTCTATCCGGACTGTGGATTGCTCGCTCCATGSGATGCTCCTTGGCATGCTCCGTATTTGAGCCAATCCCTGGTCCAYGAAAGGCATGTTGGAAAGAAGGCAAGCTCGCTGGGAGCAGTACGATACCTGGAGAGCAAACCCCCAGGTGACGATGCCATTCAGAAGGCATGCAGCAAGAAGKGGACGTGAGGACAGACATCTGCTCCGGCCCAGAGCGTGGATTAGGACTTGCTGCAAAAATCCCTGGTCTTTAATTTGATCTCACCTGCAAATCCAGCCAGTTGGATACCCACCCCAGAAAATGTTCCTGCTTCAGTTCAGAGCMTGCTTTTAACACCAGACTCGTTACATCGGCACAAAAGACCACGTGGCTAATTTCAGGCAGTTTTCAGCAGCAAAGTCCTTGCCTTAATTTAGATGAGAGCTTGTCCACAGGTGGGAATTGAACAGAATTAGCTTTCCAGGTGCAGGCACCCGCCTCTGCCAGTCAGGAGGGTGTYTGAGATAAACCAAAACAGGCCAGTGTTTATGCAACACAAGAGCAAACACCACGCCTGCTTGTTTAATTAGTTACCCCTGAAATTAAAGCCCGTCAAACTGCACGGAGGCTTCGTGCAACCTGCAAATTAACTACCAGGAACGCAACCTGGGGGTGAGGGATGGCAGATACAATCCAAGCAGTGGCTCCAAGCACTTTCCATAACATCAACGGTGCCATGAAGGGAAAAACCCAAAATAACACCACCCACCCCATCCGTCTGTACTTCAGAGTTTGTTGTTTCGGTCTCGCCAGGTTAAAAGCTGCTGGATCCCATCATCATGGGTCAGATGGCTGATAAGAAACTGATTTCATCATTTTAAGACCCGAGCGTTTATTGGAAGGGTTTATCTGCAAACAAAGTTACGCACTTTGAACTGTTTAGTTTTACGTCAGTTAAAAATGCATGAGGCCCTTGTCTGGACACTCTCAAAATTAATGGGGTACGAAATGAGACCGCAACCTCCACTGTGTGCAATGTCAAAGACACGCTGCTTCTCTGTGCCGGGACAAAACCTTCTTCAGGGTGACTCATTTTGAGTAGAGATGTCTCTCTCTAGCAAGACGCTTGGGCACACAAATGGTCATTTCCATAAATGCAGAAAAATCTCACCTTTGCTCAAAATCACTGGGTGAAGCAGGGCTGAATCTCGGACATGGTTTTTGCAGCGTTAGTCAACAGGCAAAATAAAATGACACCTGAAAGTCACCTTAAAGTAATGGAAGATTTTTTTTCCCTGCTTAAAGCAGAGCTTTTGTGGTTGAGTGGAGTCGGTTCCTACAGCTTTCTGCATTGCACTTCTTGCAAGCAGAAAACATCCTCCCGTGTGTGCATCAAACAACCGTAATGCATCTTCACAAGAGCATCCCCTAAAAAATGGGCAACTCCAAGCCACCGCAGAGGGAATATTTCCAAAGGGCAAGTTATTCCCTTTATGCTGTCTCCAAGAAGTCAGCCTCAGGTGAGGCCGTAAGGAGATGTACCTACCCTCRCTTCTCAAGCCCAAGACACGAGGCCCCGAGGAACCTCAGAGCCCYCTTGTTCGAGCCCAAGARCTGGGTACTCCATTCATTCCCACCCACTAAGATGGTCTAACAGACCACACCATCGAATTTTGGATTATTGCAGCTCGGATTAGGGGTGAAGCGTTATCAGATGTGGTACAGGGTTGTCTTAGGCCAACACAGARGCACCCATATTAGAGGAAAAAGGACAAAGCCATTGCTGACAGCCAGGCAAGGGGGATACAGAAAAGCCCAAAGCTTGTCCACTGTCTCTAGAAGACTGCCTCATTTTAGAAAGTATGGACTAAAATCAGGTTAAAAAGCCCCATGTATTCAGGGAAAGACGCCTTGGGTCAGCTGAACGTTGGCCACGTGCAGCAAAGAACCTGCTCCGTTTATTGATTTCTGTGGAAAGCAACTTCAATCCCACCACTAGCTCTGCTTCAAGGAGGCTTTGATAACCACAGTGATGTGTGTATTTTAATTTTGGCTCCATATCTAAAGCATGGGTTGGGATCTACAAGCAGCAGGCTCTTGGCTAGAGAAGACAATTCCAGGTACAACCAACAGGCCAGGGCACCATCCAYCTTCACCAACTCACCTAGACAAAACCTCCTTTTCTCAGCATCTTTCACAGCAACACCCCAGATTTTCATCCCTGTAGGATCAAGSTCTTCCATATCTCAATGCCATTCGCGTCCAGAAGTGCAGCAGGTCTTGGTGCCAGCGATGGGGCAGCTCTGCAAGGAGAAGCAGAGGAGGCAGCAAGAGCTTTCCAGGAGCTGAGGGATGTTCTCCAGCACAACCAGCTGATGCCCACATGCAGCTTGCAGGACTTTGCTGTCAAAGGGCCAGGGTCAGGCCAGAATTAGACACACTCTTGAGCCTAAATATCAAACCAATGCAGATAGACCTTTTTTTTTTTTTAATTAAAACTTGCTTGAAGTGACACATAAAAAAAGTGAAATCCCAGGCACAGCTGACRCACTAGGACAGATTTATATTTAGAAGAACAACTTAAGTACTCGATCAACAGGAAAGAAATGGAAACTTTTTTGGCACTGTCCAGAAGGAGAAAAGAAAACCAAAAGAGAGACAGCCACCRCCAGCCGTTATTACTAAAGGCAACATCCAGCAGCATTTTAGCCTCCCAGCTCTCCACTTTTACACTGAATTCAGCTTTTTTTCCATGTATGATGCCAGTAAACAACCGCAGAGCCCATGGAAAGCCTATCAGCCAAAACACATCATGTGCATTCACAAGACAGCTGGCACTATTATTATTTTTTTTTTAAATTTAGTGCTTACTACTGTGAGATTCGTTTTCAACAGGACAACTAACAACATGTTAGTACTTCAGCATAAAACAAATGCATAAAACAAATATACTGAGGTGATAAAAAGAAAGCCATTTCCAAGTTTTGCAGACTGAAATTTTAAGAGAGATAAAGCAGAGCACCAACATAAAACATAATCCTTCAAAATCTGCTGTTTCTTCTGCCGCATTATTCATTTGGGAGCTTTCAGTTCATAAGTCAGAGACGTGCTTAGCCGGATATCCGATCGTTTGCTGGGCCTCATCCCAGATTTCTCTAACATTACTCACATTTTTTGTGTGGGAAGAGGGATGAGGATTTTATCCTTAAAGGCAAAAGGGAGGAAGCCGTGTTTGCTGCACTATGTAGGAATTAAGACCTCTGAGTCCAAATKATTCCCACATATCCCATCCACAGAAGGAGAAAGAAATCAGGCTGATGCCTGGACTTCTCTGCCTTCRCACTGCTTGGGACCGGGGGATGAGYCGGGATCTCCCCAGCGCCGCGCAAGGGATGCTCGGCCCGAAGGAAGATGCTCTGCGTACAAACATCCCGGCAGCGACCAGAGGCCCCCCCCCCGCCTGCCAGCCTCCCCGCAGGGAATCACCCTCTGCCCTGCTTTCACAAGCAGAACTGCCTTAAAGCAGCCTTAAGCCAGGAACCACCTGCCCTTTCCCGAAGCAAAACACCTCCCCTTCCCGCTCCGAGCGAGGGGACCATCTGATGCACCGCCGGCACCACCGCTTTCCAGTCACAATCCCCTAAAAATTARGCCAAACTGCAAATCTTTTTTATTCCTTTTATCCTGCCTGACTGCCGGACAGTCTGGACACAGTGATTTCCCCCCCTCCCCCAAATGCACTTCTGAAGTGATTTTAGAGCCCATTTTTGGAGGCACGGGGCACCACGACTGCCGAGAACACGGTTCAACCCTCAGATTGTACTGCTGCGTGAACCTAGGCAATGCCGATGCYCCGTGCCTCAGTTTCCCCTCGGCRTTATCCGCTGGTACCCAAACCCTTCGGGACACGCATCCCTCCCCGTTACCTAAAGGATGCATCTCTGCCTGCCTGCGCTGGGGTTTCCCATCACGGCCAGGTAGCAGGAAAACCAGCAGCAGGATGGCAAGCACTTTTCCCCTGGCACGCTTGTAAGGCGMGGGTTTAAAACAGGAGTCAAGGCACGGAGGTAAAGCCAGGACAGAAAGGTCACCCCCGCTGCAGGGCAATTGCAGAGAAGGGGTTAAACGCCTGCCCTCCCCAAATCCCCGCTGCAGGGCCCTGCATTCCTCTGCTCAAACAGCGTGCCGGGCTAAAGCTTTTTTTGCTCAATGTTTCCATGCCTGGTCATGTCCTGCATCCTGGATTTGGTGAACGTTTTAATGGCTCCTATTAATAGGGAGAGCGGGAGCACCAGCTGCTCCGGCCAGTCGCACCTCCGAGGAGCCGCAGGGCTGTCCCGCTGCAGGGCAAGGTGCTAAAAATCAGGCAGAGGAAAAAAAAAAAAAAAAAAAAAAAGCTAGTTCTGCTCACCCAAAAGCATTTGGGATCTGTGCTCAGTGTCAAAGCGCAGTTTTTACGCTCCTCCTGGAAAAACATCTCGCATTCCCTGCAGGTCCAAGAGCGGGGATGCGCTGGAGACCACAGCACGTCCCTCGGGGACTTGAAGGAGTCGGTGCGTCCCCCGTTGCCGGGCTGGAGCCGCGACCTTGTTTCACGGGATCTCACCAGGCGCTGCAAGAGTCCAGATGGACCGTCTGGCTAATTGAGTTAATTAAAGCGTTTTTCGGCAGCGATTAACTTTCAGGCGTGCTGTTGTAGAGCGGCTCCAGCTCTCTCCAGGGAGCACGGGCCACACCTCGGGAGCAGCAGGAGAGACAGGAAAAATTACATGGAAGCACTTACTGATGGCACCGAGCTGTTCCTCAGCAGTGTTTGCCGACTCCAAGCAACTTACAAAAAAAAAAAAAAAAAAAACCAAACCAAAACCAACAACACACCAGAAAACCCTCAAACCTTCATCTATTTTTCACCTCCAGGTTGAGCAGGACAGACTCCAAATAGAGAAGACCCAGGCAAGGCTGTAGCAGATGGATGCAGGGGAGGAGACCCACCACCCCCATGTCCCAATCCCAGAGCATCTTTCCCCCGGTCCAGCGCAAAGCAGACGTGATAAGCTCCGGGAAGCCAGCAACGCTGCCTATAACTCTTAGGACGATAAGCTGGTCAAGGCCAGAGCCAGCAGCACGAGCTATCCGTTTTGCTGACAAGGTAACTGCCATCTCCCAGGGACAGTAAATACTTTGTCTGTCCGCAGCCCTTGCCCGGAGATAACCAAGCAAAATGCTTGCGAAGACCAAAAGAAAGGCTTGCTTTGTGAGCGCTGCTGTTTCGCTCCCCGACAAGGACAGCTGCCACAAAGCACTGGAAAGGAGACGTGTCCCAGGAAGCTGGTATTAAAAAAAAAAACCACCAAAAAAACAAACCACCCAAAAAACAACCCACCCCATTGTTGGGGACCCTGCGCTTTCATCCTCTCTCCCCAGAAACCTACTTGTCCTCCTCCGTCCGAGCAAACGGGTGATGAACGCCTACAGAGGTACCACTTGTCCAGAGGTTGCTCCAATACATCTGCAGCCAACAGCATTCGTAGGCAAGGAGGAGCCAGCGCTCAGGAAAACAAGCTGGGGGATGCACCCCCCATCTCCGCCTCTCTTTTTGCAGGATGCAGCCCCCCATCTCCTCTTTTTTTTTTTCCCTAACTCCAAACTTTATGACGGGTGCAAGGACCGGGGCCCGTGCTCCCAGGCCACATGCATTAGGAACCATTCCCTGCGCTTTCTTACGGACTTTAATAGCTCAATCTGCACTAAAGGCGCAGCCACGTGCAGAGAAAAAAAATGCTAATGATGTTTTTTGTGAGCAAGGGGGTAAAAAAATGCAYGGAGGGGTTTGGGGCGGGAGGCACGGTGCTTAGGGGAGAGAGAAGAGCAATTTCCAAGGCTCGGTTTGCATGCACGCTGCCGGCTGGGAAACACTTCTCATGCCGGCGGAGAGCAACCCCACCCCAGCACAGCTAATCTGATGGCAGGTTTTCAATGCAGCGGCCAGGATGCGAGGGGCTGGGGAGGGAGGCTGGCGAGGGGGGGAAAAGAAAGCAAGGAAATGCCACAGAGGTGAGGACGCTTTTTCTGGCCAGGCGAAGGCTTGTTTTGTTTCCCTCCCTTCAGCTAGCTGCCATTTTCCGGAAGCTGGATCAGTTACAAAAAAATAAAAAGTTTCTCTTTGTTTAATTATAGCTGCGGTAGCCCTCGCGCCGAGGGACCCAGCGTCCCCGCCGGCTGCTCTGGGAACGGATGCGAACGAAGACGACAGCACGGTAACGGGGAATAACACGGGAGTTAAAGCTTTAACGTCTCCCACAAAGACACGACCCGAGCTCAAACGGATTATTTTTACTCCCAGAGACCTGGGAGACTTTGGTCTCAATTCCCTGTGCSACTGCCGCGTTGGTTATTCAAATTCCTACTCATTTCGCTCCCTTCCTCCACCCTTCACCTGGTGTAGGTGGTTTTTAGACGGAAACTCGAGCACCTTCTCCCTCCGCGCCGAGCRAACCCATGGATGCTGCAGCCAGCCCCGGCGCTTGCTGAAGCCACATCTGCACCGACGCCAACCTGGGACAGCCGCAGCCAAGAGGTCCAGTAAAACCCAGCCGTGGATTTATTCCAAGTTCAARCCCCTCTAATTCAACGTAACGTGGCTCGTGCTCCCCCGCCAGCCCCAACACTTTGCTGGTGCAATGCCACCAGGCTGGCAGCCCCGAGCAGAACATGCTGCGGGCCACCATCGTGGAGGACCATCACAGCTCCTAATGAGCCCTGCAAAGCTAACAGCGAGCAGGTCGACGCCTGAAGCCCTCRCCGAGCTCGCTGGCATGCTAACGGCAGCAGCGACCATAAAACATCTCCTGCCTTGCTTTTCTCCACTGACCGAGCCGGGCACGCACCATTGTTCAACTCCAAAAAAGCCTTTTCTGTTCCTAAGGAAACAGCCAGCACCGTTCAAACAAGGTTCAAACACACCATGCAAACGCCTTCCCCCTAAAAGACGACCTAAAGCACTTTATGCAGCGGTGCGGTCAGGCCGGCCAGGCATGAAGGGAGAAGGGCAGCTGCCGGATTGACCCCCGGAGAGCAAGCCGGGGAGAGGGAAGCGATAGCTTTGCACGGGGCTCGTTTGCAGCAYGGGATGAGCAACCCAGCCTAACGACTACCTACCACAGCCGCGTTTTCTTTGCTGTGTCAAAAGGGTGTTCCCTGGAGTCAGCTAGAAAACATCTGGTTTTGCTTCGTGGCAATGATCTCCCCTCCTGAAAATGATGGGATGCTCTCCAGGGCAACCCTCCCATGGAGCAGGAGGAGGGGGCAGAGGAAGCAACTTCAGAATTATTATTATTATTATTGCAGCTTTCCCCCCATCGTTTAGCAGGACTGCAAACCGGACATGCACTACCATCCCTCCAATTTGTGCAAAAGCACCTGGACGACGAAGAAACACGGGAGAGATTWAAAAAAGTGACTCAGCCACCTTCCACCTTCGTGTTTTAATACATACAGGTTTGAGGCTACGAAGTTGCTCGCACATCCATCACCCGCACAYGCAGACGGCGTGCGTCAGCCGAGCCGTCGCCGGCGAAGAGGAGGTGGGACGCAACGTGCACCGCCTTCCTGCTGATGGGTCTGAAGCAACATCAGACCGGCAGTCCAGGCAGAGCAGGAGCAACCATTCACGTAGGAGCACGCAGGAACATATAGCCCTAGGACTTGCAATTCGTCTTCTTCTATCGGTAATGAGAGCGTTACGCTCCCCAGCAGCCCGCTGATACGCCAGCTGGGAATGACTACCTCTCGGCACCGAAAATAAATCCTTGCACAAATCCAAATGAAATCGGCAGGTTAAAAATAGAAATATCTCGCGGGGGTGGAGGAGGCACTGGCCAAGGGGTTGGTAATGGAGGAGCAGCAGACTGGCCAGCCCATAGACAGTGCTAGGTTTCCACCAAAAAATGGGATTAAAGACAGTAGATGCTGCTTGTGGGACACCAGCGATTTCTTCAAAAAACACGCAAAATGTCAACCTTCCTAGCAGAGGAAAAAAATGTGAATCCAAGGACAGGATGGAGTTGGAAGTTTTATGGTCAGCTCTTTGACCCATTAGAAACTGACTTTACCCTGGAAACACCATCAACACGCATGGGGGAGCGTGGCTGCCTGCTGGACCTGCAAACCACCCYGAGAAATAAAGGAATTTCATGTGCTCCTTCATTTTCCTGTTGCTGTGAGCCACTGGTACCCACCCCTCTCCATATTCCCACACTTTTCTTTACAAGGCCAAGGGAGCAGAAATACACTGAAATCACTTGACTCCAAGGACCGCTGAGAGAAATTAAGGACCCCAGACTGCAATGAGGACCATGGGAGGGGATAGATGCCACAGGTATCCTCAAAAATTATCCCTCAGCRTGGCTCTGYAGACAGTTGYGGTGTWACTGGAACATCACTTAAGCATTAAACGAAAACCAGATGYGACCATCTGAYCTGCTGGGAGCAAGTCTCTCCGCCKCGTTTAGAAAGCCAAGGCTCTGCGCTGGAAGGAAAGGGGCTTGYCAGGACATGYATGTGCCCACCGGAGGACCTGCTCCCATCAGCCAAAGTTACAGGTCCTGCAAGTGCTTTCTCCTTTTTTATTTTTAAAAAATGAACATTATTTATGGCCACAAAGGGAGCCCAGGCTGCAATTTGCACTTCTGAATTTAATAAACCCTGCAGCTTCGTAATTAAAAGCGAGGCTGCCCTTGCACCCCCATACCAACCCTTCAGGTCCTTTAGGGCGAGAAATCGGACCCATCATCTCCGTGCGGAGCAGCCCCCCCCGCCGCTCCCCAAGCACGCCCCAGGGTTTCCCTGCCTCTCCGGGGTTTGCTTCCAAGTCACGTCCGCGGTGGGCGGCAGGTTTTTCCCCGTGCCAGCTCCGAGAGGTCCGCGTGCTCCCTGCCCCAGCCAAGGCTGGCACGGTGCTTTTGCCGTCCCCTAACAATGCCAGCCCTGTGCCCAAACGCTGGCCCCTCGGCAGGGTTAATGCAGGGATTGTTCGCCCCGCGCTCGCAACCAGTGAGCAAAAGCGAAGCATCCTCCGCTCGCACAGGGACCAGGAGCGCGCTCTGATGCCGGAGCTCAGGTCCTGCGTGAAACGATGGGGGACTCGTTTTGCGCTTTTTAAGCTGGATTTAAGCAAATTTTAGGGAGCAGCCTGGATGGGTCCATCAGCTGGCGCTGACAGCGGAGGTGCCTCCCGTACCACAGCAGGGCATCGCCCAGAGGGCAGGGCACCCCAGGCAGCACCCAGCTTTGCGGCCACACGTTGCTCTCAATAAACACTTTGCTGCAGCCATCATCTCCCACCCCAGGCTGTCCCTTGCAAGCCTAACATAAAATCCCCTCCAACGAACCCACCAGCCTGGCACCGGGCCTGGGGTATTACCGCAACACAAGGAGCAAGCTATCCGTTTGGCATCCACAGCGACACGTGCATGATGCTACCAAAGCCACCTATGAAACCTGACATTTGCCCCTGTCCCATCGCCTCCAGGAGGTCCCAACCAAGCAATTTTTAAGAGCAAACCAGACCAAAAGCCCTGCAAGGGTGAAGCGCTGAAGAACATTTCGCTGTATATATTGCAATGTATATATTCCACTCAATAAGCACAAATACATTCTCCAGCAGGTTGATCCCCCCTCTTCCAAACCTGGCTCGTCGCTGGTCACTAGGGAAGTCCACACTCAGCTACAAAACTCCTCCAAGAGTTGCCATCCGCAGCCAAGTGCAAGAGATGCTCAGCCCTCTGCTTGGGGAACGCCTCCACCACCGTGGACACCCCTCCGTGATACTGCTGGGTGCCCGAACACCCAGCGAGGACCACCCTTGGGCCGAGCAGCGTCACAGCCAGCCCTGCCAACCCAAAGCACACCCTTTGCAGGGACAGCAAACCTCCGACCTGCTGGAAAGCCATCCCACCTCCTTACCATCTCCCAGGGAGCCTCCCAGGGGCAGTCTGCAAAGCTCAGGTGTTTTCTGAATGAATTTTGGAGAGAAAAGGCAGGTGCCAAAAACCTCAGGTTGAGAGACTCCGAGGTGAGGTTRTTTGCATTCGTTCCTGTTTCAGCTGCCGTCAGAAATCCACCCACCAAACCAGAAGGCAATACAACTTTCAGAMCTCTTGAAAATAAGAAGAATAAGGAGGATGCAAATTCCCCTTCACGTCCTGACCTCTACAGCTGCTAGCTCCCTTTGCACAGACAGGCTTCTGCGATGAAAAGCTTCTCGCCGTATTTAAATGTTTTTCTCATTTAAAAAAATGCAGTGTCTAAACCACCTCCTTAACATAGATACAAGCTCTTCTGAACAACCCCACCAGGCCAAAATAAATATTTTGCTTCGCAAATAGTTTTCCTCTCATTAAAATGAAAACATAATTAGGATGTCAAGCACAGAGGCAAGCAACGGCTGCAATCACTCCACACAGCACCACGCTGCTCAGGCTTTATTTGATTAAAAGTAACGACGCTGCTATTTTTGAAAAGCACACTCTCTTCCACGGCCCGACTGGAGTTATTTTGGAAATATATATATATGGAAAGCTGGCATCTTTGCCAGCAAAAAATCCCCACCCGGGAGGACACGCGCTGAGCAGAGGCTGCAGGTCCATGGCACGGGCCACCGGCGAGCGTCGTGGGCAACCAAATCCTTTTGCAGATCGCGGCCAGGGGGTTAAAGCTCGCCCTAGGAAGAGCACAGCGACCCTGGGCGAGCGTCTAACAGCTGGATAGCGTGAGAGAAAAGGAGAAAAGAGAGAGAAAGGAGAAAAGGAGAGAAAAGGAGAGAAAAGGTGCTACCGCAGATGTTGCACGAGGGCACCCATGCAGGGTCCAGTACCGACGCTGCCGCACGGGAGCAAGAGCCAGGACGAGACACAAATATTCAGAGCTATAAGACATTCCAGGAGGACATTATCCTCAGTATCAGGGTTTTTTTTGCTTTTAAGCAAATCTAAGCATCCTGTTGCTGCAGTTAGGTGCTAGGAAATAAAGGATGAGTCTTTCTTCCAGAGTGGAGGGGGACGTTTCGCTATCTAGACACAGAAGTCAACACAACACGCGTCCCCCTCCAACTTCTACCCAAGCTGCCGCTCTGCTTGCTAACAGCCATAACTTAATTATTGCCAATCTCAGGTAGTGCTGGCCAGGAAGGGCAGGCTGGGGGGGCGGTGATGGGCATTACACATGCTTCTCAGCACCCCCCCCCGCCAGAGCACGCACGCTGCGCTAGGCATTTGCATGCTCTTCCATCCMGCACCCCTTTACACCTCTGGGTCCGTAACAGGCTTCGATGCAACRCGGCTTACCTGGGGCAGAGGTGCGGGTTAAGGGATGCACAAAACAGCATCACGGTCATCACCGTCCCCGTTGTACCGAAGTTGCTCCGAGTATAAGTAACGCTGAGCTGCCCTCGCGGCCGAGGTGCTTACTCCTGAACAGCTTTATAACCAGGAATCCCTAAAAAACCCGGAGGGGGTTCCCCAGTACCTGAACCCAAGGCTGCAACGCATCCAAGACCAATTCACGCCTCCCCATAACACACCTTTTGCACGAGTCCACCTCTCCTGCCGAATGCCGTCCGGCGAGCAACCCTGCTGCCGCAACGGCCGTAAACCAAGCCTTGAATAGCACCCCTCGCTTGCAAAACAACCCCCCCCCCAGGCAGCCAGCAAGGAGCAAGAAGGTCAGCGACCCCATGACATCGGCAAACCCTCATGGAAAATAAATGCCAGGCACAGCCGGTGCAACGCTGTTAAAAAAAAAAGCCCCAAACTCCCAGGGAACGTCCCACTGGCGGACGATGAGGTAAGGAAGGAAAGAGAAGCCAGCCCGGCCTCAGCTGTAAGACATCGCCGCAAGTTTACGGGCCAGACACATCAGGAAAGGCTTGCGCCTTGTCCCCGGAGTCCAGCCGGTCACCCCGCCCTGCGGAAAGCTCCCGGCTGTCAAGGGGTTCCCCACCGGCTGCAGGAGTGCCAACCCCGGGACCTGGCCCCCCATTGTCCCTGTCCCCTCCCGGCAGCGCCAGCGGGACCCGGGGGGACACCAGGCAGGCTGCTGGGGCCAGGCTGGCAAAGAGGGTGCTTGCAGGGCGGGGAGGCAGGCAAGCCCCCCCCCCCCCTCAAGCACACGATGCTCGGGGCACCAGCAGAAGTTTCTTGCAGCCGACACCCCCGCAGGGCAGCGGGACAGGCTGCCCCCAGCACTCGCTGCTGCTGCTGCGGCTCCCGCCCTGCGCCGGCCGGGCTTCCCCGGCTCCCACTCGCGTGGGGCTGGCCCCCCACGCTCGCACAGGCGCCCACGCTTCCGCGGTGCGCCCGTGCACCCAGCAACGCACGCCTGCGGGGCGATGCACGCACACAGTGTGCACGCGCATGTTGCACCCGCAGCCGCACGCGGCGTTGCACACGCACTTGCAGGACACTGCACAGGCACGGCACACCTTGCACGGCGTTGCACGCTTACTCGCACGGCACACGCACGCTCGCGCAGCCTTGCACACGCACACCCACCCGCACGGCGTTGCACCGGCCCCGCAGCACCCCACGCCCTAACGCCGCCCGGCCGGGGCAGCCGGAGCCCCGGCAGCCCCCGGCTACCCACACCGGCCGACCTCGGAAGCCGTCTCCCAGCCGAGGGGTGGCGGGAGGAGGACGACGGGACGGCTCCCGCCGCTCACCCGCCCGGCGCCACCGCCACAAACTTTTCCCAGGCGGCGGGGCGGCACCGGGAGCCCCCGGCGGAGCCGCAGACGCCGCGGGAGCCGCTCCCGCCGAGCGGTGCCCCCCCCCCCGCTCTTACCGCGCCCGCTCCCCGGCAGCGCGGCGCTTACCTGCGCCCGGCACCGGGACCCGGCACCGGCCCCGCTCCGCTCCCGCCGCCCGCCTCCCCGCCGGGCACCGGCCGCGCGCGCCG